>BMAV01006628.1:13627-86273 GCA_019973955.1 Trichonephila inaurata madagascariensis | reverse complement strand
TTCCGCCCCTTTTGCCTACAACATGGTGTAGTTAAAAATGTTTTTTGACCACATGATCCTTTTTAAGTCATCTACAGTCCAATCATTGTACTCATTTGAGAAATGGAGATATCTGTTCTTATTCAAGGTGAACAGTACAGGCTTTTGAACAGATCGTTCTTTACTAGCTTGTATGGTGTAATGTCCGACGAACAATTTGTTAAGGGACATTTGCAATAGCTCCATAATTAAGATTCCCGGTTGCTCTTCTGTAGGAACGGAAAACATTCGAAATTCTCCTTTCCGAGCGAACTTACTGTGGCCTATGATGATCACAAGTCTGACGTGACCCAGTTTTCTGCTTGGGAATCCACTCATTGTTTCTACATTCCTTATTAAGGGGTATGGCACGTCCATAGGAGCACATGTTAAATTGCGTAAATTTATGTACTTTTTTCTCAGAAACTATATACTTCTCATGGATGAAAAGTTTACACAGTAAGTTACATGTACTATCAATAATACTTTAACGAAAGAGTTGTCTTTTTGTTAAAAATTAACTTAATTATGAATTTTTTGTTCAATTTTTCCCCCTAAAATTTAGCTTAAAAAAGTCATATCTAAAAGGGTTGGCTAGGTATATCTAATTTCCCCCATTAAAATGTGTACACATGTTAAAAGTCTGCTCACTGAAAATTTGAGGATTATATGATAAGTAGTGTTTGAGAAAAAGGTACATAAAGTAAAAAATATTACATTTTGAGAAAACAGGCTTTAAAGTGTAAATTTGTAATTTCTTGAGCATTTACTTTTTTTAATACTTTCCAGAAGTATATGAAGCATTTTTTTTACTCTCTGTTCATACAAAAGACTCTTCTTATTTCCTTTTTTCACTATTTTTAACAATTTTGCCTTTTTTTTGGATCTCAAGATGCTTTCGTTGGGCTTCACGAATTCAACGTGTACCTAGTTTTTTGAAGCATGACACACAGTTATAATTTGGTTTAATATCACAACTTTTTAAGATAATTAATTTTGCTACATGACTCGTACTGAACTGTGCAATAGCCATATTTACCCCTAATTTTAGAGTTTTTAATTTTCCTAATGTAGATCTTGGAATCACAGACCATATGGTGTTATTAATTGACTCATTTGAGTTCTGGGTCTTTCCATATGAACATTTTCTTAATAATATAGGGTTACCTAGATCTCTAAAAATTGGCTTCATTTAGTTCAATATGATATATAGCATGTTTGTGTTTATGATTATAGTGCCTTTCGTTACATCCAACTTCTGTCTTTTGAAACTGGCACCAGGCATTTATAATCGCAGGCTACAGTCCATGTTAAGGGATCTCATTTGAAGACAGAAGATGAAAATAAACATCGCAAATAACAGTTTTATTGCTGTGTAGATCATTGATATTTTATTTCTAATAGCTATACTATAACATCTTTGAATTTGTGATAGTAAAATGTCGATGAGTCGACTACGATCTCTTAGGCCTTTTCGATCACTAAACTTTTTTTTTTCTGTTTCGCTTTTAAGATCCAAAAGACGTGTACCCATATACTTTTGGGGGATAAGCCCAATGCACTCTAATATTTCTACTTGAACATCATACGGATTTCCGCTCATCTGTAATCTATGCAAAGGGAAACACAGGTACTTCTAGCATAGCTCATTTGATGCGCATCAAGGAGTAGCTTTATTTAAAAAAATAAATAAAAATACTTCTAACTTTCATATTTCCTCATGTTACACAACATTTTTAAAAAAAATATTTGAACTTTTAAAAAATATAAAAAAGTGAAAATCGATAATTTTTTGAAAATTCAAGAGCTGAACCTTCTTAATTGCTATCTCGCTGTCTAGTGGCAACTACGTGAAACATAACTGATCTCTCTTTAAAAGTCTTAGTGTGGTCATAATAATTTGCACTCTCCGTGTATAAATATAAGAGAATGTGAGGAATCGAAAGCCTCACGCCATTGAACAGCACATGACACCTCTAAGCCAATCAAAGATGCCTTTCAATTGTCAAACATGCAATTTCAAACACACAACTTAGCTGTAAGACATCGAAAGTGCACTATATAGCAGAAAATCTGAAATCTAACTTTGCTCCAACAAATCCGTGTTAAATTGGTAAAAAGAACAACGAGTGTATATGTACTGCTGTTTGTAAAAAATGAAACACCTTGAAGAAGTCACATTAGAATTAAATGAAATATTATACAAACGACTTATAGTAGCACAAATAAATGAACAAATTTTCAAACTAAAAAAACAATATTAATTGTCCGAAATTATTATTTGGTGTAGCCACCACGTGCTACAATGAGTACCGTTATGCTACCTGGCATGGAGTCAATCAGATGTTGAATGTCTGCTTTTGGAAGAGAATTCCATATTGCTTGTATGCGTATTCTAAGTTCATTTTTTTGGAAGCGGGGGGGGGCGCGGATCACAAACCCAAACGGCCAACAAGCAAAGCCCCCTTTTTTAATTGGGTGACATACCCTGGGTGAAAAAAGCGGGGCAAAGGAAGAAGTAGCATGTGTTGGGCTGAAAGAAAGTCTTGAACATTGATTGCAACATGTGGGTGTGCATTATCATGTTGAAAGGTAGAGGTAGCTCTAGGGATGCCTTGAATGAAGGAAACGATTTGGGGTTTCCCCAAAACTTCCCCGGACATACATGTTTACCAGTTTCCCCCTCATTTATTAGCAAATGAGATCATCCCTGATATGGAATCGCGTCCTCCCCCTGACCATATATCCGGTTGTTCGACTATTATGACGTTCGATAATGAGCTCTGGAAGGAAGCGTTCACCGGCATAGCGTTTAACACAAATTTGGGGCCATCTTTTCCCCAAAAATTTAAAAAGCCGGTTTCCCCTTAAAAAAGACAATTTGTTGTTTGATAACCCCGTGGGTTTTTGTGTTCTTTGACCCCTTGCAGACGCAAATCATGAAAGAGGAATACTTAGGTCCCACTAAACGTTCGCCATTAACAAAAAACCATCCCGTTTTTCAACGCCCCCTTTACTCCCCCTCTTTACACGCTTTCAGCATCAGTTGGGACCAACCACACCGCGAATGCGTGGTGACTCGGGTTTTAAACACTTTGTAACATCATATAATTACATTTGCTGAAAATTTTCTTTCATTCGGATATTCCTTCATGGTGTTCCCCATTTCAAACACAGCAGTTTATATTATAGTGTATAATAAAAATAAAAAGTGATTTTCCTTTTGAAATAATATTCGAGTATAAACATTAGATGCAACAATCCGGTATGTTGTAGGACCACCACAGTTTCCTGAACTTAGTGTTAGAATAGCAAGCGAGAGACATCCAATCCTGTTTCTGATGTGTTCGAATGGTGAGAGATTATGAGATAATGATATCCACCTTTAAATCTTGAGAAATACACTGTCTGGGGGGGTGGGGAGGCGTCAAACCCTTTTTCTGCTGGTAAAGGGCACTAGGACCCCATGAGAAAGGGGAGCATCACTGGTGGTAAGCACATGACTCACGTATCGTTTGGCCATTATAGTGCCCAAAACACGATTAAAAAATAACCTACTATAGTAAGCGATGATCCAATCATGATGATCAATTAATCAATTCAAAAATGTGAGAACGTGACCCGATCAAAACTTGATGCCGCATTTTCTCATGGGATGACATTTCACAGAGAAGGCCGAATGAGATTTGTCAGCACTTCGGTGCCAGAATCATACAACAACTATTTAAGGATAAAGAGAGCTGTTACTCATCTCAGAACACGACACTGTGCATTTTTTGGCTACCTTTCTTTGACTCTTTGCAAAAGAGTCGTTTGCACTGTGGGGTCAATGACAGTCTACTTAACAGAAGTCATGAATGCAAGCCACTAGCAACGAGTAAATAGAGATAGCTCTGATGGGAACATTAAGGGTCTCCTGAATCTGTTGTAAAATGGTTGAAATAGCTTACAGGGCCACCATCGTTTGTTGGTGGAATTGCTGATTCATCGTAATGACGCCTTGCCGCATCTGCATTTCTCAATTTTACCACTTTTGCTTTTTCTAACCATCTTTGTCACAGTTGGTGCGCTGTGGACACGTGTAGATGGTAGTCAGGTGAGAATTGACCAATCAACCCTTTTAATTTCAATCACCATGCTTCTCGTAAAATTGTCCGTCTACTGGAACTAACTTCGCTTGCGGGCTTCTGCAAGTCTTTGTTATTACATGTATCCTTTGGGACAAAAACAAAACTTTCTATAATAAATTTTCTTGGCAGAAATAACAACAAGGATGTTGCCAATTACTGCAGATCTTTTCTCTGATATCCTGCTCAGCGTGTGCTGAAGAGTTGCGCATTTTACATCATGTAGAATATTCGGTGAGTTGCACCTTACCTGAAATTTGTGTAATTTTCTGGGCACTTCATCCTGGCGTCACCTTATCAATATAGCTTTTTCTGCATTTTAAATACCACTTTTTATTTTCTTTAAAATATATTTCTTAACATTAACATAGGCCGAGGTGTGTCTAGTAGTCACGGTCGTAGACTCGTGGCTAGTGTGTCATGAGTTCGAACCCTATTGTCCCTGAAACCTCGTAGTGAAGAGAGGGATGATGCATGTTAAATCTGTTAAGGCTCAATACCCTCCCGTAATAAGGTAGTTTGGAGAAGGGATGTCAGTTCAGGTATTGTTTTCGTCATTTGACCATGGTTTAATTGACAATCGCCAGTAGTCCTCGTGTTGATTTTTAGTACGATTTTAATAAATACCCCCTTTGCGATTCATATTCTTTCTTTTGGTTAGAATAAATACGATATAAATTCAAAATCAGAGAATAATTCCAAGAATAATAGAATGACACTTTAGGTCTGACTTTTAAGATTATATGATATGCATTATGAGATAAGTATAAGATATCAAATTCTTATATAAAATCTTTAATGTTTGAGATACTTTTTGATAGAGAAAAAGACCCCATGGGCTTTCAAACTTTCTTTTTAGTATTACAGTATTACGATTTTATCATGAAATGCATTATATCTGAAATTTACCAGAATATTATGAAATGTGATTATTATAATATAAAATAAGCTCCTATCATACTAAAATTCATAAGATTAATACATAATTTTATTTAACCTTAAAACAATATGGTTTACCTATTTTGATATAAAGAATGTGGTATTTAATGTATTTTTACGTCCAGAACCATGCGACATTAATTCAGGCAAAATTTAAAAAATAATAATAACAGATTTTATGCATAAATTTAATACAGGGAAATAGAATGTTTTACATATTAATTTTAGTGTTCATAAAAAAATAATTTTCATTTTCTTAGAAAATTCACAGTAGTTTAATTTCCCAAACTAGCAGGTTGTCTTTTAATTTTTACAGTAGCCGAAGAACAGTTTTATATACAGCAATTATAAAAATATATTCTTATTATGTTGAAATATAATTAGGAGAAATTGGAATTTATTTGAATAAAGCGTGTTATAAAATCTCAATTGTCAGGAATAGCATTTTTCTGTTGATTCCTTCTTCTACTATAATAATTTTTTTTAATTTGAAATATTAATGACTATAATAACTTCACCGTTATTTATGTAAATTTTTTAAAAATTGTAATTTAGGATCCGATATCAGTTTTAAACAATGCATTAAAATATTTCCTAAAATATTAAGAATAACTTCAAAAGCTTGAATTAATTTCCAGAAAAAAAACATTCCATCTAATTTTTATTCTAATGGATGAAACTTAAGTCATTTTCTGCATTTATTAGCTTAACTTTTCTGTTTGAAAAGCAAATGTACTTGATCTGCTTTTGGTTGCTGCAAATTTTATTCGCCAATTTGTATTTTTAATTCAATAATTTTTCTATATAGTTATATATATCGACGAAATTTGGGGATAATACCGATAGAATCCCAAACGCAGTATAAATGGAAAAAAATTGCAGCGTAAGTAATCTAACTTTGAAACAGAAATTGAAACTTGGACACAGCTTTGAATATCAAAATACATATGAAATAAAAATTGGTAGAATCATAAAAATCTATTAAATTAAAAGAGGATCAAACTACCACTAAAAATATGTGATTGTATACAGTAATGAATCATTTTTAAACTTTTAAATTTTATGTAAAATGTGTTAAAAATTTTAAAAAAATCTTCAATAGCTTGGAGTACACAAATAAAATATAAAATAAGCAACATTTATACTTAAAAAATCAAATAGTTCACATTAGGTGAAGGATTGTATTTTGTAATTATGTAACAGTATTTATCTTAAAAAACTATTACATAGGAAAATCAATGTAAAAAACATTTAACGAGAATACGACAAAAAAAGTTTAAGTTCAACGATTGATTTTAATTAATATATTAATTAAAATCACAATATTATTATGGAAACACATGTACCAAGACAAATACGTGTTCATTATATCACATTTCAAGTGACCTCGTGACAAATTAAGTATTAATTTTACTAAAACAAATACACTTGACTTACCTTTCTAAGAGGCGTTCCCCAGAAATCATTTTGGAAAATATTGATCATTGGGGTGTAAGGCCTAATATCCCTGTTATCACTGATGGCAGCGATGTCATCAAATACTAGGCCGCATCGCAAAGAGTTGCAGTAGCACACTGCGACTAATACCGTCAATGCTAATGGATATAATTTTTCAATCTCCATCTGCCTGAAAGGGAAAATGATACAATAAGTATTAAATATGTAAAGGTGTTCTACAAAATATAAAGATTTAAAAATAGAAGCGTCAGTTGAAGAGTGTTTACTTACATAACTTTCGATATATTTACTTTTATTTATAGAATTCAAGGACTCTTGTATTTTCTCACCATTGAATTTGAAATTTACAAAGGCAAAGCTATAGCTTCATTAATTATAATTATATGATAACTATATATTATTTAATAACTTTATTCAAATAATAAATAACTATATCATAGTTGTGTTTTTGGTTGCTGAGCACTTTTCCTTTCTAATATTTTGCTTCAACTATTGTTACATAATGTTCGTATAAATACATTTTAATCCCCTGAAAAACAATTTAAATTTAATTGATATATTTTATTCTATGAAATTGTCTAATGAATTTAGCAATGTTACGCAGACTATTTTTACACTTATAAAAATTTTGTGATCTAAAAATAAATCTAAATTTGGTGTAATTCAATTTTCTGAGAACTTCCTCTTTCTTCTTTTCCTTTGATAATTAATTTAAATCGTACTGAGTTAATTGAATTTATTTTTTATTTAAAATATGTTTGATTTTTTAAAAGATACTACTCTTTTGCATTAGAAATTCAGGATACCTCCCTTCAGAAATTATATTAATATTTTATAATTATGGGAATAGTAATGTTAAAGATACATTAATTAGATACAGATAACTATTAATTTTAAAAAAAATTAAAATATAGTACAACTGCGACATAGCCATCCTGTGATGACTATGTCGTTCCGGTTCCGCGTAAGCTAGAGGTGTGGGATTATCAAAATGATGAGACATAGTAGTTCTTAATACAACTTTTATTAAGAATAACTTATATTACTTAATTCTAATTTGACAACTTTATTTAAAGTGAGAGTTAACACCCAATTAAACCTTGTATTTAAGTCAGATCACGCAACTAGATCCTTTAATCTTAATTATGATAAATAATCCGATTCAACTAACTACCTATATCAAATATTACCTTTTGCAGATCTCCTTCCTTCACCTAAAGAGAGATATCTATAAATTCACTTTATATACGACGATTCCAACTTCTTTATATAGGACTTCTATTCCTTCCAAAACTATCGGACTGCTAACTCTTGATCTGCAAGATTCCACCCTAAGCTATCTCTAAACTTGCCGCGCTATATCTTATCATCAAAGCTTCTATCCTTTTAAAGTATATCTCATTTACATATTTGATCCGTTTCTCTTCTTGGTATTGGGTTGGAAAGGTTTTGCCATTAATCGTGGCCGTCAAAGAACATAGGAGTTATGTTAGCAGAAGGACGCGAGAGACGTCACACAACGTATAGAGAAAAGTAAATTTAATACATATTTTCGAATGTTTTAATTCTAATTAATGTTATAGTGAATAATTCGATAGCTTTATTTCAAAATTGTTAATCGAATTAAAATGTTGATTATATTCATAAACGCACACTGAAACACAGTTTCTTATAAAAAGAGTCGTGAAGAAGTATTGATATTATCCAACTTTAATGACATTTACTTATTGCTTTTACTTCAATCTTCCTCGTAAAAACTAATAATGGAATGACTGTAGTATCTCTCAAAGTTTTTACATTGTTGAAAAAATATCATAGCTGAAAGACTTGGGAAAAAATAAAATACAATAACCATCTCTCTTTTTGCAATAATTTTACTCTAATCTATAACTTTTCATGGAATTTGTTTTAAGTAACATCAATTTTAAGAAAGCGCCAAAGTTTCTTAAAAAATACTTTTTTGTCTTTTATTTTCAAAAGAAAAAGACAATGTAATTTTGTAACTTGAAGCTACAATATATCTTCCACTATTTTTTTCTTTTATCAAAATGTTTTCTCTTTTATTTAGTTTTTAAGATGAATTTAATGTAAAAGTAAAAGAAACAATACTGCTAATGAGTTAGTTAACTTTACAAGTAAGGCAAAAATAGAGCAAAATTGAAACGACAGTGACTTCTCATTATTATTAAAAATTTAAGATTGGGGTATTTTTTGTTTTTGTTCCATGTATTCTAAAGTTTCAATTTTTTAAGGAAGTATTTAAAAACAAATATAATAATTTAGACATCGATCAGAAATAGAACACACACACATACATACATACATACATACATACATACATACATACATACATACATACATACATATATATATATAAGTTATTATAGAAGTAAATTTTTTTGTCACACAAAAGGAGACAGTTATCAAAAAAGGACATTGTTCTTACTATAAATAACACATAATATAATAGAAAAACAACAAGTCTCTTATTCTTATCAATTCTTTTAAACAACGTCCGATGTTCCTTAGTTCTTCATTTCTGACAGTCGATCGTTTTGTCTTTCGCTTCCGTTGCCAAAAGAAACAAACTAAATAAAAAAAAATTCTTCAGATAAAGGCACCGCCTCAGTTTAAATTTTCTTTGTTACTATTTCATATCTTTTCTTAAGCGAAGCCCTATATTTATTTTTCTTAAGGGATAGAGCAAAAAATCGATGCTCGTAAGAATGTTGTGTTAACAGAGGAACGCAGAAATTTGTTCCCTGTTCTTCGGATGATAGCCTTCCGTTTTGTTCACTTAAACGTTCTTATCGTTTGGCACACATGACGGATCGTTGTGTTCTATTGATTGAATACTACTGTGTTTCCATTTTCCTTCTTATTTGAGGAACATTTATATTGTCAGCTTTTCTTTTTACTATACTCGATAAAGCCATTCGATTTTTTTCGCGCGCTTCTGTATCATGTAAAATCCAGTAGCATTGGCTGTATCATGCATAGCATAGAAACTTAACGCTGTATACTTACTCAACGTCATTCAAAGATATTGAATTCATAACAAATAAAAGTTTCGATTTGTTTACTTATTTACGAGGGTTATATTTTTTAAGCGAAGAAGAATTTTATGTTTTGATTCTGTTAGGAATTTTGAAAGTAGTATTGCATGAGAGATTTGTTGCGAGCTTGTATAAAATAAAATCATAGTAATTTTTATTACATGAAACATAGCAATTTAATAAAATGTAATTTAACAACAACGAGTAAGCCGAACTATTTTAAATTAAGAAGAATTAAACACATTTTCTTCTTAATTTTTGAGAACTTCCAAAAGGATCATTAAATAGTTTAACATAATTTTCTCGAATTTAAATTTCTGAAAACTCACAGTTGTGTGATAATTCTAGTTAAAAGTTTAAAATTATATAATGAATGATAATTTTTCGCGATTTACTCAGAAGCTATAATAGAAAAGAATAATGAAAAAAAAACCTTCCAGAATTATGCATATTACATACATAATAAAAAAAAAGATTAACTGCTAAATTGTTCACTTCTATTGGCGAAGAAAATAGCGTGTCGTTTCAGCAATATAAGTAATAGTTCTTTGGAGAATTTTGAAGTTTATATTAAGAATTATTTTTTTTCTATTTCTAATGGGATGCGGATTGGTGTTTTACAATTGCAGACCTAGCTTCCCCGGAAGCTGGTATCTCTTTTTAGTGTGGCACCATATAGGCGGATACCAATCGCCGCAGGTAATTTTGACACCCAGTTTCCTCCCTAGAGGTAGGTACCTGAGCTCTGACGATGCAAACCTGTACTAGGATTTAATTTTACCGAGAAGCGATCAAGCCGAACAGACTTCTAGGGATCTTTTACATGTCGTATAATCATACGACATGGCCGCTGTCGATTTTCTGCATCATGAAAATGCATTGACTTGGGCCGGGTTTAAACACGCAACCTTAAGTGCAGAAGGCCAGCGACAAACCAACCACGCCACCCAGCCGGCTATTCTTTTTATTATTATCAATAATTATGTAGAAAAATATGTTTATAGAAATTTTAAAAACTAAGTTACGTTATCGTTGGTAAAATTTTCAGCACTTATTGTTACATTGAACATTTATCGTTCTGGGTCATAAGTTCGACATGCGTTTGCTTGACGAAAAATTAAAAGCTGTGGAAGTTAGGCATAAAAAGTTATAGGTAAGATTTAGAATAATTTACGCTAGAAATTGCATGAGAATTATTGGTGATGGACCTCGCGATACCTTGCCACTAGTCAAGGGATGAAGTTAACACTTAGCCGGTTATCCTTTTTTTCCCTAGATTATATACCGCACTATATTAAAATATTAGAGATCAGCTTCGTTTAACCTGTCCACATTCTTCTTCTTGATTACAAGAAAGCTTTGGGTAATTATTTGGTAATAAGAACAAAACAAAAGTTTTAACAAATTTTGAATTATTTCGTAGAAAAAGAAAATCTAAACTTTGTTATTTGATTTGAACATCTCTAATCGGGAAACTCATGATCATTACGACTAAAGAATCCTCAACCTCACAGAAGCAAATGTTTAAGTACTAAGGTTTCCTTTATTTACTAAAAAATTAAAAGGCTTTTGTTTTTCTTTTAGTTTTTTTTTTTGTTCTTATTTCTTATACTTTGTATATAATGAACGTTAGCGATACTAGCAAATGCCCAATCAACAAGTTTTGCACTCGTCCAAAACTTAATAAACCCAATAAAAATAAATCAGGGAAAATTAATTTAGGTATCCGTTATGAAAAAAGAACAGAGCCACTTACTGCTCGAATAGATTAAAGTTCATAATAACGAAGAATGCAAAAAGAATTTCAACCACCAAGAGATAAAAAAGAGAAATCGGAGCATAATTAAGAAATTAATTAACCGTAATGTGGGAAGAAAATTTTTCAAAAATTATGCATGGTAATATCGAAATCTCTGGTATTGTGTTATATGCTCGTTAAGGAATTGAAAAAATTTTGATCAGACTTATTAGATGTAGTTATAATATTCTGTGAGTAATTAATTAACGGAACCCAAACTTACTTCGATAAACTGAGGTTGTAAAAAAAATTCGATGCTAATGAAACTTATATTTGTTTTTCATGAAAATGTGTCTTTTTAAGCGTATAAAAATGTATTTTCTGTATTAATCTCAAACTAACTTCTATAGAAAATTTTAAAATAAATTATCACTTACATAAAAAATATATAGACAGGTAATTGCTAATGTAGGTTTATTAAACTTCATAATACTGATCCCACGTTATAGTTATATTGGAGCATATTTGTAAGTAATTATTATAGCAAGAAATATAAAAAAAAATTTTAAGTCTCAATTCCTAGTTAGATAATAAAGAAAAATTTTATTTTAGCTACTTTTTATTAAATAGTTACAATTAAAATAATTATGTATATATATATATGACAGAATCACAACATTAAGTGGTAATTAGCTTTTATTAATTATCATTAAAGTATCGTATGGTCATCCAAAACAATCGTGTATATAAAATTTCAGTTCAACTGAATACTTTGAAACGTGAGAAAAAAAACCTTTTCAAGTTTTGACACAAGTAGCAAAAAGGATCGCTAAGTCGCCAACGTGGCTGTATTTGTAATTAGTTTTAATCAATTAAATTTTATTAATTATAATTACATTATTGTATCGTCGTCCAAAATAGTCATGTATATAAAATTACAGCTCAATTTAGCGCTTTAAAATGTATTTTATTAACGATTGAAAATTCCACCAAGATAAATAAATAAATAAATATATAGAGAGTGTGAGCTAAAAGTGTAGGAATTAAATGAAGATTTAATACTATTTCAAATGTCGCTTAGAAAATGTTTGAGAACATTCTGGGCTCAAGTGGTGAATTAGACTCAGTTCTTCCTCCTAAGAGATCAAAATTTAAGACTAAAATAATGCTCAATTTAAAGTTTTTATGTATCGGTTATTATTCATAGAGCTCTAAAGGCTGTTTGCTTTTGACAATACACTGCCTGTTATCGTAAATCTTTCATGCCACTTAGATCCTTGTAGATCCTGAAAGTGGACTTTTTTTAAGGCTGTTAGAAATTTAAGCTGTACATGTGTGGCAGATTTAAATTTAATTATCCATGCTACAATTTGAACTTGTTCTTGCGATGAAGCCATTTTGAAACGAGAATGTTTCAAAACGTGAATATTACACAATTTTGTTTGCTTTTCATAAAAAGAATTTTTAATTTTTTATTTATGAAACATAAAAAACCGTAAGCGAAAATCTTTGTTTATTTTTAATTCATTTTTGAAAGTATGCCATACTTTTTGGATACCTTATATATTATTTTTATGTAAGAATAATATATATCATTGAGAATAAAATACTTCAAAACGTAAAAATAATCTTCAAAATCTTTTCTCTTAATTTACAAGAGAGAATTGGTACCCCATTCACACATATTTAACTGCAAATAATTTGAATGCAATTTAATATTTACCATTGCAAGTAATTATAAGAGTCCAAAATATGTATAGTAAGAGTGTTTTTTTAACATTTTGCCTGAATATACAGAATACTGAATATACAAACTTGTTTCAGATTTCTAACCAATGAATCATTTAATATTCTCTATGAAATTGCAATATGTCTGTTATAATCAAGTAAAAAAATTGCAATACTATGTATAGAACAATAATTTTAATCAAAGTGAAAAATATTTACGAATTTATATGCTTAAGTGATATAAATTTCCTGCAAAATAAATTTAAAATTTTCTTACTTATCCAATAGAAAAGAGAGAAGAAAAGCAAATATAAATTTTTTATCATATTAGTAGAAATATTTGATTTATCACTGACTTAGTGTATAATTTGGTTATTATCAGTTTCATTTCTCCCATGGTTAGTGTCTGTTTGATATATTTATGTTCCAAAAATGTCTTATCATTCTTGGCTGTTACACAAGTTTCATTTCATGTTTTTCCACCATCTGGGTTGTTTTAATTAAAGTCAACTAAAAATATTTTTTTACTTCATTAGTAACAACATTTAAAACATATCATCATTTCATTCAATAATATCATTTAAAACATAAACTATGCAATCTGAACTTCATTTTTTTTTTTTGAAAGATGAAAGAAAAAAAAAAAAAAAAAAAAAAAAAAAAAAGAAGAATATTTTTAAGATATGAAAAAGAGCACAAGATAAGAGAAATGCATTTTCTGCAACATTTCTTAATTATATTTGTAGCTTTCTAATTTTCTGTACTTTTGAAGTAATAAATGCTGCATTTCTTAAACTTTTTACAACATTTTTCCATACACTCTAAGCGGTGTTTTGTCTCAAATGAATAACTTAAGAAATTTAAGTTTTGTACATAATTTCTAAAGAACATAAACTAAATCAATTAAAATTTATCATACAATTTATATGTCAGTCTTCTTTAAAAATCTTCATCCAATTTATTCTAAAAGTTCGATGTGTGCATTCTAGACTACTGGATGAAATTTCATACGAAGAAAAAAAAAATATAACTAATTTTAAAAAATCATAGTTGCCCATTTTATTCTTATATTTGAACCAGGAAGATGAGTTATAAAAGCAAAGAGGAAGATAGATCTGTTTTAAGAGACAGAAGATATAAAACAAATTAATACATCAATTCATTAATAACCAATGCATAAATTTAATAAAAGTTAAATTTAGTTATTGTAATTTCTAACAATATCTATTTATATATGATACTATTTGCATGGACCGGCGTTGCTCGAGCTTTTTCGATTACCGTAAGTGCGCGTTATACGCCGGATTTTACGGTACTTAATTTTTTGAACATAGAAATTTCTTCTACCTCTCTCGGTATCAGCACTTCCCGGTGTGTGTGTGATTTCCATATTAATATATCATTAAAATTCTCTTTTTCGAAATTACTTTCACCTCTTTGCTCTGTCGGACGGGTCTGTTTCTGAGAGTATAACTTTATCTCCATGGAAATTTCCCCTTTCCCTCGTATGCATGATGTGAGTGATTTCTATATTTATGTCATTAAATTTCCCTGATCCAAAATTTCTTCCACTTTTTTATTTTCAGAAAGGTTTCTTTCACATCCGTTTAGCTCGGCATTGTAAGGGCTTTTTTGAATATAAAACTCATTTTATTTCCTTTTTTTCTTCACAGATAAGATCAAATTATTATTTTTTCGATTAATAATTAACAAAATTTATCTAATTTTATCCTCAAGAACATTGAAAATGTATGATTTTATAATTAAATAATTAATTTAGTAATGAATTATAATAAACAATACTGTTTTAGTTAAAAAATATTAATTTTTATCCATTTTCTTTGAATAATGAATAAAAAAATTCTTACCGTTAGCTATTGAAACGACTGCTTATGCTTTTTTTCGATTTAAACTATGTAACTATAAAAAAAAGAGCTACAGGGGAGAAAGTCTAGAAATATTTGTTTAAATTCACTGCATAAAAAAAATTACACAATTCTTAAACGTTTTATAGCATTTTTTCGTAGATTGTATGTAGTGTTTTGTCTCAAATAAATCCTTAAGAAATTTAAATTTTGTACATAATTTATAAAGAACAATCTGATTGTAATTTGATATGAACACAAAAATAAAAACAAATGTAACAAAAGTAAAGAAACATGATTTTGTTTTACTATTGTGCACGACTGACAATTGTTATTTATTGTACAAATTGTATGCATTGTGTGTCTATTGGTATATATTTTACACTCGCACACACTACGTATTTTATTCATATGTTTACATATTCTTATTATTATGCATGCTCTGAATATAAAAAATGTATCTACGTACATAATGCATTACATACATATTGAACAAATGAAATATGTATGAATGTGCTTTTAAAATGAGTATAAACATCTGGAGCTTACGAACGTACAAATGTGTTTAGCTCTTCGCATTTCTTCGCTAGAAGGAAAAAGAATAAAACATGACCTGTGAATCTACGTAAACATCAATCATTTTAGCATGCAAATCCATAACAACCCTTTATATATGAGGTTTCTTTCACATGGAGTCCTTTTCTATTCACCGAAGGACTTCATTCAGATGGATTGTAAAAAGCTGACTCATCTGTACAATTCACATCTATAGAACACCAATCCTCAGGGAAATAGCTATGGGACCATCCATCAATTACATAATATAAATCCCCGTCTCAGTGCTTCGTGATTCACAAAAGACTCACTTCCACGGAACATTACAATTCAGCTCAAAACTTAGCATAAAGAGTGTAGGAGAAAGAGAAAATCCGAATGGCTCTTATTACGTCTGGTTGGATGGAACAGATGAGAGAAAATAGTATATTTAAATGGATTTTATTTTTTATGTATGATATTAAAAATGCAAATAAAAGAGGTGTAAAAGGTATTTCCACCGTCACTTTTTGTGAAAACATTTAAAAGAGAATTTGGAAAACGTTTTGTTATTTAAGCTATGAATACAATTTTGTAGTATTATGTTATCTAAAATGAAGCAATGAGATTAGAGATGTGTATTATGCTTATAAAATTATGTGAAAACAAATACATGGAATAAATGTTTATTAACTGCATTGTGATAGAGATAAATATTGAGGTTTATAGCGAAGATAGATATAATATTGAGGTTTATAACGAAGATAGATATAATATTGAAACACTCAGCGTATGTTGTTTTCTTTGCAGTAATATACTTCTTGTGGAATATTGAGTTTTACAGGGAAAGTGAGCTCCCCAGCATGAATTTAAATATGACAACTCTAGATGTGAACTAGATCACCAGATTGGCAGCTTTATCACCCTTGGCGACTAATTTGGCAAGAAATGATGTTGCTAGGGGACTTCCGAGAAGCCACTGGGATTGGCCCTTCTGAAAATTTTCATATGGCTAAATAAAGTCCAGTGAAGTTCAGAGGTCAGTTTGTTGAGTTCAGAATCTGCTTGTGCGTTGTCTGCGACAAGACAAAGGATTTATTTGCTTTGATTCCTGCTAGTTGAACTGTTCTAGATAGTCGCTTATGGAGAGCTGTTAAGTTTGTTTATAATGAGTGCATTTTTCCATTACTGTAAATAAACTGTTTTAATATTCCTTTGTATATATATGACGATTTGTCGTCATGTAGTCATCGGTTTGTCCTTGTTCATTTATAAACTTGTAATTATTTAATTAATTAGAGTCGTCAGCTACTTTTCTCCCACGTTAATTTGCAGCGATATATATGATAGAACTGTAAATGTTAATTTTGAGTGATTTACAATGGATGGTGTAATTTATACTACATCGCAACTAATGCTATGTAACTTATATATTTAACTTATGCTATACATGTGTGTGAACATACTTCTATAACTATACTCATCGGAAGTACTTTTTTAACTGTGCATTATGCTGAGGTATAAATAACATACTTTTTTCAGGCCTCCGATTTGATCGAATTACAAGTTAATAAAACACTATTCTGTGGGATATTTTAATTTTCCTGTTTAATTCAAAGAAAAGAGCTGCTGAAACCCATCGAATACTGTTGAAAAGTTACAGCGAACATCCACCGATAAAATGTGTCTTAGTGCGACACTTCAGAAATGGTGATTTCGATGCAGTCGTCAAAGAACAACCTGGTGGACTGAAAGTGTTCTGATGACTCAAAAGCATTAATCGACCAAGATTCATGACAAACGCAAGATGAACTGCTGAATTGTTAAATGTTGATCGCCCAACAGTTTCCAAGCGTTTAAATGCACTCGGTATGTTTAAAATTAAGGAATTTGAGTTCCTTACGAATTGAAGTCAAGAGGTGTTGAACGGCTATTTTCCACGCTTGAAAACTTTCTACAACGTCAAAAAAAAGTTTTTTTTGCGTTATATTGTTATTCCCGATTATTATTGTTATTGTTGCGTTATTGTCCGATGGATGAAATCCAGCCTTCCCATTCTTACGAAGGTATGAAGAATTGGATAAATTGGAGGATAACATCAAAATATTTGTTCTTTCGGTCTAACTCTAATAACAACAACAACAATAATAATAATCAATAATAATAATAATAATAGTAATAATAATAATAAAAAATATACAGTCGGACCTCTGTATAACGAAGTCGCTAAATCCCGAAAAAAAGTTCGCTATATGGAAAATTCGTTATATAGAGGTTCATCTTTCAATTTACTTAATAAACCCCATAAAACAAATTTTTAAATTCATAAACACTATACATTAAAAAAAGTAATTATTCACACCTTTTTGTAAATGAATAATATTTATTTTATATGCCTTACCTATCAGAAAGAAAGAAAACAAACAAAGAAATACTGCAAGGAAAGTTTTTTGACGCCTTTATTCCCTTCCTGAAGGATTATTTTTTTTCTTTGATGCTCAAGCACTTACGCTTTGACATTTTCGAGCTACAAGAAACGAAGTTACCAATGCGACTGATCAACACTACAAATGAACGAGTACTAGTTCCGAGGACATGGGAACACGAGACAACTCCATTGAGGGTGAAAGGGGATATCGAAGATGTTTCCAGTGAACTGGATGAGGAGGTTAAAGGTTGCCTTTTTTGGATAAAACGCTCAAAATTCTATCTCTCTCGGCGAGCTAGGTACCTAATAAAAGCAGTCCAAGATTTATGACCACCATAAAAGACGTTAAAAAAAGAATAATTTGAAATGACCAGAAATACTTTAAAAAAAGGGGAGAAAAAAAATTGAATTATAAGAAAAGAAAAAGTTCTTTATATAGAAAATGCACTTCGCTATTGCTAGTTTATTTTACGAAGAAAACCGTGAAAGGTTCTTGGTTCCAAGAAAAAGTTCACTATATAAAAAAATTCGCAATATAGAGATTTGTAATATGGAGGTTCGACTGTATATATATATATATAGGTAGGAAATACTAAATATCTCATATATGCTTCTCATATATATGCTTTTACAAAATATTTGAAATATCTTAAGCAATGCAAAACCTTATACAAAAATTATGAGTTTATATATTCTGTATTTAATTTAAATGTCAGCTTGGTCCAAATTGCTGTGGACATTAGTGACTTATGAGTAGAAGTGTATCTCCAAATTAAAAAATAATGGCACAACGTATCCATGAGATATTACATAAAAATTGCATCTATTTATGAAAATGAAATAATAATTATTTGTAGTATTTCAGCAAATTATATTACAGAATTAATTTACCGTTAGATCCTAATACCAATCAATTTTATTTTGATAAAATATGAATTAAAAGGAGTACCAACTGTATTTTTATTTACTTTCACTTTTTTTCGTTGTACTTAATCTTGCACTTCCAGAAATTTATTTTAAAATTTAAATTTTACGTGGTATTATTTGTGGTATGTGTGATAAGTTATATTATTTGAAGTTTAAAAAGCTGAATTTATTTTAAATTATAGCATGCTATAGAATTTTTAGCTAAAATACTTACTGGTGAATAATATATATGGTTAATAATTATTTGTTATTCCAGCATAATTAATTTATTCTTGAATAATTATATTAGATAAAACTTGTCAAAATGAATACTATTTCAAAGTTTTTTATTTGGAAGCAAATGTGAGGAAGAAAGTAAAAAGAAAGTTACATAAAATGATAAAGACAGAAAATGAAATAAAAATACTCTCTGTCACAAAAAAATACATGTACCCAGAAGAAAACGAGTTACTATCACAAAACTTAACATGTATGTAGTGTATGAGGAAATAAAAAAAAATAAAAAAGCAAATTATTAAAAACTCAGAACAGATTGTTTTATTAAGAAGGTATGGCATAAAAAAGATTACATAGCAGTAGGCAGTATATCCACCTCTGGCAGCCATACAAGCCAAATTGAGGAATACAGCATAAGAATTGCAGCAGAACCGCAACGAATCATTGAGGTTCCCTAGACCTCCCGCGGAAGTTTTCACATAAATCTTTGCAAAGGGCTTGTTAATTCACCGGTATTCTGGAACTGCTGCAACTAACTTCCAAGCACGTTTCAGACATACTCTATTGGAGAGAGATCTGGTGACCAGACAGGTCATAGATATACGTGATGTCCTTAAAGAGATTATTGAGAGAATCGCTTTGTTTGTGAGGGAACGTTGTCTTGTTACAAATAGAACTTGGGCGACTTGGTAGCATAGGCAGTACAACTGGCGTTAAAATTTCGTCCACATAACTGCTTGCCGTCAAAATACATCGTGTGTCCCAACAAATCACTCTCTACACTGTCACACCTTGTGTAATCGCCGTATGCCTTTCGACAACAAATGCTGAATCGGACCGATGACCTGGCCTTCTTACACCTGAGTCGGTCAGTCGTCTCCTAATGGTTTTACTTGATAACACCGGATGTCTGGAATGTGGTAAATGGTATCGAACTGGTTCTAGAGACGTTGTTGGTGAGGACGTACGCGCTCTTTTGATTTAGTGATCATCCCATGCATTTGTGTTCCTGTTAAGTCCTAACCTTCCGTGAAGAGAGCCTATCCCTCCCGTGATCCATTGCTGCTATCACCTGGCAACTACCATATCGCTCCGACTGAGGTAGCAGCTGATTTGCTTGTTCGACGAAACTGCTTCTATGAGGCCAAGTGTAAGCCCCCTCTCAAAGTCCGACAATTGTTTGTACAATCACCGGTTACACTTTCGAGGTATCTCTAGTCCCGAAACCGTCCACCTTAATCGGAAGATTTGTTTGAATAACCCTATGGTAGGAGCAATCATGCTTTTAATCTCTCCCAGCTGCGCATCTCATGTGGGTATAGTGCGTTTACCATTGTCTAGTTGGCGTCGAAATTTTGATCATTTGCATAGATCTTAACTAGCTATATTCCTGCCAAGTTTCGCGATAGTAGCTCGATTTCTTCTCGGGCCATATGTATTTTTGTGACAGAGTATCATGTGTAAAATTTATTATAAAAATGAAATAAAAATAATTAAATAAAATTTATTATGTATTTAAAATAATATTTGGTTAAATTTATTTTGATATGTAGATTTTTAATTTTTCTCACAAATGAATTTTTGGAATGTGATATAAATATTTTTCCAAAACATTGGAACATATTATTTCCAATATTTTGGATATTCAAAAAAAAAAAAAAAATGATTACCATAGTTTCCAACCTCTTCGAATTTGACTGTTAATTTTTAAAAAAAAATATTAATACCGTAAACAGACGAAAAGAAAGAATTAATTCATTATAAGTTGCTGTACTTCTTCAGTTATGATTAAATAAATGTCAAATTGAAAATTTTGTTAACATGGATTGAAAATTTTCCTAATTGTACGTTTTCAGTATAGTAAGAATAACATCATTAAATTTGTAGAGAGTTAATGGGGAAGTATAGGGTAAATTTTGTGTTACACAGGGTGCGATATCAATAGACACAGCTGCTGCCTCTGGTAGATAAAATGGCTGTTAAGTTGACCTTTAGATTTCGATGACGTATACAGAAAACTCCTTCCATGTTGCTTCAAGTCTATGCTATGCTTCATGAATCATCGTAACTAGAAAGTGGTGGTGGTCCAGTCTCTCAGCAACTCATCATCAGATGCTTTTATTGCGAGAGAAATGCGGAGAACGTGCTGTCTACGTATAAAATTAATTATTTAAATTACAGTCAACGTGAATAGGAAGTATCATTTTTGCAATGATTTCCCGTGCAATCATACCAAAACATTGGCCCCAATTATGATATTTAATGCAAGTAAACTTCATGATTTTTCTCGGTGCCTTCAAACATGGATACGCTGTCATAATACTTTCCGCAAAAGCAGGATTAGTGTGGAAAGAAGACATATTGCCTCTACTGAATCCAGCTTTGTTGTGCTTCCCACGGTGGTCATGCGTCTCTATGCTGCAATGAAAGGGAGGTCACAATAATAATTGACATGCAGACAATCCGTGCTACTCCAGACGTCGTCGTAATGTGTCTGTTCAGATACTTGCCTTGCAATAAATCCCACTCCATGACTCTAGATCCGTGATGCGGCTGTACGATCCTACAAGGCTGACCTAGCAATATGTCTGTCCTCTCTAGTGTTAGTGCCATAAGACCGTTGAGATACTGTGTAGCGTTCAGTATATTATCTTCCTGAAACCATCGATTCGATATTCACCTGGCAGTCATTGGATTTCTACCAATACAAGAAGCAGTATCGTGGAATGATTCACCGCAGTCTCGATAGACCGTGATCCTTTTGAATTCTATTTCTCTTTATATACGAGGAATAACACACAATTTTCTTGGAAAGAACTAATATCTAAGAGTGATTTTTGAATGAAAAAAAAAACATTCGTAATTTTCCTTTCATAAAGAATTTGAGATGCCGCTTCTTCATCCTACGCTGTTCGATTGCGCTTGAAAGCTAATTACTAGTTTATCCCAGTATATTTCCTTTCTTTGTCCCTTTATTGTGTCATATTTTTAATGGTTAGTTGTGGATTTTAATTCTTTTTGTATATTTCGGTAGAGAAAATATTTATTCATTGGAATATATTATTAAAAATACTTTTTATTGTTAATTATATTGAAAGTTTTTCAATAGTAAGTTTATATAAGTACAGTTATGTTCCAAATTTTAATATAATATTGAACGTTTTGAATTAATTACTCGTGTTAGTTGGTATTCATTAGCTCTTTTACTTGATCGATAGAACTCTTAAACTCTTTAGGAATAAATATGGAGAACGGTGACGTTTGAAAGCTTAGTTTTTGAATAAATAATTCATATTTACTGTTTTTTGAAATTCTAAAAAATGTATGGTATTCTCGAATGAAAATAAACTAAGTACCTGAGAAAGAAAATATACAGTTCCTTTAAAATTTACATCGTCGTGAGACTTACGAAAGTAGGTTAAATGAAATGATTGATGGGAAATAAATTTATGAAAAGAGTAAAAGCAGTAAAAAAAATTTTTTTTCTGCCTGTTTTGATACAGTTATGGCACTAAAGTATTTTTAAAAGGAATGTTACGAAATCCTATAATGTAGAAATACCCGTTCATTCTCCAGTTATATAACATCATAAATTATTAATAGTAAATATAAAAAGGAAGATTCCGTAATTAAAATTGGTCATTATAGTCCCATCTGCTTAAAGAAAAAGACTGTGTAGAATGATAAGGGCTGTACCTTAAAGTACTATTGTTGTAAAAGTTAAAAAAAGGAAGAAAAGAACTAGAATTTCCTTCATTTTTTAATCCTGATTAAATTTAAGAGTTTTGTAGTTCACTTCTTTAGTATAGCTTTAAAGTGACGCTAGTTGAGAGTCAACCAGTTATAATACAAATTACAAAATATTCTAATACGTATTGTCTCATATTTTCATACACATAAATTGAAATTAAACAGCGTAAAAGTTTTTGAAAAGCAAATTCGCAAAATATTTTCTTCTAGCTCCAGAATTTTTAAAAAAATCCTAACATATAAAAAGCACATTTAAAAATGCAATATTTGATTTAGAGGTATTTTAAAAACAATATTACAAATCAAAATACTATTCTTAATATTCATAACTTATAATTCAATTTAATCGTAATTTATAAATAATTAAAACTCATTTTGAAAAATAAAACCTTCTTCACATAACAGTTTCAAATAACACAGAAAAATAATACTTAGTAAGCATAAAAAATTCAACTTTCGAAATTGTGGGAGCAAGTCAAAATTGGACTATATGAGTTTGCTTAGTCTTAATATTTTCTGACTGATTTCAATGTTTATAGCAAACATTTTTGAATATTTATAGGAATATATATGCTTGATTTTCTTTTAAATTTTTTACATATGTATTCTTGTAACACATTTGCTGCATTATTATTCATGCCGAGAAAATGTATGTACCATAACATTTAAGTTAAACTGAATTCTTTTAGTAACCTTTACAGGAGCAAAAAAAGTTGATATTTAAGTTACCTAACCATTACCATCTAATTTATAACCATTTAAATAATTAAAAAGTTTTTCATAAAGTTATTTCTTCACACAAAGGCGTGCCCCACAAATAACTGCTTTAAGAAAAATATTATTCATGTGAATCTATCATTAAAATCATGTTTTAACGTAAATCACGAAGATGAATGGAAACTTAAATATTTGTTTATGGTCTTTTTGTTACGAATACTTTTTCATTCTACAATATAATTATACAAACGGAGACTTAAATTTGATATATAGTCTTTATATAAATTAACAAAAATGTGTGACCTAGAGTTTACTAATTAGAGTCATAAATTAATTTTCTACAATAAAAATCATTTAATAATATGAAAGAAAAAATTAATTAATACATATATGGTGTAAAGAACAGTCTTGCTGACAAAAGGCATGTACCTAATATTTCATCCACTTCCTCTTATATAAATGTATATGTGATGGAAATCAATTTTTCTAGTGAGTGCAATTCCTTTCCTCCCCTGGGGACATAATTAGGGTTATTCTGATGCTAGAGGGTGGGATTCAACTTTTATGACCCCTAGCTTCGGAGGGGAAGAGCATGGAATTTCAGAACATGGGAGAAGCGTTGCCAAAAAGGGTGGAACATGCGATCGGTCATTTATCACTTAGTAGATTAATGTTATCATCGTCTAAACGAGAAATACTATTCTTTCTTTTAATTTAGAACTACAGAATACGAAATTTTTATAGATAAGAAAGTTTTAAAGTAGGAAAAACAAAAAGATCTGAACTAATCAAATTTAGAAAAATTTGACTATTTTACCGTTTTCTTTTACAATGGTGATAAGAAATTTATCTCCGATTGAAAGTATATTAACTTGAAAATAAAAATAAATTAACCCTTTTATAATGTCATTTTTTTTCTAGTAATTTTATGTAAAAATATTTTTGGGATTTAGATTTATTTATAAAAAGAAATTCATTTAGAATATAACTTAAAACTGATTTAATTTTTAAAGCAATTTTTTTTGGTGTGGAATCATGTTTCCTACCTCCCACTGGGGGCTATTTAATAGAGGAAATCTTATGTTTTTAATTTCTTTTTCTGTTGTATCACATGATAATTAAAAAATAATTCGTATATAAGTACTAAAATATACTGAAGGAATTATAAATTAGATGTATTTTGTATTCAAAAGCTTAAGAATTTATACATATTACTTTCCGTGAAATTTCAGAAAAAAGGGACCTATACATAGTTGGACATTACAAGCTGTACAAATGTGTCTTGTTCTCACGTGCTTTCGTAGAGCACAAACGGTAATATCTTTGTCATTTGTCAAATTGGTTGCTGTTCGTGAAATATACAGATAGTCCTTTGCTCTTGCAACTTAAAAATCCAGTTATCAGTTGTCGTACTAGCAGCACAAATCACAGGTGGGAAAATAACTTCAATAATATTTAAAGATTAATTAAGTCGGTGGTAAGTTTCTTACCATGGCCTTATAAAGGATTAAAAGTGACATAAGTTTTAATATAAGAAAACTTATAACTTTCCAGATAAATAATTGTGGAAGCTTTGCATATTAAAGTAAAATGATAAAATGAAAATAAATGAAACATTTTTTTTAAAAGATGTATTTCGTCTATTACATTAACCTTGATTGAGATACTCGTGTACTGCTGGAAAAAACATGCATGCAAATTTATTTAATAAATTTTGTCAAATTTGTTGAAAAGAATAATCTTAAATATTCTTAATATTCTGTTCTGTTTTATTTTATTCATTTTTAACAAAACCTGAAGAACTCAGAACATAAGCAGACAGAATAAATGATACCTATTATGAATATTAAACAGTAATATTTAATTGGTTTTTTTGTCTACTGCATTAAGGGCTATCTTTTTAGTTTCGAAATGAGTTATTTTATGTAGCCTGATATTGAGAATTCATATATTTGTTTAATTGTTTTCAGATAGTTGAAATTTTTTCTGAATATTTTGGTATGAGCTTGAAATAGTTTGTCAAAGAATAATTACTCTACCCCATATCTAAAATCTTTAATGCCATATTAAAAATACACGAATTATTCTCTTTGAACTATTATGCAAAAAATGTAAGCAATTGATAAAGCACTACAGTTTAATTTGATTATATTTGAATTAATTAGTAATGAGTTTACAAGGAATAAAGATATTAATGAATAGTTGTATCATTTAAGAATAGTTTAGTTATTTATTGGAAATGCACCCAGATAAAATTCCAGATACAGAGTGCACATGACAGAGAAATGAACTGCAAGAACCACACAATTCCACCAAACACAATTGAAGAGATATGAACAGTAAAAAATGTATTAAGGGGAAAACAACACATAAACATAACATAAAAACAACACACTAAAATTACTAAAAACAATTGAGAATAAAAATTAATACATATTAAGAGTTCAACAACTATTAAACTTTACATCTAAAAATATTGAAAGACGTTTTAAAAATATCAAGAACTTTTAGAAAACCTGTTAAAAATTTTACAAAAATTACCCAGTGAGGAATTATCTATATAATTACATTTGGATAACCTATCCTCAAATAAGGAATAGTTTCTCATACTTCTCACCGGCACGAATAAGCGAATACTGTTTAAAATACAAGCGCAGTCAATCATATTATTTCTGACTTTATAAAAAAAATGAACACAAGAAAGATCTCGTCCTGATTTTAAAAAGCTCTTTTTTGCATAGATAGTTATAAGTAAAACAACAGATATAAACCTTCAGAAGACTCAGGCATTGGCAATAAGAAATAGACAAAGATGAAAAGAAATAGTAATGAAGTAAAAAAAAAATAATAATTGAGTTTTTAAAACATGTCGGTTAGTGCGTAAGTTTACTATAATATTTCAACACAAACATCCTCTTGAAAGAAATCATCATTTTTTTCATTAGTTTTTATATTTTTATATCCGAACATCCAAAACATTAGAATTAAACTTGTTCGAACAGAGAACTCCAAGATTTAATGATTACAAATCCAAATAGCAATTATAGAAACATAACGACCTTCTAGTAAATTTATTACTCTTTGTTTCCAAAAATATTATACAGAGAAAATATCTGATTAAAAAAACTAAAATCTCATTTTCCATCCTTTTCAAAATAGAAGCAAAGAAAACAGTGAAATATTATTTCTTTTACATTTTACACCATGGTATGCTAATCGCAATAGATCCAGTGATTGGTAGCAGTAATTAGGAATAAGTTACGATTAGATAGCAAAATTTCCGCATTAAACGAGCAAAATGTATTTAAACGTGTCCTTAAGGGATCATGTTACAATAACAGTGAACATATCACTGGGATTCGAGACCCGAATGAGCAAATTAAATGCTTATAGATCGTAAATACTTTGCCAAAGGCTGTTTAAGATTTATGAAGCAATCGGTTCGAATCATCCATAAATTTTCTCTAAGGATCATAATTTATAACTACCGTGTAAAGGACGACAGTATATTTATTTATGATTTATAGCGATGTGCCACTTTCAGTTATAACTCCACGTTTCCATATTTTGTGAGAAATTCTGTATTGTGATTTACACCTCATTCATTAAGTTTTCAGGATTAGCCGTTCTCAGTTTTCGTTGCAATTGACGAATTTCAGCATATTCAAAAGTTTAGAAAGTTCGGGAAATATGGATTGTGTAAATTGTTGTTAACTATATATAAAGTTAGTAAAACTATAATTCTCTCTCTGACTTATTTATTATTTTGGTTATTGCAGAAACTTATAAAATCCAAAATATGTTGGATATATCAGGAATTAGTACTTATATCAAAAGTGATTGTGAATTTTTACGATATATCTAGATCAAATAATTATAAGAAAATTATAAAAATAATGTGAATGCGTTTTTTTTAAAAAGAAATTCCGTGGTACACATCATCCTGTTTTTATTTAACACATTTTATTTTTCTAAGTAAAATAATTTTTTAACATTTCTCTTGTTGTAATTTTAAAAAAAATCATAAGATGCATATTTTCGGCTAATATTATTTGCAGTGTAGTATATTTCTCTCTCTCTCAAAGGCATATTCACATACAAACAAAATGAAAAATTTGAATCAATATACATGTGCACAATTATCACATTTAGCCTCCATAATTTACAGCGAACAAATGATTAATGTACTGCAATAAGGCTGCAATGATGAAGAAAGTATATTACTCATTTAATATTCAGCAAAAAAATTAAATTTTATTTGTGTGATTGTTACAATATCAGGGGAAGAAATATAACAGAACGTTTTTCCTCGTGGATCCTGTAAAGTGTGCAAAATTAATATACAAAATATATTTTCTTTTATAAGTAGTGTACCAAAATATAATTGTTCTCTTCTAGTGAGATTTTTTTCATACTACTTTTTTTGCTGTAATTTTATAGTTTATTTTTAATAGTAAAAAGGTTAAATTATTATGAATTTGTTTTTTCTTGGTCAATTATGGAATTTTTATAGGTTTAGGGGAGGGGGGTTTTGGTAATTATATTAAACTTGCTCTTAACTAAGTATTGTTAAATTAATTATAAAATACGTTGTGCAATACTGATACATTTATAAGTGTGTTATATCAGTGTAAATATGTGTGTACTTTATTTTTTATTATGTCAGAATGTATTTTGTTTGTTACTTTCAGTAAATTAATTATTTCTTTGAAAAATATTTTGTTTTCGACATTTAAATATGCTTTCGCTCCCCCTAGGGGGAAGCGCATCCCAAAGTTTGAGGAATGCTGGTATAAGATTAATAAAGAAGAATAAATTTGTATAACTTAAAAATCAGAACAAGGGGAATTTTTTTATCTAGAAACCTTCCTCAATTTTTGTATTCCATTTGAATTAATGATTTATTTTTAAGATAATAGAGGTTTTAATACAGTTTTTTTTTATCAAAAAATATTTTTAATTGTTCAAAATATTTAAAAATTTAGTACTGCATTTATTA
Organism: Trichonephila inaurata madagascariensis; assembly: GCA_019973955.1. Lineage (NCBI taxonomy): Eukaryota > Metazoa > Arthropoda > Arachnida > Araneae > Nephilidae > Trichonephila > Trichonephila inaurata. Next base: position 57,773 of record BMAV01006628.1, on the reverse strand, counting down.
ATTATTAATTTTCTTATTTTTCATTCTATCAGGTTTTAATAGTAGAAGTGTTAGTCGTATGAAATAAACATACATTCTAATAGTGCTATGATCATATTACGATCGTGCAAAACTTATCTAATTAGTTTAAGCATGTAAATAACAGTCAATACCAAAAGACCTTATCTTAAACTTATCTAATTAGTTTAATAGTGAAAAAAATTAAACAGAAAACGAAATGACTTTGTTTACAAATAAGCATTAAGAGTGCTCTTGAAGATCTAGATCAGCGGTACTCAACCTGCGGTCCACTGAGCCTTTTTAAGTGACCCGGTCATGGCCCATTGCTCTGAGAAATTCATTTAAGAACATTGCATTGAAAATTTGGTGGGAAATTATTTGTGAAAAAATCAAATATATCAATTTTGCTGTCGGTGTCGTGTGTGTACGAATTGATATTCTTTTTCTATTTTGAGAGGTTACGGTAGTGATAAGAGACAACAGTGGAGTAGCGACAATTTTATGGGTGGAACTAATTTTTAGCTAACTTTTATATCTTGCAAACGAAAAATATTCTAAGAAAATATATCGTTTCAAGACGATTGGGAGGTTTACTCTTTTGTAGGGAAAAACAAACATGGACCAGTAATTGTTTGATTTTTATTTAAAAAATACCAACAAACAGGAATCATTCAATGACACTTTTCCTCGAAGATCTCTTCCAAGAGGTGATAAATAGTCTTTCTTGAATAATCTTTGCAACAGCAACAAAGTGTTTTGTCTGTGGTAATATCACAGAGGTAACAAAGACATCCCCTGAAGTTTGTTATATTACTGGTAATCATATGAAATCGTTTACTGATGCAGAAATTGTGGAGAAGTGTTTCTTAAATGCTCCTAATTTAATGTTAATGATAAAAATAAAAAATATAAAAAAATATTAATTGAAACAAGCAAAACAAGATTTATAATATTTTGGTCAATTTTCCACACTTTAAATTTCTCATGTTATTTTGGACTTAAAGCATCCCCCCTCATTTATCCTCATGTTGTGGCCCGCGTGAAATAACTGACATATGTATGCGGCCCAGCAGAAAAAAGTTTGAGTACCCCTGGGCTAGATAAAAGTATGCAACTCTAGATATACCTTCCCTGCTTAACAAAAATACTAAATATACAAAACTTCACCAAAAGTATCTTTTAATAATTGCACTTTTAAAACATTTTTTTTTATTTCACGTTTGTTGATTATTTATTTAAGTCATATGATCTAAAATAAAATTGATAACCATACGCTAGCAAGCGCGTAAGAAAGTTTTAATGAATTTCTGTTTATTTGAAATTCTTATGTAGCATAGTAATTATTAAGACTTTAAATCCAAAATAATTCATTGTTTACTCACTACGAATTATTATTTCGAATAATTATTTATTATTGGCAGCTAATTTTTTTTTTGAAACATTATGAAACGGTGAAATTAAATAAAACTTCTTAACAGAAATTTTCTGCATCCAGATATTTAACATATTTCTCTTTGCCTCATACCTCTAATAAAAAGAAATAATTCCAGCGAAATAGCAAATCTTATATTTTAACGTCTTTCAAAGAGAGAAAACATCATCTAATATATTGAAACATAAACAACAAACTAAGTCACAATTTCAAATGGAAAACATCATTTTGTAGCAATTAGATCTTAATGACTTGATGTCTGCTCGTGTCGAAAAGACATTATTGGCGAGACCTTTTCTTATTTTGGGACATTATCTTACCAATGAGGGTCAATAACGTGATACTTTTCTGATTTACTAGCTTCCTACAAGGACAGGATAATAGTGACTTAAGTCAGATAAGTCAGTATTGTTCCAACACAAAGCTATTACAGAAGTTCTAGTTATTCTCCCATATAATGTTTAGTGATTTTATTTAATATAAATATAATCTTTGAATTATTTAATATGTTGTTCTTGGTATTATCGTACATTGTGCTTATCTTCTTGCAAATTCTAATTTATATTTTCTTAGTAAAATATTTAAAAAAAAATAATTTTTTGAAAAGTTGGATGAATTGTTTTCTTATTACTAAAAGATGCATTTCTAGGTGCGTCGAAAAACACAATTAAATTATTTTTTTGTGCAATATTTTTCAAATTTAATTTATGATGAAATGGTATTAATCTCAGGTATCGTCCTCGTTAACTGCGATTCAAAATTACGAGCTGCATCAAAAATGCTTTCTTCGAGTTGTTTCAAAATCGCGAAGTTAATAAGCAATCAATAGATATAATTTTAAATGTTAAAGGAATTGCCTTCTTCTCTCTAGAGAACTACATATACTTCTCTTTCTCTTATATATATACGAGATGTTTCAAGTCAGAAACAAGCTTATTTTTAAAAATGGTCTTTATTCAATTCATCGAGCCATCTACATGTTCTGTCGCTAACAGAAAAAAGACGCCAAAGTGAAATCTAAGTGTTTTCGCCACTTATGCCCAGATGTGAAGTACCTTCTTAGTTTATGAGTTGTATTTGAAAGTTAATGCTGACATATAGACAATAAAAATAATGATCTGGGATTGGAAGTGTTTTGAGGTTCGGCTATCTGTTTCGGAGAAATAATTGGGTGATTAATTTAATACTTGAAGATGTAATAAAAAATAAAAGTTAAATGTTATATAGAGAATTTAATTTTTAATTTAATTATATATATATATTTAAATTATTAAGAAATCAGACAAAAGTATTAGACGTGAAAAAATTTTTTCGAAGTTGTTTTTTTCTTTGTATTCTCTAAGCAATAATATTAAAATCAGGATGTATAAGTATGAATAACATACTTAAAATCATATCATCAAAAAGTGTAAGTTTCCTAATCGAACGCAATCTTCTATTTTTTTTTATTTCTGAAACATTTCATTTAAAAAATGACACAATTGGATTTTATGATTATGTTAATATTGTTCATAACTCACTTTGCAAATGACAAGTACTTTCAATATTATAACCTCACCTCATGAAAAGCTCTTTTCTGAGAATTCAAGAAATGCTTTTCAGGATTTTGCATTAGAGAACTATTTATTCAGTATTCTATGTAGACTTTACGATTAGCTGTACAAGCCCCAAAATGGTGAGGAATTCTGTAAATGAGGCTGTTAAAGGTATATTGAGATATTTTTTGACCAAATGAATCTATTGCAGACTTCTACGGTATGCTTTTATGGTGCCCGATACACTGCACGTTCAGTAGACCCCATATATATCCGGTGGTAAAGAAATCATGTAAAACTGCTGGCTGGCGAAAGGTGACATTTTTAAGCTATTTTAAAGTTCATCATGTGCCCTGAGACCGGGCTGCTGGAATAACTTGCCACTGGGAAACGGCCAAAGCCCTGACAAAACAGATTTTGAAGAGTACCCATATGACGTTTGATTGTTGGTAATGAACTCAAGAGATGTCCACTGCCTGAGCATGATGAAGATCTGTAGGGGACTGGTGTGAGACTCCACACAATGTGGATTGTAGTTGACGTTCCAAGGAAAGCCTTCACACCGGTCCACGACTGTCCTTTCTCCGTATACAAAATTGGAATTGATCTGAAATGGAACCCTATACCAGGGATGGCGAACCAGTGGCACGCGTGTCATTGATGACACGCGACACAATATTTTGGGCACGCCAGTGATCAAAATGGTTTGTTTGTATTTTATTTCAAAATAACAAAGTTCACTATGAAGTATTATGAATAAACGTTTGTGATCGGTCGCTGGGCTGCAGACTTGTTCGTTATTGTCATGCCTTAGTTGTGTTGTGGACTACAATTCCTTATGTTGCAAAATTTGTCTACTCAAAGTCTAGTCATTTTCATTGACACAACTGCATTCACAGTTTATTTTTGTTATACTTACAGTTTTTAACTGTTATTTAACATGGCTAGTTCAACAAAAGAACAAAAAGGGCCAGATGGTAAGTGTAACAGAGAATTTCAGATTTGGTGAATCTAGAAATATTGTATTATTAGTAAAAGCGACAAAGTGGTGTGTGTTTTATGTTTTGGAATAGGGGTATGCACAACATCGTCTCTAAAATCACAAATCCTCTTGTCAAAAAAAGTGAATCACAGCAAAAATATTTAATTGCTTAGAAACCATTTGACAGATGACTCCAATTTAGCATGCATTCTACTAAAAGTAAAATGTTACAATCCTAATATAAGTTATTTGTGATCCACAATCTGCAATATAAAAAGTCACACTAAGGTTTACTTTAATTTGAATTACACGTATAGCTAAAACATTTACAACTATACAGTACAAAAGTAGTAAATAATGAGTTTTGTGTTGTTAGTATTTAGTTTTATTATTTTCCCAATAATCATAAGTCAAAATTATTTGACGGCACGTCTATACCTCATTAAGCACTTCTTTAGAAAAAAAGGCACGTTAATCCATAAAGGTTCGCCACCCCTGCCCTATACTATTCGCTTTAAATTGGCAATAACGCTGAGATTATGTCAGCGTGCACTTCTACACACAGTGATTAAATCCAGTTTCACTCGATGCAACTATCTGTTGGTCAAAGCATATTTTGTCGCCATCTCTTTAGAGTGAAGAGGGGAGAAAATTTCTTTCCCATGCAGAAACAAAATTAACTGAAAAGGGAGTGCCGTACGTGCAAAAAATGTTGCCGGATTCATTGGTACAATGATTGAATCCGAAGAAGCAATGAAAAGCATTTTTTGTTTTCAATACACAAGTAGCTGCGTGTGAAGAACGTAGCTTCAATAGCATCCTTTTAGTTGAGTACTATCGGGGAGGAGAGCATGGTATTCGACGGATTGAGGTAACGACTCAGAAGGAAATGTCATTTGATCACTTGTAAAGTAACCCAGATGTTTTTTATTCAAATGTGGCTCCCGACTTTCTGCTCCTCACAAATTGACTAGTGCGAAAGGGCCCTAAAAATATTCCAATGATTGGCTGCTATGCACGCATCCACCCCTCCTGCTTTCTACATGGAATAGTTTGCCTGTGGATAGATACTCGGGATGATGGCAGGTAGTTTCAACATATCGTGAGTGGTAGGGGTCTCTAAAAACTATTCGAGAAACTTGTCTATCAGTGTGATGCTTTGCTTTTCATTTTAATAAATTTATGGTTTAATTCATACACATGCATAAATAGAGATTTTTCATTAACATCAATATTTTTCTTTACTCATGAAGAAAAGTATATCATTAGATTAAAATATTAAATTTGGGCGCAAAAGAACATCCAAAATTATTGGGTTATTTTATTGAAAAACAAAGCAGGACTGACGTATTTTTTTAACTTCAATTATTATCACAGCATTGTTATAAAATTTATGCTAAATGTTTGTACAGTAACATTTTGATGGATGATGATTTTATTAAATCATAAAATATCCTTCCCATACTATACAGTTATATCAAGGGGGTCCGGCACGTCTATAGGAGCCCATGTAAAATTGCGTAAGTTTATGTATCTTTTTCTCAGAAACTACTTACTTCTCACAAATAAAATTTTTACATTATATTATGCGTACTATCAATAACAATTTAACTAAGGGGTTTGTCTTTTCGTTAAAAATTAAATTAATTACAAATTTTTAAAAAATTGTCCAATTTTTTTCCTTAAAATTTAGTTTAAAAAAGTCATATCTAAAATAGTTTGCTAGATATATCTAAATCACTCCATTAAAATGCGTAAACATGTTAAAAGTATGCTCACTGAAAATTTAAGGATTATATGAGTTTAAAGTATTTATATGAGTAAGGATTATATATAGTTTTTGAGAAAAAGGTACATAAAGTGATAAATATTACATTTTGAGAAAACAGGCTTTAAAGTAAAAATTTGTAATTTTTTGAGCATTTACTTTTTTTAGTACTTTACAGAAGCTTATAAAGCATTTTTTACTCTCTGCTTATAAAAGAGACACTTCTAATTTTCCTTTTTTCATTATTATTAACAATTTTGCCTACTTTGGGATCACAAGTTGTTTTCGTTGGGCTACACGAATTCTACGTGTATCTAGTTTTTTGAAGCAGGACACGCAGTTACAACTTTCAATATCACAATGTTTTAAGATCATTAATTTTTATACACGACTCATATTGAACTGTGCAATAGCCATATTTACCCCTAATTTTAGAGTTTTTAACTCTACAAATGTAGATCTTGGAATCACTGACCATTTGGGTTCTGAACCTTTCCATGCAAACATTTTTTTAATAACATAGGATTACCTAGATCTTTAGAAATTGGCTTCATTTATTTCATTATCTTATATCGCAAGTGTGTATGTGTTTATGATCAAAGTGCCTTTCAATACTTTCAGAGCTTCTGCCTTCTGAACTTTGCACCAGGTATTTATACCCGCAAGACACAGTCCATGTTGTGGGCTCTCATTTGAAAGCAGAAAGTGCAAATAAACAACCCAAACAGCAGTTTTTATGCTGTGTAGATCATTGATATTACTTCTAATAGCCATACTATAATATCTTTGAATTTTTTATATTAAAATGTCAGTGAGTCGGTTACGACCACTAAGGCTTTTTCTACCACTTAACCTCCCCCCATCCTGTTTCGCTTTTAAAATCCAAAAGACGTATACCAATACGCTTTTGAACAAGCCCAATAAACTCTTATTTTTCCCCTTGAATATCATATGGATTCGCGCTCATCAGAAATTTATGCAAGGGGAAACACAGGTGCTTCTAGTAGAGTTCATTTGATGAGCGTCAAGAGGTAACTTCATTTAAAAAAATAAATAAAAATACTTCTAATAACCGTATTTCTTCATATCATATATAATTTTAAACAGAAATATTTAAACTTTTAAAAAATATAAAAAAGTGAAAATCGATAATTTTTCGAAAGTACATGTGCCGGACCCTCTTAATCATTGATTTTATACTCACTCGATATTTTTAATTACAAGTATATACTGTTACTAGAGATATTCGCATTCTCTATTATTGCAAAGCTCAAAAAGAATTTTTAAACGACTGCAATCAAACAGAGTTCCATATCTATTTTGGAGATTCTATTATTGACTTTTTTTAATATTTTCATTGTTATTTATTTATGAGTTGTTTCTTTTTCTTGAGACTGGAAAATGATAAAAAAAATTTTAAATAAAGGCAAATGACTATTAGAAAATAATGGATTCTCCATCTACTTTAAAATGCAAACGATTGTTATAAAAATATGTGATTTTTTTTATTTCTCAGCTAATTAAGCTCTCTTGTGTCAACATTAAGTACTACAATGTTCCTAAATTTTAACTTTTGATTAAACTGATTTCCATTTAAAAGATTTTAAGATGAATCTTATTCAGTCTTTTTTTATATATATTTTAAGTTTATGTAAAAATTTTCTGGATTTGTTTTTAAGGTATCCGCCTACGTTCGGAACCGTGATTTTAAAAAAGTGCATAAATGGATAGTTTTCATGATATTGAGTGTCATTTATATTAGAATACATGTATAAAATTGTTTTAAGGACATTTTGACAAAAAAAAAAAAATTATTTAAATATAATATTTTGGGAAAAAAATTAAGAATACACTTTTTCAAAATGTTCTCCTTTAGTGAAAAATGCTTATATTATTATAATATTTTGCCTGTATATAGCTCAGACCTCTGTACAGAGGCTCAACTATCATTTTTGATAAATTCACATTATTTTCAGTTACAGCCAATTGAATAATTATCGGCATTTTTTTTCTTAAAATTTTTCCGCTCCGTTGTCGTAAAACATAGATAAACCCACTTCTAAGCTATATATTTCAAAAATTCTAGTTGAGCCTCTGTATAGTGGTCTGAGCTATATACAAGCGAAATATTATTATAATAGAAGCATTTTTCACAATAGGAGAATATTTTGAAAACGGGTCATTCTATGTTCATTTTTTGTCAAAATATTGCACTTAAATAATTTTTTATTGTAATACTACTCTTAAAACAATTTTTTATACATTTTCCAATCTAAGTGACACTAAATATCATAAATATTATCCATTTATACGCTTTTGCACACACACACACAAAATCATGGTTCCGAACGCGTAGTCGGATACCTTAACTATATTTTCTTACTTAAACCTAATTTTAAAAGTTCACAGTGATTGTAAGTGTTGTATGTGTTCTAAGATGATTGAATGAGGATAATATCATAAATCAACTAAATCCCTTGTAAAAATCAGTCTTAATAAATACATTTCTGAAAGTACGTGGTTGCACGAATGTAAAGAATTTAATAAAAATTACATTTATTTCTTCTGTAAAACAAAAAAATATATCCTTACTATTTAAAAAAAATCTTTATGAGTTCGTTTCATTCCAAGAATTTAGTTAAAGGAGAAAAAGTTTTGGTTTTAACAAGCACAGAAAGTTATTATGGTTACGCAAACGATTTTTCCCCCGTTTTTTTCCCATAGAATTAACAGAACACTCACGGTAAGTGTTCGGTTAACTCTGGAAAAGTGGTCATTAATCAGGATTTAACGTCAGCAATTGCAGCAATTTCTTACAATTTTACCAAAATAGTATCCAGTTACTTCTATCGATTTTGCACTTCAGAATAAGAAAAATGTTTTTGATTTATGACTGAGTTTTGAAGCACAGATTTATATTCGGGTAAAGTATACTTTTCTTTATCTTTTGCAATTTTTCTTCGAGAGCAGATGTAATTAATTGAAATTTACGTTTAAAAGAGAGCTAAAAATTTCTGAATTTCTTGTATCAATTAAAATAAAGCCTTAAGGAGTTTTTAAGACTATAATCACATTAAAAATAAGTTAATTAAGCCAAAAGATTTCTGATAAAATATTTTTCTCTAATTATTCTAATTTATAGCTTTGTTGATTGAAGTTTGAGTATTGGTAAATATATATGTGGAGATTGATTCCGGAAATTATTTAATAATTTGTTATTCGATTTTAGAAAGCTGATTGTTTATTTGTACAATTCGAAGTCATAAATTGCATGATACATCTTATATCTTTTGCCACTCTTCCAAGAATATTCACTATATTTCTTAAAGCAAAATCAAATTTTCACACATTCAATATAGTTGCTTTATTTTTTTAATGTCTTGTAAAAGGCAAAATTTGTAGATTTGATTTGTATTGAATCAATGGTTTGCTACATGTTAAATCAAACTAATATTAGTTTCCTACTGTGGTGCGATGATAAAGTCAGGTGAAGGGGTGTTGTACTCAAATATTGCCTCAAATTATGAGATTTTGGTCAATATCTTGACGAATTTCTCTAATATAGCGTTATGAAATAAAAATTTATGTGAAGTAATGTTCTTTCTTTTCAAAAATATAACCCTTTTGTTAACCTATATATTTTCAACGCTACATTTAATATCAAGTTTACATACCTTATCGTATATTTTAATTCCTTCATTTTACTACGTGTTTTAAATTACAGTCTCTTAGAAATCTACTAATTAAGTTAAATAGTAATTTTATATTTTTTAAAGATTTTTTTCCAGAATAAATGCTTATTATCAATCTGATTTTTGATAAATTTAAATCTTATTAAATTAATCATATCTTTGGTAATTTTAAAAAATTCTGATTTAAATTATTTTAGTCAATTACTTTTTATATAAATGTATCCAGTTGTTCTGAAGCTCTTTTTTTTTTGCACACTTTAACCTTGTTCATAACCTTTCAATTCATGTATGCTTGGATATCATTAAATATTCTAATGCATTATAACTTTACGTAGATTCTAAATATTGTATTATAGGTTTTACTTTGGTTTTGATCTGCAAGTTTACATTCGAGTTTAAAGATATTTCCGATTTACCAATATAAATCTGATGTGCAATAATTGTTAAATGACATCTTTCATAAGTGAAAACTTCTTAAACTGAACCTCAAAACATTTGAAATACATCTTCACTTATTTTATCTCTTTTAAAAATTTCCTTGTTTCACACACACAGGCAAAGAAAAAGAAATGCTACATAGCCTACGATATAATTTTTAATTTTTAACTTCCAATGCAAATAAAATTCTAAGGCTATATTCAAAATAACTACCATTATTTTGTAAGCATAAAATAATTAAAAAGTAGTGATATAATTACAAGTCTTATATGTAAAGAACTTACAAAAATACTTATAGCACACGAAAGTCTATGAAAATTTTTTTTGCGGCGCTATCGTGTGTCTCCATAAATCATTTATTTATTTTGAGCGATATGCCCATCACAATCTCATAACTATTACTCTGAATTAATTGTAACCTAATTTTGTAATATTTAATTAATTCACACATTTTAAAGAATGTTTTGTAACTGTAATTTTCTTGGACTTTTTTTCCATTTATTGTAATGATAGCCATACCTATCTATTGCAAATCATAATGTTTATTTTTTTACGTAAACTTGAAAATGCTTTTCAGTGATCTCTAAAAATATTCAAGGCGAAAAGCCTACTTTGGTATTCATGAATTTAGTGGGCGTAGGTTTGAGTTTTTATTCCATCAAACCTGAATAATGTAGATGCGGAATAATGGAAGCTTCTGCACAGGAAATATGACTATACTTCACTGCACTCATATAATTCTGTTTAGAGGGGTTTTAGATAAATCAACCTAATACGATGTTTTTCTCTAACTAAAGTAACAGAAAGGTAGTATTTTATTCTCGAGTTATTGAATGTTAAATTCTTGAGTGAAGTCAATGAAACAAAATCAAGTAATAGGAGATATGAGGTATCTTATGAAAATAGCGTATATTTTTTAAATATAAGAGATTAAGTATAAAACATCTTTGCAAATGCAAGACAATTTGATTTCTATTTATTAGTTTTGTACCAATGCTCATATTTTTTGTCTTTTAACACTCGAATATGAATATTTGGAAAAACATCATGAAAGGAAAATCATTGTTTTATTTGTTTGAGCAGTTGCTTGGAAGATACATTTTAATTCCAGATTAACATCATACGAGAAATATGAAGAAGAGTTCAGTTTAACTTTCAGTACACTTCCTTCATTTTCGATGATATATTACTGAGCAAGAATAAAGGACGAATTGGTTTTTCTTATGTTACTTCACATAGCAGTATTCAAAAGAGATAAAAATCATACAGTAACATCCTGTAAGCAAATGTATATGGAAAAAGTACACAAAATTCAACAAAAATGCAATTTACATAATAATAAAGAACTTCAATGGAGAATAAGCTTGAAGCACAATTGTACATAAGAAAAAACGCTCATGTTAGAAGCGTTACTGGTAAGGATAATCTAATCAGTAGTATGGGATAAGATCATCCGTAACCGTTAAGCCTGATAGACAGCATCTACCCATTCTTAGGTGTAAGATAGATTTAGATCTGGAGACCACACCAACGCCGATCGATGTATATAGTATCTACACTCCTTTCAACAGTTCTGTAACATCTACTATACGATGAGCAGTCATCTATAAAAATCAACACAGAACATATAGCACTTCCAAAAAGAAATACTTGAGGAAGGATAATCTTGGTACAAAAGCGTAAATCGGTGACCGTACTAGCTTGGAAGATAAGTTCAATACGGGTAATATGCAGATTACAAGTTCAAACAATTGTGATCTGTCACCTCCAAATTATTCACTGATGTTGTAGGGAATATTTCGTGTTCCTCTCTCTCTAGATGTATATTTGTTCATGATCACTTCGTCAGACTAAATTTGTTTTCATCCGTAAGAAGTACTCGACCTCATTGCTCATTTGTTCAGTTGTGTTCCCGGCCCACATTCAGCGGCGTCTTCGAAGAGCAAATGTTAGTGGCACGTATCGTATTGATCGTCTTGCTAAATATCAGCATTGTGTCCTCTCCTGGTAATGATAAAATGTGATAGTGGGTGTATAAATGCCGCATGTGTATAGATGTTTCTCCTTCTGTCTGTGATTTGTTCCTTCTCGCCGGTGGGATTATACTTGTTGTTCCTTGCCGGGATTGCACGTGGACTAGCACTACTAAACTATTGGACAGCTGTTTCTGCTCTTTGAAATGTTGTACAAGCTCGTGAAGCGACGCTGTGAGCGATCCCAAACTCAGCGGACACACTGGTTGCACTTTGACCTTCTTCCAACTTCTCAATATTTCAACCGAGGATGAAATCGTCAAAATGTCGGATACGACCTTGTCTGTCAGATAAACCACACCTTGTCAACTATTTCGTGTCATTTGAATTAATGTAATCTGCAAAAATGCTGAGAGCACACCGTAATCTCGTCTAATGCTCTCCGGACACTCCCCATCCCCAGTGCGTCCAGATGCATATATGCAAATTCTCTACTCCACCTAATTACAATCAACTGTCTGAGGAGATCCTTTGCTCCGTTTTTACGCTGCTCGTTACGCTGTTATGTTAATTTTTTCACTTGTACTAAATTTTTGTACACTAGCACTTTTGGGCGGGGGAGGGGGGAGGATTAAATGTAGAATGAATCTTTTGAAATCTCTCAGACACAATAACAAAGTATCATTTTAATGTGTATTGAATTTCAAATTTAACTAATTCTAAAAAATCTGCTATCTTTTGTTGTTACTAATGTCACCTGATAGGAAAAGGCCAGATTGAGGTTTACGAAATTTATCATGACAAAGGGCTTAGCGACACCTGCCATGAGCCGTAGCTTTGAGCAATTTGTCTCCTTTCCAACTCAGTTTTGAGGGAGGACCCCTGGGGATGGTCAGAGGCCTCTCACCTCTCTTCCCCTTTCACCAATCTCACGAGAGGACTTGCGGCTCGACGGCTATTTAGAGTGCCCCCATGCGGTGAACGCACCATACATTTACAAATATCCATGCCTTCTCCGGGCTAATCTACTATCTAAAACTTTTTGAATTCAAGATATACTAGAAAGTGTTGACAAATAACATGTATTAAGTTGCATTTTTCAAAGATTTCATTTGAACACGACTTTTTATACATGAATTAGAATGAATGAATTTACTGTGACATTTCTTCATTAAAAGCTCTTAATTGAGATAACTTCGTTACAAAATTTCCAGTTTGGTAATTTTAAAATAAAGTTTACTTGTTTTTTTTAGTTCAAAAGATCTTAGCGTTACTTTAAACGATGGTAACACTACTGATAGTTAAATTCTTCCTTTCTAGACTATATTCCTATGACCTGAACCATTTTCATTCGAAACTTGCCATCGAGAGTCTAAGAAAAGAACATTTAACGAAATGAACAGCCATTCACGCATTGCCTGCACGCAAATAGATCTCATTATGGAGACGCTGATACAATGGACGAAACTTTTTTGTCTACATTTTATTCATAGACAACTCCCCTGGAAGATTAGTTCTTCCACGAATAAGTATTTATCGTTTGGAGCCCCGAATAAACACAATACATTGGTATAATGGACTTAAAGAAAGTAGATTTCTTAAGCTACGACCCACCATTAAAAATGAAGTGCAGTTTTAAATAACATTCGAGTCTGTTTACTGTTTTAACTTAGTTTTGTCGTCAGAATTTTCACTTTCGCTTACAACAATTGAATTTAAATACATCTATTGTTTTACCTTTAATATGCTATATGGACATTATTTAGTAGTTTAAAAATTCATGATACGTCATTTTCAACATTTTCAACTTAGTGGAAAACGTGTTAGTTAACAAAATGCAAAATACTGTTTCAGACAAAGCAAAATTATTTTTATTATGTGAAAGCAAATAAATAACAAACCAAATTTCAGGAAACCTCGTTAAAAGAATCCCATAAATTTTTTATTGTATTCGTCATTTTGTACTTTTATTCAATTATAAAACTACAAATGTAATGATAATGGATAATGAGTGATATAATCTGATTCAGACACACTTATGCAAGCACGCATGATGCTCGAACACGCACTTATACTTCTTTCTTATACATTTACAAATATTCTTATGCATTTTCTGATAGTTCATTTTCAAATATATTCCTTACTTAATTCTTATTATTCAAGATACATAAGGAAATATACATTAAAAATGTATTTAAATTTTTTTAATTTATTGTTCTTTTACTGTGGAATGTTTCTAATATATCAAAAAATCTCTCATCGAATTAAAAGCCAACTGGAAATATGGCTTTTCTCTTGTAACAGTTTATGACTCTATACGTCGTATTAAATTTTATCAAACCCATGCACACTCACGCACGAAGTTAAATTTCCACACATATACATTTTTTAAGCTCCCAAATTTCATAAGATTCCAATTAAATTTTGTACTTTTATTAATGGTTATAAAACTCATACTAGTATTTTTGGGAAATTATTGCAATCCATTTTAACAAATATTAATAATAAAAGAGATGATTATGCTATTATGAAAATAACATAACTTTCGAGCGCTCGCGCGCGTTAGTTATTTAAAAAATAAAACTAATTACTCCACACATTGCTATGATTTTGAGGATCTGTTTACGTCGATAATAATATATTAAACATTTTGAAAAGATTTTAATAGCTATGGTCTCAATAGCGTTAAAAAGTTTCAAAATTACAGATATCACAAAACTTAATTTAGTTCTCAAAGAAAATTATATTAATTTTTATGGTAATATTTATGAATAAGTTAAAGGCCTATTAGAAGACAGACCTGCTATCAATAGTTTAGGTAATTTATATTAACAATTTTAGGAAAAACAATATATTATTAATGCTGATACTTATCTATATAAATGTATTGAGGATTAAATGAATTTTGTTAAAAATAATCAATCTATACTTAAGAATACATTATATTCTAGTCACTCAAAATGTATTAAAACAAACAATAATCCCTTCAATAAAGATTACCTTGTTCTGTCGTTACTTATTTATGATTATTATTTTTCTTTGATAAACGGGATGACGTTAATTGTAATATTATTAAAACTCTATTCTGTAGAGATAATATCCATATGTAATATAAGAATATTATTCTTAACTGCGAAATACTTATTTAGTTAATAAATATAGAGATAAATTTTAATACTATTAAAATGTATAAGCTACTGAACTATTTTAATAAGTAAGTAATAATTTATGAGTCATGAGTTTTTATCAATTGGTATCTTAATATCTTTTATTAGCTTATATTAGTCATAGATTATATTAATCTAGAGTTTAATCAAATTTTGATAATTTATTAACTTCTATTTCAAAAAAGTTCCATAAATTTTATATATTATTTTCATACATTTTAAGTACAGCATACTGTGGATTTCTTTAAAAACCAATTATGAACAATTACTTTCTTAAAGGCCAAGTTAGTGCTTAAATGATTTGAAACTTCACAGGGGAGTGTGTATGGTACATTTTATCAGTTTTTGTTTTTAATGATTTAAATTTTACAAATTGATTTTAGTATTTACATACTTCTAAGTAAGATTACATTTTTACTATAAGAATTTGGCGATTTAACGCGTCAGACTGACCACCTGATCGGCACATCTGCTCGTGCCGCTCAGGGCCCAAACTCCCGTATACTGAGTTGGGTACAGTAGGCCTTGGCCCTCAAGGGCTGTCGCGTCACTGAATTAAGTTAGTTGGTGATTTATATTTTTAGAAACTAATTTTAGATATAATTTTTTAAAGTGTATTTTTCCCTTTTAAACTTATTTTATCTCCAGAATTTAGGCAAATGAAGGAAATGATGATGCCCTGAAACACTGTTTAATAATGCTATCATATTTCTTAGCCAAAAAGTTTACTAATTATTATTGCTATTATAGTTTTCTCTGCACGGTCTAATTATTTTATTTATTGTTTAGCATGAAATTATAGTAATTTGTTTTATGAATAATTACATACATTTTTTTTTACAAAATGCTTAGTTTCTCTGAATTCGAGATGTTCAAAATATTTGTTTAGTTTCAAAAATAATTTTTATTTACCCCATTATCATAATGCGAGTGGGCTGCTTTGTGTATAAATATCATTAATCTATTTTGTCTTATCTCTTTATCTGATGTACATAAGTGACCAAAGAATAAGAACATTTTCTCTTTAGAATTACTTTGAGCATAATATTTTGAACAAAAGAATACGAAATTCCGAATAAGTAGCACATGTTTAAATAAATTAGTTTAGCCCATAATGAAGAATAAATTAAGATAATCATAACACTAGATATGATTTACATTTATTTATAAAGGAAAATAAGAGAAAATGTGTTTGTGATGAGAAAGTAAGGATATGAATCATATTAATTTATTAACATAATATATATTTCCTTTTTAATATTCTAAAATGAGTTTTATTTCTTGGGCACACACAAATAACATAGCATACAATAGATTGAATTTTGATATATGTCATTTCTTTCTATACGTCAATTTCTCTTTTCATTATTTTATGCATAGAATAGAGATATTTTATTTATATCTATCTCTAATCAAATATTATATTAAGAAATCAAACAATATCTTTTAATGGACTCATTATGAGTTAACATCTATGCAAGATTGTTAAGATAACATGTTGGAAAGAGATTTTTATACATCTCTATTTAACTAATCAATGATGAATATAGTTATTTTTGAATGATAAATCTCCCATTTAAAGTATAATATCTTTTCAGAATATTTACAACAGATAATTTATATATATATACCGTAAAATCCGGCGTATAACGCGCACCTATACTTTCAAGCTAAATTTTTTAATTTTTAGGTATATTCGCCGTATAACGCGCACCCACTTTTTAACGAAGAAATCTGAAATATTAATATACATCGTTTTTATGTTTTGAAGTAATTTATTCGAGGTACTATCCCAAACTTTTGAAAAAAATTGTATTCTTCTAGAACTACAACTATTCTTGTTCATAAGGCAAATGATATCTTTTAAATAAACAGTGTTTCGATACATCTAGAAGTAAATTTTTTCTATGCCCATCCTTTTTGTTATTTTTAAAGCTGTCGTTTTTATACCCGGCGTATAACGTGCACCCTTAATTTTCGATCTTATTTTTTGTGTTCAAAGTGCGCGTTATAAGCCGGATTTTACGGTATATATATATATATAATCAGTTTTTTTCTTAAGTTCACTTTGTATTTTACGTGTATAATATTTATAATATCTTCTGACATAGTTCTTGAATAGTCAATATTAATAACAGAGATTCAAATAAATAACTGAATTTTGATTTGAAACCTTAATATAAGATTTGCTCGACTTTTATTCGATAATATTGAGTGAAAATTTAAATGAAGTAAAAAATAACATAAAAAAAGACTGTTGAGAATACAATACGCACACACAAGCCTTTTAGCTTTGTCAGTTCACAATACAATTAAAACTGTTTTATGTATACACTTCTAAATATGTGAACTAAAAAGGTATGTATTATATACGTGAAGAAATCACATAAGTAAGTGATTTATTGACACACAAAAAAAAATGGTATTTTTGTTAATTTTTTAAATTGTTTTTGAATTAGTATTACGCAAGTATTATAGACAAAGAACGACATAATTTTGAACTACGGATGATTCTTGAGAAATTATTCCACTCAACTAACTTTTGCCTATATAAGAACTTTAAAATTTAAATTAATTAAATGTACCGCAATATCAACTACTTCTATTACACACGACGGATTTTTGATGGTCTTAGGAGTTACTCAATCTTAGTAAAGGGAATGACACAGTCCTACACAATTGGGTTTTTCATTCATTGCTTAAATTTTATTTGGTTTTATAAATCTTTTCAAAGATTCTTGCTGAAATATTAATCAAGATATGTTTATCTAAAGATTATCAAGATTAAATTGCCATAAGTTGTCATTTGAACTCTTTGGAATCTTTAATTTTAAGTTATACGTTTAAAAGGCATTTTGAATTCCGGAAGTAATACTGAAACACTTGAAATTTATTTTCTTCTTTTAAGTCTTACAACACACACCGACTGCACAGAGCTACACTTATGGATGATTATCTGGAAGGAAAGGATATTCACTGTATGATGTTGCTTACGAGATCGCCGAACTTCTATTCTACAGAGAACAATTTGCAGCCTCCAAGAAGAACCATTGCAATTGGTCAACTCCTCTACCAGGACTCTACATCGTTAAAGTCGTCACTTTTGGAAGAATGGTAGTAGATGTCACAAAAATACTGATTAATACCCTCATCAACTGGATGAGAACTGGTAATGATGCTTGTAAAACTGTACGAGATGGCTACTCTCTTTATTAGTCAGACGAGATTAACATTATGATGCGTGTATCCTGTTTTAACCAATTTTGCTATTAAATAATAGCAAAATTGATTAAAATAGGATATGCATACAGGTTTGCATATTGAACGAAATTTAAATCCAATGTAGACGTGCTTTTTTGCTGCTATCAATAGATTCATAGTCTGATATATATATGTATCAAATTTCTTTGTATTAAGCAAATATGTTTTCTAGATATTGCCTTTTTGAGTTAGCAACCTTAATTTTTTTACGCCAGTAGCCTTACGTATTTGCTTAAAAGAGGTCCAGAGTTGTTAACTTCGTCTCGAGGGGGGAAAATATAAAAAATACTGAAATGGGTGTAGTTCTTTTAAATTTAAATTAAATAATTCGAATCTCTTACACATTATTTACAAAGCATTATGGTTTCAAAAAAATACAAAATATTTGAAATATAATCATAATTTTAAAAATTATAAGCACATGAAAAAAAGAAATAATTTTGTAATAAATAGTAATTTTTGCGTTGCGCACGTTATTTTCTAAAATAGTAGCCTTTGATGTATAAAACTTCATAGAATTATAAAATGTATCATACTCTTTAAATCCTACGTAATTTAAGAATAATATATCTTTTGTATTTAAAAATATTGAAATTTTAAAAAAAAATTTCGAAAATGTAAACTTTTTATTTTTTTTAAAATATAATTTATGATTCTATTAATATAAAAATACTGCAGTGTAATAAGGATACATTTAACTTTATAAATCAACTTATTGCTGGTAATTGAAGCTAATATCTTAGAAAATAGCATGCGCAACGTAAAACTTAATTAATATTTCATATAGAAATGTTTTTTATTTTCATATGCTTATAATTTTTAAAGTTATGATTATATTTTTTAAACATTTTACACTTTTCTAAAAAATCATTCCTTTAGAAATAATACGTAAAAGATTGAATTTTTTAATTTTAATTTCAAAAAGTTATATACATTTGAATATTGTTTATATTTTCAGCCCTCAAGAGAAAGTTAACACCCCTGAGAACCCTTTTAAATGCAACAAAATACATCCTAAGGAACAATATATATATATATATATCTACGAAATAAACTTATGTTATACAATTTTGAAAACATTGTTATATATAGCGTGCGCCAAAAGTTGTTTAAACTTTAAAAATTCATAAAAAAGGAAGAAATGATGATAAAGAAGTACGGTTTGCAAAAAAGGGCTCACAAGAAAGCCGGATTGTTTTAGTGGTTTTTTTTAGTTTAAAATATCACTAGCAGAAGGCGCTGACAATTTGAAACACAATGTACAGGACAAAAGTACGTTCCATTAATTCAGCGTTTTTAAACAGTCGGGTACCCCCCCTCCCCCAGGGGGCACGAGCATATTGAAAAGTCAAAAACAAAAGATTATTAATAAAAAAAAATGTATTAATTTAGTGAAAATAAACAAACAAAATACAAAAAATAAAATGCACATTTACTCTGATATAAAAAACTTATTAATGTATCAGTATTGCCCAATGTATTTTATAATTAATTTAACAATACTAAGCTAAAAATAAGTTTAATAATTAACAGTGACCACCATGGGCTTGTCATATATTAAATTATATCCAAAAATTAACACTTATCTTGATAATTTGTTCGGTTTGTTAATTGGTGATTAAAAGTTACGCAATTCGCTCCCCAGTGCCACCGTTTTCAAAATAGGCACGCGTATGTGATGTATTGGGGTGGGGAAAGGAATAAATAAGTCCTCTGAAATAAGAGTGTAAATCCTTCGCAAACGCTGTAAAGGTCATTTTATTGCATTCTAAAGTCTTCGGAATAATTTTATGGATAACAGTGCACAGAATAGACCGTACTTCGGAAAGACGTATATATACGGCCGGGACAATTAACGCTTTGTCTGAGCGAAACTTAAAAAACGCCGGTGGCACTTAAAAGATTAAAGTCGTATTGTAGCGTCAAAGTACAGTATTATTAAATTCAGTACACTGTTATAGTATGAAGGGGGGCGTGATGAAAATTATGATTGAATATTGGGTCGCAAATGTTGAAAGTTTGAGAAGCACTGCATTAATTTATTCTTTGAATAACAACTGTTCAACATACCTCCGATTGTCTGACACAACTAAGGCAGCTATGCAATCTTTCGACGTCGACCAATACCAATGTAGTTAATAGAAATCCTTTTACTGGATTGGGCAAGTATGGAAGTGTGACATCCCGCATGAAGCCTATTATAGATAACACACCTCTTTGATTTAATGCGGGCACGGCTAAAAATATTTTTACTGCTATAAAGCTCCGACTTCTTTGTGAGCCTTTTCTTGTACAGACCACACTTCTTTATCATCACTAATTCCATTTTTATGATGTTTTGAAGTTTAAACCATTTTTTGACGCACTCGGCATATTTAATGATTCGCTTACAAATTTTCAAATGTTTAAAATATGTTTAAAATAATTTCAAATTTGGAGGAAGAAATGCTATTTATTCCTTAGAAAGCTTCATTACATTTTGCTCTTTCGAATTCAGTGTTTGATACTCAAATAAACACAATATGCTAGATTAGAAGAATAAACAGGAATTCTATAATACTAAAATTACATTTCCAAGTGTAAAATGAATAGCAGACGGAAGCCTTTGGAAATTTTTCTACTTGTAAATGTTTCGACCCACAAGAATTATTTCAGTAAATCTTTACATATTCTATTATCCTAATAACCATTTAAAAATGTACTTTCACCATTTCTATTAACATTTTTTTCTCTCGTATTACGCGAAACATATTTCCCTTAGATTTACTAATATGCATAATAGAAACTGAAAAGAAGTGAAGACATAGAATAATATCTGCATACATTTTTCCATTTAGTTCTATCCAAAATAGAATTAGACGCATTGTTATATTTTTCAAATATTGAAAACTAGATACATTGTCATATTTTTCAAGTATCGAAAAACATTTACTAACAAATAGGTTACCAACTAACAAAAAAATTAATATTACATTCACTTATGAGTAGGCGAAAATGTCGAAAATGGGAAAAATAGACTAATCATCAATAAAAGATCAATGCGTGTCTATAATACATTTAAACCCCCACTTAAAGCTGTTTTAAATTTCCAAAGAAGAAAAAGAGGAAAAATACTTATTTCTAAATGCAACTAAATGAAATAATGTATTATTCATTTTGAATAATTGAGAATATGAACTGTACAAATGGAAGTAAAGAATCAATTCTTTTAAAAGCTTAGTACACCTAAAGATGAAGTGGGCAATAAAAACATGTATAAATGAAACAAAATGGCTTTCTGTCGCTCATTCAATAGATTTGTGAAGACTTTTACGTGCTTCCCAGTCATAATTCCGTAATCATAATGAAAGAACCTTTGCCATTTACTCTGTTAAAAGCAGCAAATTACATTGCAAACATTTTTTGAAATGATTATTACCATAATAACGACAAATTTTTGCAATTATTGTCCATAACCGTACCTTAATTTGTTTCACTTAGAACAAAAGTAAGAAAAAATAAAATAAGATTCGAAAAACTTTTTGATTCATCGGAATAATGATCGATAAACGCTTTTAAAAGCGTCAAAAGAATGGAATTGGCGTTTAATGAGAGGTAAAATGTTAAAAGTAATAAAAAAAATGTAAAGTTATAAAAATTCAACATGGTTTTGAATAATTTAAAACTTTTTTTTTGTTGCTAAAAACAAGGGGAAGATATGATATTTTAATATTTTATTTTATTTCAACCATATGATACTTCAATATGGTTGAAATAAAATAAAATATTAAAATTGAATTCTCCATTTTCAAAAATTTAACACACGTTAAAAGATAATATATATTTAATTTTTGTATAAATATTATTATCAAAGTTTATTTGAGATATAATAAATGAAACGTATATTGCAAAAAATATTTTTAGTAATATGAGGTTTCAATGATATAAAAAATAGAGAATTTATGATGTTTAGTAATGTTTATACGATTTTTTTAGTCGTTTGTTTTAGTATGTTATTCATTTATTATGTTACCATATGGATTCAGACATCGTTCAATCGTATATATTTTTTATTTTTATTTAATTTAATGACTTTTTACATCTGTTTGGTAGAATAAGGAATAAAAATATTACTAAAAGTAGTTTTAGTACCCTTTATTTTAATTAGTTTATGGATATAAAGATAAAATTACATATTTTTATATAATATATATATATATATATATATAGTTTTAGTAATTTAATCTGATACTTAAAAAAATGTAACCTAATTGAAAATTAGGATTTCATACAGATATGTGTTAAATCTAAAAACAAATATTTTTTTAATAAAATATACAAAATATAAAATTTATAATAATTCTTCTTGTCATTTTAACTCTATTTATACTAGTGGATTTGCTAGTATTTGAAAATAAGTTCGATGTTAACAGTTTTATATTTATTAGTATTTTGAGACCAATCGATGGACATTATCTATAGTTTTTAATAAAGTGAAATAATGAAAATCATTTCATATTAACAATGTTAAAAAGGGCATAGTATTAATTTCTCTATGTTAATGTATTAACTTTGAAAAAAAGTGCGTTTTTACAAAAATGTTCTATGATTGTATCACATTTGTACATCATGAGATAAAACGATTGACTTTTTGTATGATATAAATCATGTTAAATCTTTAAATATCGTTAAATTGAAATTGCTTATTTATTCTGTTTGCTTACCTGTCTGGCCTTAGATATTTCTGAGCATGTAAAAAAAGATTATTTCTTTCTGTCATCAGTCTGTATATTTGTAGTATGTGTGTGTCAAATTAATTTATCTCATTTCACCTTTCAACTTATTAGAATGATTTAGTTCTCCATACTGTTAACAACGTTTTCTTTATTGGCTTTAAGTGTCTAGTTTTCTGCCAAATAAAGTGTATTTGCGGGGAATTTTACTACACTATTTTATTCAAAAGAAATCTGCAGATGAATCCCACAGGATTCTTGTTGAAACTTACAGTGATAATTCTCTGTCGAAAATGACATGCACGGACTGGTTTCAAAGCATCAAAAATAATGAGTTTGAACTTGGGGATAAAAAACGCTTTGGCGCATCAAAAAGTTTGTAGGCAAAGAATTGGAGTAATTGCTTGATCAAGACCCATGTTAGATGCTAGCTGCAGCAGTTTCGAAACATTTGAAAGCATTAGGAATGATCCAGAAGCAAGGACATTGGGTGCCATATGAGTTAAGGCCGAGAGACGTCAAACGGCCTTTTTCTTACTTATGAACTACTGCTTCACAGGTAGAAAAGGGAAGTTTTTCTTGCACCATATAGTGACTGGCGATAAAAAGTGGATACAGTACGATAATTCAAAGCGTAGAAGATTGTTGTGTAATCCCAGATATACATCAACATATTTCGAAAATCCACATACCCATGATTCGAAGCTTCGCCTCTGCATTTGGTGGGATTAGCAGGGTATAATTTAATATGACCTACTCAAACCGAATCAGACTACCTCGGGAGACCGTTATCGACTTCAAATGATGTGTTTGAGGAAAGACTAAAAGGAAACACAGGTGCTGTACAAGCAGAGACACGACAGAGGGATTTTGTTACAAAGCAACGTTTGGCCACACGCACACAAACTTTTTACCGATATTTCTTTGTAAAGATTCTATCTCACATCAATTACATGTAATCAAAAATATACTCTTTATCTTATTGGATATTTTTCACTTTATTGCATGGATATTAGATAAAAAAACCAGCAACGCTATTCTGCTAATTTTATTAAAAATAATGAACAACTTATTCTTGCAAATTATTACACATTTCTAAGTGAGATTTAAGTGCGTCACAAAAATAGAATGAATTAATAAATAATAAGAGTAATGATTGGAATTTAATAGAAGTTTTTTTTATGTAAATATATATAATATAGTTATATATATAAAATATGAAAAAAGAAAAATACTTGTTAACATAAAAAAAAAACAACAATTCTAAATACATATATTCTAAGACTGAGTTTTCACAGACGATTTATTTCTCAGAAAGAAATGTATATTTTCTGAAATTCTTAGAAAAGGAATGTTTTGTTTATACCTTTAATTAGTAAAATGTTTCTAAATTCACTTTTTATATTTAATATGGTTATTAATTGGATGAAAAAAAATGAAACCTTACTTTTTTCTATTGAGAAATGCTGTTTTGACGAACATAAGCAAAGAGTTTTCATATGCTTTAGCAAACAATCCTAAAAAGATGATGTATCTACATATGTCAGTTTTGACTAAATAGCAGACTTTGGCATTAGACATAAGTATGCCAAGAAATAAAGAATTCTACCTAAGCATTCTATTTTATCGACTATTACGTCGAAACAACATATCGTAAAATACTTATGGGTCTTTACTGAATGATTTGAATAATGGCTCTTTTGATGATAAAAGTACCGGAAAAAGTAACAATGCTTTCATTTTCTCCTATTCTACTTTTTTAACTATACTTTTCATTCGAAATACATGTTTATGAAAAAATTTTGATTTTTATTTATCATTATTTCAAAGGATATTGTGCTTATATAAGAATTTTTTTCATTATTTTCCAAAACTATAATTAGTATTAATCAATTTATTTTTTGAGGGGGAGGGTGTAAAACAAATGCGATACTTTATTTGAATTTTTATGAAAAATGAGAACAGTTAATTTTTTGAGGATTATTTGAGTAAGCATATTGTTTACATACACTTAAAGGTGTCTTAGGCTGAAAAAGGTTTTATTAATTTTGAAAAAAAAAATGTTGTGTTATTGATTAATTAGCAAATAAAAAGTTAATGTATATGTCTGCAAGGATGTAAGCAAATGTATTACTTATATAGGAAGTATAAGGTTTGATAGTCGGGAATTTTATAAAACAGGCAGCTCAATATATAGGAACAAACCTATATATATAAAACACTTGTCATAAGTAATAATATAAAAATACATAAGCATGCTGTTTGTTTTCTATTTTTGCCTTTTAAAAATATCTTCCGAGGTAAAGATTTATTAGTAATTATATCATAAAGCAGAAAAAATTATTAAAAAATCTACATTGATTCTTCTTTTATAATTTAACTTGTAAATTAATAGTTATCTAATGATCAGTTGGGTTCCTTGGAAACAAATAGATTAATACATTAATATAAAAAACGGATAGGAATACATAATAACTTTAGCCATTAAAAAAACTCAATATAGTCTTTAGCTGAATAATTAAGTTATACTTCACGTAAAAAGAATTGCCAATTTGTCATCCCGGAAAAAAAGCGTAGTATGACATAAAAGAAAACTATGTTTTTCTATTAATAACATGTAAATTTATGGCAGAAAGTATTTGATCATCTTTGACAGTAAATCAATACATATTAAATAGAACTTCATTCATAATTTAATAAAGGATTTTTCTGTAAAAAAATCGATCGTTGAGTAAAACAGAGAGAAAGAATAGGAAATTTAAAAAATATCGTGTATTCTAAGAAGATATTTCAAAGCCATCCGCAGGGATTAGTTTTTAATACTATTAAATTCTTGTGTTTTAACACATCTATTGAGTTAAATGGACCCAAAGAAAGGGGGGGGGGAGGAATAAAAAATAAAAGTAACTAATTTATGGTAAGTATAGAATTTATGCTACTTGCATGTTGCCGTTTTGGGATCTTCTGAAAAAGAATCAATATTTAATGCCGACTTAAATTTATACAAGTTATTTCCTCGCAAATGCAAGAATATTAAAAATTGAAGAAAATTTTAAAATTATCAATTTTTGAACAATGAATTTACAGGATCAGTATGTTCAATCGTATTTAAAAATTTTCAAATATCTATTTGTAGAAGGAACAAAAATATTAAAAAGGAAAGGAATTAATATGGAAAATAAATAAACATGCGATTTAATCTATTTAATTTTATGTGTTATTAACAAATGATGTTAAACTGCAAAACGATGTTCCAACTTTTCTTTGGAATTCATGTAAAAAATTTATAACAAATTTATAATATATTTTGTAAATTTCTCGAAATTCATTAATCAAACCATTAGTAAAGGAAATGGTCATAGTTTAATAAAATGTTAAGGTTATTTTATTTTATTTGATATAGAAACCTAATTTATTTAAAATACCAGAAGAAATAACTTTTCATTGCATCTGTTTAAATCAATTGAACTTAAAATACACAAATCATTTTTCAATACTTTGAGTTTGTACAAATGGCTACCCAGAATATTAAATAAACATCATAATATTCAATTTTATAAAAAAAGATGTGGAAGTAGAATCGATTTGGACAATGACAGAAAGGATATCAGATTTCAGTATTTCTGTCTGATGAAAACTAAACAATCAGAAAGGCTTCTTGAAAATCCTAGAAAATTATCTAAATGATTAATTTTCTTTCAGTAGCTTTTGATCAAATCAATCATATACATTTAAGAAATAGCCCAACATAGAAAGACCATAATTATATTCCAATAAATTTATTTATTCAAGTCTAATGTCTGTTTAGAACATTAAAGATCGTGCTATTCAGTTTCATAAGAAAGCTAATCTTATTATCCTTTTTTGAGCTATAACAATTAGAACAAAAAACCTCTCATTATGTTTGTCTTTGGCAAGAGATTCGTTAGTCAAAAGATAGGACTAAGCTCACTGTTTCTCTGTACTTGTGTTTGAAAGAAAAGCAATTAAAGGAAGAGCAAAAAAAGAAAAGAAAGAAAAGGTTGGTGCTGAGAGAGGGTTACAGCAATGGTCCCCACAGATTAAAGCTAATTGGCTATGAGGGAACATTAATCTGTTAATGCAAGGTTATCGTCGCTCTTGAGATTCTGAGGGTTAAATAAAAGATAAACCCAAAGCAATAATTTTTTGGGGCCGCAGTAAAAACTGTGTGTGTTAAGTAATTACTAAATCAATACGCGTAGTCTATTTAAGGACTTCTGAGGAGTATTTTTCTTTACTGACATGTTATTTCTAGGATTTCAGCTAAATTATATATATATATATATATTTGGCAAAAAATTATAAGGAAAATAAAACAAGAAAAGAAAACTGTCAATCAGTGTAAAGGTAAATTATTTTAGGAAAAATCTAGAAGAATAGAGTCTTGTATGTTGATATACATAAATCACAAAGAGATCAAATTCTAAAAAATTCGAATCCAGAACAATATATTATACATATTTATATTATCCCTGAATGTGTTAATGATGAATAATTTTATTTCTTTCTAATAAGTTGGTGTTTTTCAATGTTTTCTCAAAATAAAAATGACAATATGAGGTAAGGTGATAAATTGGGTGAAGGGTAAGATGACGAGGCCCTCCCTGATTGACTGAATATTAACATCGCTCTGTTCAGCTACACGAGGGTTTTTGGCCACGGACCACGTAATTTTGAACCATGGTCAAGTGACGTGGATGACACTTGAACTGGCACCCCCCTTCTCCTAAGTACCACACCAACGGGAGAACGAGCCCCTCCCTAATAATTCATTAGTCCATCATCTACCGCATTGCTATTTTAACCCCTTTGAATTTATTTTTATTTTGATTACGGAATATTTATTGCAAAACTAATATCAGGGCCGATATATTTTTTTTTTCAATTTCTATCATACATCAAGAACTTTTAACTACTAAAACTGTACTTTTAAATTGTCAGTGATAGGAAGACTATCAAGAGATTCTTAGCTACAAGAGTGGAACTGTTCAAAAAAACTGTTGAAAAAAATTCGGCTCCTTCACTTATAATCAGAACACCTCATTAAGAATTGAATCTGAAGCCCCTCTCTTATCTAATAATGATCATGATGACATTGATGCACTTTCTAGGCTATTTATAACTAGTGGCATTCTTTTATAGTGTTCTCCTATATCTAAAGGATGTGTGGATTCAGATCTTCCACCGCTTCTTATATTACAGGGCAAAACGCTTAAAAAATATTGAAAGAAATTGCCCACCACACACATGCACCTCACTGACACACACTTCAATTTCAAATAAACTTCTTATCAAAATTAAAAAGTGAAAACAAAAGATGAGCGAAACCAGTGAAAAATTAAGAAGACTGAAGCTAGCACGACTAAACGCAGCAAATTTGTTAAAAGTCTTACAAAAAAGATACTAATTAAACGACAATTTGATATTTTTATTTCTGAAACCTAAGAATCAATTGATTCATTTAAAGTTCCTTTCACACACACACACACACACACACATTGACGACGATATATGTACTCAGAATGCCTTTATGATAAATAATGTTTCATTTGTGGTTACGCAGATAAATATTCCAATATATTTTTTGTACAAGCTTTAGGTTTATACTTTTAGCTGAGGCAAAACCCGAGCTACATATCACTTATAACGATGAGAATTTTGTAATTGTTTTTTCTTCTCTTTTATATTCATACACAGCTGAATATTAAAATTCAACAACAGAAAGGAAAGAAAATAACAAAACTTTACCCATTGTACGTATACAGACAACACAGTAAGAAGAAAACATAGTTAAATTTGAAAGCAATTTGGGGTATATTGGGTCTGAAGTTAATACATACAGCAGCCTCACTGAGCTTAGATGACAGATATGGGCAAGTCATTCTATTTCTTCAAGTCTATGTCACACTTCCTCAATTTTAGTGGTAGCCCAGTCTCTTAGCAACTCATGATTGGATGATTTAAGCGGGTAAGAAATCTGGAGAACGTGTTGGTCTAAGCTGCAGTCGATCATCCTCTGTGTCGAAATAGATCAGAACAAGATGGGTAACATGCGGTCTTGCATTACCTTGTTGAAAAATGATGTCTGCGAGTTCTGTAACATAGAGCATAGCTGTTGACCTTAAGATATGAAAAATGTAACAATCGCTGTTAAGATTATCAACAACCCAAATAAGAGTTGTTTAGTTATGTATACTTAAAGGTTGCCCATATCATCACACTAGATGCAAGACTCAGATAAAGATATGGAATGCAAATCAGCCAAGTGCGCTCTACTCGCTACCTTCAAACACCGGTATGTCCATTATGTTGTTTCATCAAAAACTGAAATGTCCACACAAAAACAAAAAAAAAACAGCATAGTGTCACTTCTGTATCCAGATTTTTTATCTGGCGCACCACTATTGCCACATTAATCTCTATGCTATAGTGTCAAGGGAAGCCACAATAAGGGTCATCATGCAGACAGCCCGGGCGTTTCCAGACGTCGTTGCACTGTCAGTACAGATATTTGCCATGCTGAAAACATGCCGATTTCCAGACTAAACGTTTCTGATATGGTTGTACGTTCATGCATGACCGACATAACAACATGTCTTATCTCTTAGGCGTTAGGGGCGGAAAGTTTCTGAAATTCTGCGTGGCGTTCGGTTTGCCCCTTATGATCTCATCGATTCCCTATTCCAGTGCTTCTCAAACTTTCAATACTTACGACCCAATATTCAATCACAATTTTCATCACGGCTCCCTCCATACAATAACAAGTATCGATAACACGATACTTTGATGTTAACTCTACAATACGATTTTAACCTCTCTGCCACTGGCGTATATATACATCTCGCTCAGCTCTCATCATCGCCTCTCTGCGTAAGTTGCCCAGGACGAATATATACGTCTTTCCTAAATACGATCTTTTCTGTTCACTGCTGTCCATAAAATTATTCCGAAGGCTTTGGAATGCAACAAAATGACCTTAACAGTGCTTGCGAAGGATTTACTTATTTCAGAGGATATTCTTATTTATTCCTGTTCTCTCGTCCTCCCCCTTAAATGCACCACATACTCGTGCATACGTGCAAAACGGTGACATTGTGGAGCGAATCGCGTAACTTTTAATCCACAGTTAAGGGATTATAAACCGTACAAATTATCAAGATAAATGTTAAGTTTTGCATATAAATTTATGTATGACAAGTCCTGTTAATTATTAAACTTGTTCTTAACTTAGTAATGTTAAATTAAATATTAAATACATTGTGGGCAGTACTGATACATTTATAAGTGTATTATATTCTTATTTATTTTTCATCATTTATTTTTCATTATCTCAGAATGTTTTTTGAATGTTTACTTTAAATAAATTAATAATTTTTTTAAATAATCTTTTGTTTCCTACTTTTCAATATGCTAGCGCCCCCCCCCTTGGGTTATCACGCCCCCCAGTGGGGCGCGCCCCACAGTTTGAGAAGCCCTGCCCTATTCTCATGACAGTCGCGTGGGATTCTAACCAATGTGAGTAGCAACATCACAGAGGGATAAGCCACACTTTTGAAAGGTCACAATCATGCCGCTATCAAATTTTGACACACGGTAGTCACCGTTTCTCTATTAATACAAGACATTATATATATATATGATTTTCTCACAAAAATTTCAACACAAGTGCTAATTATGAATGAGAAAACTTCTGAGCAACTTTCCTTTTATATAGTGTTTAGGTAGACGCTTCTTCATTATGCGTTGTTCGATTGCACTTAAATGTTGAAAATTGGTTTATCCCAGAATCTCATTTCTTTCATATGAATAATGCACTATACTCCCTTCATAGTTCAGTAATCTCAGAAGACTTAAAATGGTTGTTTGATAATATATGATATTGGTTTGAATTGTTTTCTTAGTTCGTCATCTTACCCTATCCAGTAAGAGGACATAGTACGATTCAATTGACAAAAATCGGTCAAAAAATTCAAATCTAATTTTTTTAGTCTAAATTGTTTTTTTTATATACTTTTCTACAAATTCACAAAATTTGAAAGCTCTAAGTTTAAAAAATGTAGATTTATGATAAATTTTGTGTTTGTTTTTATTCATATTCCAACGGCAAATCAAAACTTTAAACCGACTTATCTCAGAAAGATAAAATAACTAGTTTGTCTTCATTTAAAATGTTAAGGCTTTTTTTTCTATTGTGCTTAGTACCTGGAAAACTTGTTTACTTGTTCTAATAACACATGGGACAAAATTTGGAATGCATTTTTCAATCAAAGCAATACTCGTTTTTTAAAAAGTAATTAAAATTAGAATTTATACATTTTTTTAGGAATTTTCAATTAGCATTCACAAAAAGAAGTATTGTACGAATACCAATCATGTTATCACAAAACCCATACCAACTTTTGTTATACATAGTATAACGTACTTGTAAATCAAATTTCATATATGTACGTCAATTTTTGTAAGAGGAGTAGCATTTTAAAATCACTTCATAAATTTCAAGTTTTTTCCTTAAAAAATTAAATGGTTAGATTTTTATGAAATTTTGTGCACGAAATCTGTTTTACATCATACATAGACATAGAAAACAACCAAAAAAGTTTTGAAAATCATCAAATTAAAAAATTTTGTGTAAATCGTACCATGCCAAAAAGGATTTCTTTTTAGAAAGCAAGTTTTTTTATCTGGAATTTTAAAAATAACTTTTTTTTTTAAAAAAGAAAAATATTTCATTTTAAACCAAAAAGTTGTAAGGAGGCTTTACTGAAGCAATATAACCTTGCTACTACAAATATTGAAATCAGAAAAATCACCGAAACTTTATGTACATCATCTTATCTAACTTTCGCCTGTGCATCACAGAGCAGATTTTGATATTAAAGTTATAGGTGTTTTGTCGAAATCAAGTTTCAAACTCAGAGTGTTGAACAAAAGAACTTGTGACTGAATTACATAAAATTATAGCACAATCCTTTTGATGAGATGGAAGCATAAATTAATTAAGTTTAATGATAAGCTTAAACTTCGCGATGCTTGTTATATATAAATATCCCTTAATTTTGATAGTAAATATCCCTTAATTTTGATAGACATTATAAAAACTACTTTGATTTCATAACAAACTGCTAACCAAATCATCTCTCACAGAAAAATTGGGGTTTGTTAGATAAACATTCAAAGAAATACAGAATTTAAGCAGCTTTTCTGATTTTGTTGCATTTCCCAAAAATTAACTGGGGGCTATGGAATTCTCATTTTAGGGAACAGTATAGAACTTAAAAGATAATGATTTATGTTATTTTTACCTTTACTACAATATATCGGCCATTAGTTATTTTCCTTGTTCAATCCCAAACAGCCTTTCTTGCAGTTGTACCAAGCTCGTGATAAAACACTTTTGTCAATTCCAAACATTTGGGCAAACATATGTCAAAAACACCATCTTTTAACTTTCCGATCTTTTTATCGTATGTAAAGGCGTCCAGATGGTAATTGTAGTTTAGTGCTCGCACAATATCACTTTTACTAACAGCAGATTTCTGGAAATTCACCTTTCTGTCTTGCAATATTCGTGCTAACTACGCGTTTTGGGGCTCTTGCGACACCTCTCACATCATGCTCTTGATATTTGTATTTGTATCCCATTTCTCTGTTCAGTTGATATTTCATTGTACTGATCACATAAAGACTTTTCTGCAGTTTCACGGGTATATGTTGAAAAATGCTTTTTTGTTTTCGTGAACAAATGACTATTGTTGTTAACTATTACACTTGAGTTCGTATACTTGATACTTATACTAGAGTTCGTACACACGTAAATTTTCCTCAGCAAAATAAATAATTTTTATTGTACAGTTTAAAAATGTAACTTTCTAGGTATTAGCAATTTTGGTTACATTTTGAAACATTTAACATTAGAGATTTTTTTCCCAATGTAAATTTTTTTTATTTCATAGATTGATTTGCTTTCTAAAGTAACAAAAAAAGAATATTGTTGATTACATGATAAAATATAAAAATCAACGCACATAGTGCATGTATGTGCTTAAATTTATAGCAAGTTTTAAATTTATAAATTCAATATTTTTTATTTCATTATATTTTAATCGATTAATATTTTGCTCGAATTATTTTGAAAGAGTTATAAAAAAGATTAATATTTCGTTTGAATTTCTTAATAGTACTAATTTACAAATTAATAACTCTTTTGATAACCGGACCTCTTTGTTTGTTATCCAAGATATCCTTGCAACACCGCAATATATAGACGAAACTACACTTTGTAGACTTGCCCTCTCTTTCACGGTTCCCTGAGTTTAAACTTCAGCTTGGAATTTCCAGGTAGTTATCAGCACACTTATCTATGGATTGTCTCCGTGATCTTTCAACTCTTCTCTGGCCAGTGGGATCGCCAGACATCTCTCCAATGCAGCCCGTTGGAGTTCTGATAAGCAAGTCTCCTACAAATCAATGTTCACTCGGATATCAAATTGCATCAGGGACATAGGTGAATCAACGGATTGCAGAATTTTTGGCACTTGAACTCTCCCTCAATTGATACTAATAGCGTTCGCTTTAAATACATGTATCTCCCATTTTCCTACTTAAGTTCCATGTTGATATATATATATATGTCAAGCCCCAGGCCTGCTGAAAAAATGAAGAGGACATCATCTCTATAATAACTTCTTTATTTTATTTCAATCACATAAAATCCAACATGGCGGCCTTTTGGCGCGCAACCGAGTAGAACAATAGACAACCAATTTGGCGAGGAGTCACCAGCTAAACCTTTTCGAGTATGGGTTCTTCGTCAGCGCTCGCTCCACCTTTAAATAGGCTTATTTACTCACAAATCCGTAAGTGATGGTAAACAGTTCGCTCTATTTTCATTTATTACGTACTTAATCTTGAAGCTAAACTTTTCAAACCTGACATATATATATATAAGCAACCTGATTTAGAATTGCATTACATATACATAGTAGGATTCAAACGTTTCCAGACTGAGTCTATAACTTCAAAAATATTACCAGTTAAGTTGCTGAAACACACCTCCGTCAAAATAAAAACCCTAGAGCAGTAGCATACTTTTGCCATCACTTGTAAATTTCATCGAAACATTTCTGGAATCCATTTTTAGCCATGTCCTTTAATTCAGCCTGCGATGCACTTTTTTCATATGTAGATTGAATTCGATGACCCTGCAAGTGACGTACCAGTTCAACAAATATTCTGAAGTTTCAGGGGGTGAAATCAAGGGAGTAAGTAGGATGTAGCAAAAAAGTTGTTTTCATTTTTACCCTGTCGTGTGTGTGTGTTGTTTGAAGCATGTATGTTCTTACGTACCGCCGCAGAAAATTTTTCAATGTCTTCAGCGATGCCGAAAGTTTGTGGACGTCTAGAGCATTCGTCGTCCTTGTCTTTTTTCCTGCCTTCTCTGAAACGTCGATGCTACTCAAAATTTTGCATTTACGATAATATATCCCAACCTTAAACATGCTTCAACATTTCTTTAGTCTCCGTAGCACTCTTTTCCAAGCCAACACAAAATTTGATATTATTCTTTGCTCAATAAATGCAATTTCTTTCAATCGCCGGCTACTAAATGCATCCACCTACAAAATAAGACGCCTTGGCAAGCCACCGACCACGTGATTTGGGACAAACTTTCTTTGAAAAGGGGAAGAATGCAATGACACAGAAATGCTATCGTACTCGCTTTACAGTAAAAAATATTCACGTTACATGCTCAGTCCGGGAACTTTTGAATCCCCCCTCGTATATTAATTTTTTCAAGGCAAATTCGAAGACACATTTTATATATCATTTACGACAATCCAAATTATTATATATTCTTTACAACTTGCATGCGTTATCATCGAACCCCTGTGCTACCAAACTATTACAAATTATACAATGTAAATTTTTCATATCATAGATGCACAAATTGTCAACACAAAACAAATACAGCACATTCATTAAAACTTAGAACAACTATCGAATCAAATGAAATTGGTTTTAAATCCAGCTTTCTGTGTAAATCCTTTAACAATTCGCTCTTTCCTCGTGATATCATTTTCCTTTTTTCCAAAGAGAAATTCCATTATTTCTAGGATTTCAAAACTTTTCTCGGACTGATTAAAGTTTAAAACCTAACAGGCCTTGGATTGGGACTCCCGATTAAATCGGGTCCCAAAAGTACGGGAGTACTGTGGGAAAATTCGTTCGATTCAGTCGAGATATTTCACTCAGGCCCCAAAGGGGATCCTTTTCCCGAAAATCTAATTCCTTCAAGAGAAGAGAACTGTTGCTGCTTTCAGGAAAGCCGCACAGTTCGGATTCTCCAGGGAAATGGAAAAGGAGGAAGAGATTTACAAGGGACACACTGTAATAGGACGTGTACAACAATTACCAGACTTTATTCCTCTTTTTCGGAAGGGAATGCAGTCGTCTGTGTTTTCTTTTCCGGAATTCGAAATGAAGATGTCTAGAAATGAGTGGTTAGTATTTTAAATTGTTTAAAATAAAGGAAGGGGAATAAATGGTGTTTTGGAACAATACCAAGTATCTGCTTTTTCTTCTTTTAAAAAAAACCTATCTACAAATGTACTATAATACAAGCAGACGCATGCTAAGAACTTCTCTTTAGTAGCTGGATGTATTTCATTTTGCAAGAATTTTCAACTAGAATAAGTATTACTTTACTTTATTTTCGGAAAGATATTTTCAATAATAAATATTTTCTTTTTATTAAGATAAAAGAAAAGCAAAGGCTGGCTCCCATTTCTCTATATGAAAAGACAGCTTTTTAAGCTGTTTAAAATAAATTTGAGAAATAAATGGTGTTTTAGCGAATGATGGAAGATATTTGTTTTTTCAAAAACTAAGTTTTACAATGTACTTAAATTTATAAATTCAGGCATGGTATTCAAACGTTTTGTAATAAGAAAATAATAAGCCATATTTTGAGATGAGTTCCATCCCTACGATAATAATTTTTTAAGGCCCTTTTTTTAGCAATTATCACGTTTTTCTCGTTTTATAAAGAAAATTTCTGTGTTTTTCCCTGAAAATGATAATAATTGTAAAAATTCGTGATTGACATTCTTAATTAATCATTGATGATGAACGAAACTAAGACATGTTTAGAAAATGGGCCAATACTCTTTACTTTAAAACGTTTTGTCTGCATTATATACAAGAAATTTTTATACCTAGGGGAATAATGTACATTTTAAGCGAGTCACCAATTATTTTACTTGGAGAATGAATTTACTCATTACTTTTGTAAAAAGATGATTTTATGTAATTTTTTAAAGTGACAAAAGTTTTTTCCTTTTGTGGAATCAATAAATCTTAACTCACACATAACAACACGATCAATTTTAAATCCATCACGAGTTGGGTTACTTCTCTGTTTTAATACGAGAGGTTTTGAGGGAACTTCCCTTCATTGGTTTAAATTTAATAAAAATTATTATAACGATGAGGAAAAAAAAACTCATGTTTTAAAACTCATGATAGTTGAAAAGGTATCTTAGTAAAATATTCTTAAATTTCTCTGAATTGTAATAAAAAATCACAAAGATTAAAATAAAAGTTTCAAAATACGTTATTTATGTTCTGATATATTTTAAAAAACTCATACACTCATTTGCTTTCACCGAGAGAAATCTTTCCTTTATTGTTTTCAGTAGAAAACGAAAGAATAAAGACGAATTAAAAATAGGGATTGAATATATTTTGCAAGGAGAGAGAGAGAATATATTCAGATGAAAAATATTAAGTCTGGCATTTCCTCTTTGCCATTAAATAGTTAACAGATTTATAAAAGCTCCTTTGTAATAAGAGTAGGACAAAATCCCTAAAGTATATAACATACATTGTTCTTTTATTTGTAGTGGTCAAAGAGTATGTCTGAAGCCTTTATATTTTAATTATTTACTGACATACAGTAAGACCCCGCTTAACGCTGTTTCGATTCGCGCTGTTTCGGTTTAACGCTCTTTTATTTGAATTGTGGGGTTCCTCGAAATTACAGCGGTAGGCTTCCCAATATCCGAAGCAGTTTATCTGTGTTTCTTCTTTCCAGGGGTGTTATACGAGCGTATT
This sequence comes from Trichonephila inaurata madagascariensis, assembly GCA_019973955.1. Lineage (NCBI taxonomy): Eukaryota > Metazoa > Arthropoda > Arachnida > Araneae > Nephilidae > Trichonephila > Trichonephila inaurata. The sequence goes on along the minus strand of BMAV01006628.1, from coordinate 20,680 downwards.
TTTATCTTTTCAAACATTTGTTAACGTTATTGTAAGTATAAATTTATATAATATAACGATTGCTATAGTGACAAATATTATTATTTTTAGTTTTTATCATGGGCGATGATAAAAAACACGAAAATAAAGCAGCAAGAAAAAGCAGGAGCAAATTTTGACAGGAGTTCAAATGCAAGACGGGGCGTTTTGGATGCCTTATCCATTTACAAACAACTTCTTACAGAGCGCAGAAGGAAAACGCAAATTACATTAGATGCCTTCTTGATAAAAAGGCAGAAAATTGGAAATGCAGAAGATATTGTATGATCTGAAATGTAAATATACTGACTTAGAATTTTATTTATTTTTATATGTCTATTCATTTATTATGTTTCTATATTTGCAAGAAATACATTTTTGTTTTATTGTTATAAAACACATAATTAATAAATTTAATGGTAAAAAATTGTTATAAAACACCAATTTTCTACCCGTCTTCTCCTAACCCCATTATTTACATGATGAGATAAACTCGTTTAACGCTGTTTCATACTACGCTCTTCTTTGATTTAACGTATACCCCACGTTAAGCGGGGTCTTACTGTACCTTTATTTATCATATAAATTTTTTAAAAAAAATTTATGAGTTTAAATGTATTTTTATACATATTTCATCTTTTAACCCTTTAAATCATCCATACTCAACCTGCGGCCCACTGAGCCTTTTTAAGTGGCCCGGTCATGGCCCACTGCTCTGAGATATTTACTTATTTAAGAACATTGTATTAAAAATTTGGTGGGAAATGTTTTGTCAAAAAATCAAATATATCAATTTCGCTTTTTTGCTGTCGGTGTTGTACGGGTACGAATAGATATTCTTTTTCTATTTGGAACGGTTACGGTTATTGATAACAGACAACGGTGGATTATATTGATCCAACAGTCCAATTGAACAACAGTCCAATTATATTGATGGAGCTAATTTTTAACTATCTTTCATATCTTGTAAGAGAACAATTTTCGAAGAAAATAGATCGTTTCAAGACGATTGGGAGGTTGACTATTTTCTAGTGTAAACAAACATGGATCAGTAATTGTTGGATTTGTCACGAAAGTGTTGTATCTAAAAAATACCAATATACGAGAATCTTTCAATGACACTTTTCCTCGAAGATTTCTTTCAAGAGGTGATAAATAGGCTTTTTCTTGAATAATCCTTGCAACAGCAACAAAGTGTTTTGTCAGTGGTAATATCACAGTGGTAACAAAGACATCCTATGAAGTTTGTTATATTATTGGTATTCATATGAAACCATTCACTGATGCAGAAATTGTGAAGAGGTGTTTCTTAAATGCTTTTAATTTGGTGTTAGTGACAAAATTAAAAATATATAGAAAAATAATAATTAAAAAAAAGCAAAATACGAGTTATAATATTTTGATTAATTTTCCACATTTTAAATTTCCAATTTTATCTTGGTCTTAAAGCATTTCTGCCGGCCGCGGGGGGGAGAGGGGGCATCAGGATGTGTCCCGCGTGAAATAGCTGACATATGTATGCGGCCGAGCAGTAAAAAAGTTTGAGTACGACTGCTTTAAATGGTTTTCCTGTACACCGTACGGGCTACCGAAAGCTGCCCACAAATGGCACTGATTTTTTCTTCTTTCTAACTTAGATTTGCACATATTTTTAATTCTTATACTGAGATTATTAGTGCTAGTGTTTTTAATTGATATAGTTTGTCCATGAAGAAGAAACACATTACAGAAGTACTTCTCATCCGGGGTTTTCTTTGTGTTGAAGACGGGACTTTTTCGCTGAAGACACGACAGTAGATAATAGAAAATATTTGACAAAAAACAGGTATCGAGACAAGGCAATGTACAATTTGTTGCTTGAGAAGAAATGAAAATAGAAAGATAATCCAAAAAAACCAATATAATCTCTGTCCTCATTGCAATGTAAGACATAGAATTATACACTATGCTTCAAATTGTGTGGGCCTATTTGTGTATGCATACTCAATTTTAAGTGGGGATTTACATTAAGAGTTTTCGTGTTCTACAAATCTAAAATAAAAAAAATAGTGGAAAAACTTTAAAATTGAAAATTAAAATAAAATTATTCCATTTTCGCATTCTGTTAAGTATTATGCTTAGTTATAAATAAATAATGTAGTTATAATTAAAAATGTACCTTTTTCGGAACATTTTGGACATTTCGACATTAACCGCTTAAAAGGTTATGTAACAATTTTACAGCTGTAAGTTTAAAATAAAACTATAAACTTAACTTAGGGGCGCGACAGCCCATGAGAGCCAAAGTCTACTGTGCCCAACTTAGTATACGCGATCTTGGGCCCCGAGGTGCATGAGCAGATGTTCCGTTCAGGTGGTCAGTCTGACGCAAACCCCCAGTGTTAAGTTCCCAAGCAAGCTTGGTATTCATTGTATTCATTTATCGATCCACTGAAGGGATAAAAGGCTGAGTCAACCTTGTTCAGCTCAGGGTTTGAACCTCGGACCTGCAGCGTGGAAGCGCGATGCACTAACCACTCAGCCGCTGGGTTTAAAAAAAAACCAATACGACATCAATTATTTAGAATAATTAAATTACTTGTTCTTTTTAAGCTGGATCAAACAGCACCAGGGTCTTTCTATATAAAAATATTAATAAACTTTAAAAAATAGGATATTGTTTTAAGCTATCTCTATGAATGAAGAAAAGTTATTATGAATAAAAAAGGCAACATTTTAAAAGAAGTAATGACAATAGCAATTTAAGATGCAGTTCGTTTGAATATACAGAGGTATTTTTCAGTTTTAAAGTAGTTTTTAATGGCTATGATTTACTCAAAAAGAAAAACATCTGTAGACTTCTTTTATAATTATCAAACTACTTTTTTAATATTTCTTCTGTCAAATGCATCAATCTTGTTTATAGAAGTAGAAATGAATCCTCACTGTCATTGTGAGGGGTTGTTATTAAAACAAAATTATCCAGAGCAGTATAAAAATAATTTTTTGTTTATTTTAAGTACTAATTAAAATTTTTTTTTTTTTCAATTTCTTCAGAAGTAATTATTTTAAATACAGAGTGTTGCCGTATTCAACCGATAAATTTGGAAAGCTGCTAATAGACATCAATAGGCTGAAAAATTACCTCAGATCATAGTCGTTCATTAGTAGAAAATAAAACAAAAATAGTTATGAAGGATGTATATATATATATATATATATATAATGTCTAGTGGAATAAGCAAATCAACAATAAGTAGAAAAACAGTTAATTTACTTAAAGCAGGATTACAATACGGATGATGCATCTAATATCAGAGACAAAAAGGAGACTCCGAGAGATTTTTATAGAAATAGTTCGAAGTTTCGACAGTGAAAGTCTCTGTACAGGTGACATTGATGGACTAAGGATTACCCGGATGCTTTCGAACATACCAAATAGGCTGCCGATATCTGCTGAAACGACGACGTTCCATGTAGTGAGATCATACAGCGTCAAGTGAGCAAGCAATTTCAGGAGACCCTAGAATAGGGGTGAGCATTAAGTCGATCGTAATTGAACGGTGGACCACGAAGACATTTTGGGGTGATCGTCTTTACTAGGACTTAAGACTTCTACTAAAAGAAACATTTTTGTGGAACACCGATGGCGGCTAGACTGGAGAATTGGTTTTTCACAATCGATGAGACTGTGATTACCTAAGCAAATAATTAGATACATGTGTAGATGGCGTAATGTGTAGACAAATGTGTAGATATACATTAACATGTTCATTACAGCTGTAGGGAAAAAAAGCAATCATTGCGATGCCAGCCCTACATAAAACAGTTTTTCCTCGCCTCTCCACTGAATGGGAGAATAAATGTTGATGATCAGCTTTTCCCGTGATATCACGCGATTGGCTATTGAGACATCATTCCAGATCCCACGCTTCCACAGGATAGGGTTCTTGTATTGATGTCATGTCCAGCGATGGCGCGGGACTCAGCAGTGAAAAAATTAAGTATATATGTCGGTTCAGATCCATCGGATCTCGTATGTTCTCTGATAGTTGCACTGAATACGTCTATGCTCCATGGTCTAGCAGTCCCTCATATTTGTTGAAGCATTGAGCTTGACCATTTTGTGATACTTGTGTTTTTGTGGTAAATAAAAATATGTTTTCAAAGAGGGGTACAATGCTGGAAAAAGTATTAAGAAAAGAAAACATATAATTTTAATACAGAATAGCCATACCTACTCCACTGGATGGACCACAACACCTTAAAAGTATTAGTAGCCTGTACCCTAGAAAAGTCCGCCTACCCTGCCCTAGAAAAATAAACTCAATAGATATAGGTCTGGGGATCGAAGAGGCGAGGCAGCAAATCCGTCGATTCTGATTCGTCTTCCAGGATATGTAGCTCTCAAGATACTTACGTAATGCAATCGAAAAATGGATTGGTGCACCAACCATGTACGAACCACATGTTTCGGCACTCATAAATTTTGCTATTTTCACAAATGAAAACTAGCTCGTTGCTTTTATTTTCCTCAAACAAACAAGCAGGTTGCACACAAGACGGTTTCGTCTTCTCCATTGCCGTGCTCCTAATCCACGTTTTCGTTTGACTACTCTCTTCGCCGCATATACAGTCCTCTCTACAACTATTTTTGCAATTTTCAACAAATATACAAGCTTGTAACTCATGTATTTTAAGGTAATTTTTAATTCTCTTGGAGTGTTCTGAATTTGTCAGACGAATTCAGTAACATCCTGTATTTAATTTAATCTTATATTTATTTATTTTAATGACATTGTATCGACATAAATTCAAATGGGAACTGTTGCTTAAATTGGTTAACTCTTTATCTACCGATGGTACTTATAAGTATCCCTCACTTTAAAATTACATAGAATAACCATTTTTACGAATACTTTGACGATACTTAGCAGGAATATTCTTTTAAATCCACTTTTTCAAGATATGGTAGCATGGGTTCTACAATGAGTGTTTTAGCGGGGAAGGCGTTTTCAGCGGATTGCGAAGATTGTCATTTTTGTTCAGAAAAAATAGTTAATGTCAAAAGGTGTTTTATTTTTTTTTGTACGTTAATGAAGACTTTAGAAAACGATTTGACTATTCATTTTAAGTGAACAGTGTACATAATTAATTTTACTGGTTGAATGTCTTTAATTAATTAATTATCTCTGATGGATTAAATTTCCCAAAGTTGAGTGTATTATTTATGTATATCCCTTAAATTTTCAATGTAGTGATTAAAAAAAAATTATTGAATGAAAAAAACTGCAGTAAATCATAATGCGGTAGACAAAGGGTTAAATTGCTTAACATTTTACATTAGAATAGATATATTAGTTTTTTTTGTATAAACGATCAGAAAACTCTAAATTACGTAGAGTAAGTTAAACAAACTGTAATAAAACCCAAAAAGCTTTGTTGTTGTTGCACGCCCCCATTGGCCAGCAATGCTAAACCAGATCCATGACTTCGTACACTCTCAAAAAATCCAACACCAGCAATGGGTTGTCAGCTAAGTCCTGCTTGGTAAGCCCTAGGCATTCGAGGATGTGAGCAGGCGAGGCCGGCTTAGAAAAACACCACCTTGAAAAAGTTTTGTAAAACAAACTAAAATTTTCAGCTCCTAACTATTTTTAGCACATTGTTATAGTATATCTATTTCAGTGATTAAATTCAATTTTTCATATTTGTAGGAAGGGCAGCACTCAGTCCCCACCCATTTTCATCGAATGACAGCATCCTCTAGTAACGCAACACGTGACAATAAGAGCACACAAGGAAGTGTGAGGTGAGATTAGCACAGTGCTTCTCAAACTTTCAATACTTACGATCCAATACTCCATCACAATTTCCATCGCGCCCCCTTCCGTACAATAACGATGTATTGAATTCGATAATACGAGACTTTAACTCTAAAGCTACAACATGACTTTAACCTCTTCGCCACCGGCATATATAAACGTCTCGCTCATCCAGTGCGTAAATTTCCCCTGACGTATATATACGTCTTTCCAAAATATGTTCACTACTATCCATAAAATTATTCCGAAGACTTTGGAATGCAATAAAATGACCTTAACATTGTTTAAGAGGGATTTACTTATTTCAGAGGATTTTCTTATATATATATTTTCTTTTTCCCTCCTCCAAAATACACCACATATGCGTGTATACGTGCAAAACGGTGGCATTCGGGAGTGAATAGCATAACTTTCAATCTATAGTTAAGGGATTAATTATAAACCGTACAAATGATCCATATAAAGCAGTGTTTCTCAAACTGTGGGGCGCGCCCCCCATAGGGGGCGTGACAATTCTACAAGGGGGCGCGAGCCTATTGAAAAGTCGAGAACAGAAGATTATTTAAAAAAATTATTAATTTACCGAAATTAAACAAACAAAATACATTCTGAGATGATAAAAAATAAAACACACATTTACACTGATACAATACACTTATAAATATATCAGTGTGATACACAATGTATTTTATAATTAATTTTAAAATTTTAAGTTAAAAACAAGTTTATTAATTACCAGTGACCCATGGGTTTGTCATATATATAATTTATAACAAAAATTAACACTTATCTTGATAATTTTTGTACGGTTTATAATTAAACCTTGACTGCCGATCATAAGTTTTGCGATTCGCTTCCCAATGCCAACCGTTTTCCACGTAGGCACACGTATATGATGTATTGGGGGAGGGGGAGGAATAAAGGAGCAAAAATAATCTGGAGTAAGTAAATCCTTCGCAAACATTGTCAATGTCCTTTTATTGCATTCCAAAGTCTTGGAATAATTTTACAGATAGCAGTGCATAGAAAAAATCGTACTTTGGAAAGACGTATATATACGTCGGGAGAAATAATGACTTTGGCTTAGCGAGACGTTTATATACACGGGGGGTGCTTAAGAGGTTGAAGTCGTATCGTAGTTTTAGCATCAAAGTATAGTATTATTGAATTCAGTTCATTGTTATTGTATGGGGGGGGGCGATGAAAATAATGATTGAATATTGGGTTGCGA
>BMAV01006627.1:0-24402 GCA_019973955.1 Trichonephila inaurata madagascariensis | reverse complement strand
AAAAAGCCATACTCATCTACAAATGTATGAAAAAGAAAATTAATTGAAAAAAGAGAGAGAAAGGAAAAATAGGGTCTCATAAAGGCGACCCCAAGAATATTTGGTATAATTATATATATTATATATTTCATTTTTATGTAAGCTTTCCTCAATATTATTGAAACAAAAAAGAAAATTCGCATGGTAAGTACTTACCTTTACAGCTGCAGTGACTCAAGTATCGCCCAACCCGCACGATCGTGCGAGGTAACGAAATCAGGAGTCCTACAAGCCACATTAATAGAGTATAACTAATATTTTCTATTTTAAATTATTTAAACTTATTTAATACTTATTAAACAAAAAGAAGACGATGTTTTCGTTGTATTTGAAACCAAAAATAGATTTGCCAGCAATGGACCACAACCATCATTTGTTGATAAAAAGTAATACTTTACACTTTCCGCAAACCGGTTCCATCGTTATATTCACGATTTTCTTACATACGACTATTTCAGAAGCAAAAATGTATAAGAATATTTAACTCGCACGATCGGGTGGGTTGGGTCTTAAAGTGATATACCTTAGTTACTAAAAACATATCAACTATATAATCATGGAAGTGATAGGGATTCTTTAAATCTATAATACAAATTTACTTATAAAATTTTAACTAATTAACTTTTTTTGATATTTACCTTGTCAGGTGCCACTACGTTAAAAAAAATTCATTTTGAGATATACCAGAAATAAGCTTTCAACTGCAATTTTTAATATTAAACACAATTAGATATACTTAAAATGCTCCTGCTTTATAAATAATTTACTCCCTAAAACATTGATTTTTTCCCCTTGGAACTCTTAAATTCTTTCTACGCTGCTTTACATTTGGTGTTGAATGTCGTTCTGCTTCTTGAATTCTATTAATATCAAGGTGTTTCAATGATTTTAAAGTAAAATAACCAGGAGTTATATTAAGTGTTTTTTAAATGTAAAACACAACTCTTGTATCCATCATTAAATTGGATCATGGCATCCAATGCACCAGATTTTAAAGTTTTCATTCACACGAAAACTTTTTTCGGTACTCTCTGCCATATAATGCTATTAAAACATTCGTTTGAATTTTGTGTTTTGCCATGCAGGCATTTAGTAAGCAGTTTTTTGGTACATAATTCTAAATATGTAGGCTTAATCACGTTTAACATCTTATTTGATGTCTTTATATTTTTCTTTTGGATTTTTGCCTGAAGACAGGGCTCGCTGGTAGTAGCACCAAATATCTTTTCCGATGGTACACTGCCCATGCATCGGTTTCTCGACACTTGATGAGCAATGAAACAGGGCCGCAATAACATTTTGCTGAAGACCGGACAGGTTTCCAACATTGCTACGAACAGCAATCCCATAATAGTTTTGCAATCGGTCAATAACAGTGTCGGTGAGTTTGCCTTTACCAGACAAATTTTTATTTTTCGACTTTTGTTTGCGCAATCTCACTGTCTTTCCCATAAGTATCTTTGATACTGATAAAGCCCTTAGAATCCCCGTCACTATAATAGTGTGCATATTTAAGGCCTTGTTTGGCAATAGAACGTTGGAAGATTTTATTAGCACCAACAGCTTCCATTTTAACGCAGAGCCTTGAAAATTGCTCTGGTACACTTGATCTGTTTCAAAAGTTTCCGACTCAATGCTTCTAAGCATTTTAGAAATCTTTTTGCAGGTGGGGCAATATGACGAAATTATTTCAATGTCCACTATTTTACCAGTATCAACTGACAAAGCTGTGACACACCCATTCATGGAAGTGTAACCTATACGTTGCCACGTTCCATTAACTGAAACACCACATTCAACAATTTTATTTTTAGAAGGTTGTAGCACTAACAGTTCAGAAGCTGATTTTGCATTGATAGTTCACTAACTTCTGAAATCACAGACATGACTTTATTCTCATGATTAGTGTACGCAGTTTTACTGAGTCTGGGTAAATTTAACGTACCACATAATTTAAACCCAGCAGAAAAACCTTTTCCAATTTGTCTCATACCATAAGCAAATCTTGTATTTACTTCAGGACAGTTTAAAGTTTTCTTTGAACTAGAAAACCCACAAAAAAAGTCCCTAGAAAAGTCACAATATTTACACCTAATAACAAAATTTGAACACAAATCATATCTGGAATCCTCAGAAAGCAGTAAACCTTCTTGGAAACATCTATGGCAACAAAGTTGTAAAAACAAATTTAAAAGAGCTTCTACATCAATTTTTCTGTTACCAGTAAGTGCTTTACGTTCATATTCTACTATTTCTTCATCAAAGACAGCAGGCATTTTAATTTTTGAAGAACTGCCATTAGTACATGTTGAGCTATTATTTTTGAATGTTTACTGGTAGATCCATTACCTCGAAATTGGCGTTTTCTCTTTGCACTAATTCTACGTTTAGCATTACCCATTTTAATTGAAAAAATTTAAAAGTTTCAGCAATAAAATGGATTGAACAGAAACTTATAAAGAGCTACGCGATCATAAGAGAGCAAATGTAAACAAACAATAAAGCATTCTATTTTCCTGTGAGATTCTAAATAAAAATATAAATAAAAGCCTGTTGCCAATGAGGTTAATTTATGTGACGTCATAGTCACATGATAGTGAAAGCCACGTGATTCTAGCCAATCAATTCAAAAACTCATGTGACGTCATAGTCACACGATAAAAACTATCTTGTGTTTCCAACTAATCAGTTCACGCGCTCCGGTGTTGCCAAGTTTTGCTCTTTGCAGAAACTTTCTCTTAAAAAGTACATATGTATACAAAATGCATTTTATTTAAAAGTATAAGCATAAAATAAGACTTTTTTTAATTTAAAAAAAATCTTTTTGAAGAAATTTTTTCCCTAACATTTAAAAATCTTTACCCAAATATGAAATTTGAAATTTTATCTGAGTTTTAGAAATAGAACAAGTACAAATAGTTTAATGTTTGTTTTGAATTCAATGCAAAACACGTGTTTGTTTTTATCATGTGACTTAATGAATCAAGCCCATTATTTTTTAAAGATTCTGAAAACTCAAATTCATATTTATAAGTGTTTAAATTTCCTACTATTGCATATTTAAGCGATATTTTGAAAAATAAAAATGTAAACAAACATTTTTCTACTTCCGCAATGCAGACTTGTACTTCCGGTTTCAAAAAGTAGCTATCGAGTAAAATTCAAACCTCAATAACTTAAGTTCTAAATAAGATAAAAACAAAATTTAAACACCATTTTAAAGAAAAGAGTTCATACTTTAAAATAACTTTGAAAATCAAAAATCGAAAATTTGGACGAAAATGACGTTTTGAAGGTGTGCGGATATCTTAAGAAGTTTTGGGAAATCGAAAAATTAGAAATCGGTTCAGTTAAAAACAGTAAAATACATATTTTTGAAGACCATTTTAAAAACACTCTTTCGAGAAATGACCAGGAAAGATATACAGTAGCGAGGCCATTGAAAGAAGATTCTTCATGTCTTGGTGAATCCAAAGAAACGCGATTCAGAGATTAAACTCTTTGTGGAAATGACTAAGTAGTGATAAAGAATATTTGCCTTTGTAGAAGAATTTTTACAGAATATGAGGATTTGGGCCACATGAGGGAAATCAAAGCGGATGGGTCTTGAGTTGCATTTTACATGCCACATCATGGTGCCACATCACCGAAAAGTCTACAACTAAACTGAGAACTGTTTTAATGCATCAAGTCTTTCAACGAGTGAGAAATCTCTAAATTCAGTTCAATTTAATGGCGGATTGGTCCAAGAATACCTCTCCTCCATTATTATTCGCTTCCGAAAGCACAAGTATGCCTTTACTTCGTATATAGAGAAAATGTTTAGAATGATAAACTTACACCCAGAGCAAACGTGTTTTCAATTAATTCTATGGAAAAAGAGCATAGACGAACTAATAAAACCTACGAGTTAAATACTGTCACCTACGGCACAGTTAGCGCACCTTATTTGGCCAAGAATACTTTGAAGCAGTTAGCGAAAGACGAACCTAATAATTTTCCTTTGTCCGCTCCTGTGGTTCTGATTGACTGATACATGGATGATATACTTTTGGAATCCGAGAATATAGAAGAGGTAATCGAATTGCAGCATCAATTAATATTCAAAGCTGCAGGGACTCATCTTCATAAGCAGTGCGGAAATTTACCGGAGATAACTTGAAATCTACAGGAGTATGCTTTCTTGGAGTCTGATGAGACTACTAATAATATTTGAAATCCTAAATTAGACTGTTTCCTTTTCAGAACAGAGCAATAAAGGCCAACTTCATTCACCAAAAGAATGATGTTGCAAGAATCTTTGACCCGTTGGGTCTCCTCGGACCAATTACAAATTATGCTAAGATATTTATGCAAAGATAGTGGTTACTGTAATTGGGACGAAATGAAATGATGAACTTCATTTTAAAGAAAAGAAGCGGCATCAATTTATGGACTCCTTGGAAGTGGTGAATAATATGTCTATTGGTATTCACAGAGCGACGAGCATTGAGTTGCATGCATTTAGTAGCGCGTCGGAAAAGGCATATGTGGTTCATCCATTTATCTCAAGTCTATATCTGCCCTTGGAGAAGTTAAAGTGAGTCTGGTAACGATTAAAAGCCGAGTGTTGCCTCTGAAGTAGATTTCCATTCAAAGACTTGAACAGTGTGGGGCAGTTCCCGCCGCTAAATTGAAGAAAAATGTGAAAGATGCATTGAAGCTTCAGATTTCAGCTGTGCATTTTTGGTTGGATTCGACTATTGTGATTTCATGGATACATCGAGAATCAAAAGAAATGAAGACGTTCGTGGCTAATCGAGAGTCTAAGATTCATCAACTAAGTTCCCGGGACCAGTGACATCACATTGCATCAGAACAGAATCCTGCGGATGTGTTATCTAGAGCATTACTTCCTGAGGAGCTTCGTGACGACTCTCAATGGTGGCATGGTCCTGAGCTTCATCTACAGAGGGCTTATTCCACCCCCTGTCATTGGTGAACCAACCCAGAGAGATGATTCTGACTGCGAACTAAAAGTGTCTGAGAGAATTCTGGGGACTTCATTGCTGAGTTCCAAGAACTTTGACTTTTTAAACCATCTTATGGACATTTCTAATAATTATTTTAAAATAATACATACTGTTTCTTATATTTAAAGTTTTATTGACAATTGCAGATACAGGGTGAAAAAGACGAGACCTTTAACTACGAGTGAGGTAAATGATGCAGAAACCTGGCGTGGACCAAAGTGGTATTAACTTAAGTGACCCTTCAAGTAATCTTAAATCTTAAAACATATTCCAGGATGATAAAGGAGTCCTGACAGTTTGTGGAAGGCTGAAAATGGCTTCCATACCCTACAGCCAGAAGCATCCAGCTATACTGGCTAAAATTTCTAAATTGAGTAAAATATATTTCATAACTTTGAATAAGAAATTATTTCATGTTGGTCCACAAGGACTACAGAATGCAGTATGATTGAGATTTTGGGCTTTAGAAGGTAGACAACTAAATAGGAAAATGGTTCATACTTGTGTGGTATGTTTCAAGTGTAAACCAATTCCATCTTCTCAAATAATGTACAATCTTTTGTATGAAAGATTGAATATGGCCCCTCCATTCAGTGTAGTTGGTCTAGATTTAGGAGATATATATTTTGTAGTTTACAAAAACCAGAGAAAGGGTATTCTGAATAAAATTTATGTGTGTGTTTGCATTTGCTTTGTGACTCGTGCCATCCACCCTGAAATTCTTTCTGATTTGACTTCGGATGCAGTAATTGCAACCCTTAAGAGATTCATGCCTAGGCGAGGAAAATGTTCCAAAAATTTTACGGATAATGCAACAAATTTATTGGTGCGAATTCTCAACTAATGGTATTTTATAAGACCCTTAATTTTCCAGATCAAAATCTGACGGCATATTTCACTGAGGAAGGCATTGAATGGAATTTTATTCCACCAAGGGCCCCACATTTGGAGGTATTTGGGAGATGGGCATAAAGTCAGAGAAATATCACCGCAAATGAGCACTGGAAAGATCCCGACTCACATCCGAGGAGTTTGAAACTGATTATCCAGGTGGAAGGAAAGTCCAGACCCCTTACACCAATATCCAATGATTTTGATAACTTTTAGGTACTAAAACGCCTCAGGGACGTAGCTACCGCCGTATGAGCCGTATCAATTATACGGGGCCCCCGAGCAACAGGGGCCCCAACATGTGTAACTACAATCCCACTAACAGGATTCCCATACCTCAAAAAGGACCCCAAAGGAATTGTAATACACGCCCCCTCAGAGCTAGCTACGCCAGTATAACTCCTACGCATTTTTTGATTGGTAGATCAATAAATTCTACTCTTGAGCCCATAGCGATTAATATTAATGACAATAGATTAAGCCGTTGGTAGAAAACAACAAAGGTAATTTATGTAGTTTGGACAAAATGGAGTACCGATTATCTGAATACTCTCCAACAGAGAACAAAGTGGATGATCGAGAAAGACAATGTTTGGGACAATGGTAATTGTAAAGGAGGATTTTACACCAGTTTTCAACTGGCTTTTAGGGCACGTCGTTTAGGTCTATCATGGTTCTGACGGTAGTCAGGACAGTTAGAATTAAAACAAAGACAGGAGAATTTAAGAGACTCATAACTAAGTTCTGTATTCTACCTATAGATATAAATAGTTAAGGTTAATTTCCATTTAAGAAATTATGTGTTTATCCTTGTATTGTTTCTTTGTAATTTTTACTTGCTGCCTTTTACTGAAATTTTATAGTACTTTAATAATTTTGATAAAAATTGTGTAATCTGAAAATTTATTGCTATTGTTGAATATTAATACTGCAAGGCCGGGAGATGTGTTCGAGCATGCGCAGTGGGTGCCACCTGTTGGTGATTAAGGTATTAGGCGAAACTGGAGTTGAAGTTTTTTGTGGGGAGGGGGGGAGATCAGACGAACGAGAACGATGAGCTACGGTGCCCATTGCGGTGTTCGGACATAAACCTCGAGCAACCGAGAGAGAAAATAAAAGGAGTTTTGTCAACAACCTCGTCTGGTTTCCTGAGAGCAGCACCACTCTCAAACACTGCTGTTTATAGAAAATGAATGAAATAAACAAATCCCCTGATGTGTATGGGCACGTAAAAGAGGACTACTTAACACCCGCATGAGTGCATTGGGTACTTGGGACGGGCGCCCACGGGCCTGGAAAGGCCCGGAAAAGACGGACTTAACCAGATTTTCCTTGGAAGCCAGTGGCAAAGGGGCCTGTAGATATTCTGTGCCCAGGGCCCGAAATAATCTTAAACCAGCATTGGCCCACAAGTGAACATTTCGTAAAAGGGAACGTAGTACAGCCGAACATTTGGATTCTCTTGCCAAGTATTAATCAAAAAGTTTCACTTCTATTCTGTGGCTATAAGCCTACATATATTTTTAAAAAGATATTAAGTACCAGTAATTAAGGTGGTTCATAGGGTCTCGAACGATCTGATACAGTTTTTTGATTTTGTGAGTGGTTGCACAATTATTGTATTCATCAGATTCGTATCGTTGGGATTTTGAAGACTACTGAAATGTTTAATGGAAATATTGTTTTGAATCACTTTTCTGAGAATAGTAAGATGATTTTGGCTTTCCATATTGTATCACTGTGCATAATAGCATACGCGTACTATTTTTATGTGAAAAGGTTTGAATTAATAAATTATAGTTTAAAGATACTAAAAATATGAGTGTAGTGAATATAGTGAATCAAACTGAAAAGTAAAAAATAATTCTTAGTATAATAATAAAATGATGAATGAGAAAATGAATGTCATTGTGGTAAAAGCGTGGGGAGTTTGGTACTGCATTTTTACAGTAACTCTGCATTTCGGAATAGAACTAGTAAGGAATTATAACAAAACTGATATCGAGCAGCTCACGGTTTTGCCACAATGACATTGAATTTCTCATTAATCATTTTATTCTTATACGAAGAATTATTTTTTACTTTTCAGTTCGTTTAATTATAAAAGCGTGCTTTTTAGTTTTTCTAAAGTATAATTTATTTTTTTCATTTTTTCAGTTCGATCTACATTAAAAGCGTGTTTTTTTAGTTTTTCTAAAGTATAATTTATTTTTTTCATTTTTTCAGTTCGATCTACATTAAAAGCGTGTTTTTTAGTTTTCTAAAGTATAATTTATTTTTCAATTTTTTATGACGATCTACGTTAAAAGATTTTTTTTTAGTTTTTTAGACTGTCCTATATTTTGTTCATTGTATTTATATTAACCATTAGCGTTTTCGATTTAAAGTTGTAACTTAAACTTTTAGTCGCCAAATCTCTAATTTCAATTAAGTTTTTTATCGAAGTAATAAAGCAGCCAAATATTAGCTTTTTAAGCAGAAATTTGAGCATCTTTAAAATTACTTAAAAGTGCCACTTGGGCTCATTTTTCTCGAAAAAATTTCATTATCATAAAAAATAGAAAAAGAAAGGGTAAAGGAAAATTACTGAATATCTTTTTTTTTCGTCATATCGGTGATTTAATTTTTCTATATATCTAGTGCGAAAAGTTTTTGCACTTCACAAAAATGTTAAGTTGCAGACTGCCTAAAAGCTGAGAAATAGATAAAAATTTACATATAGAACAATTAACTAAACACATATCGACATTTTTTCTGTTTTTTAGTTCTTGTAATATTTATGTTTCTCAGTTATGGAATAACAGAGAAATAATTATGAATAACAGAGATTGCACAGCTGCAGTTTCAGGATTCTATTAGCGATGCATTTCTGAATTAAATTCTCATAAAATACTTATTGCAGAAATAATTTTTCTCTAGTTTTCGATGAGTAGAGAATTGGAAGAAATTATGTTTGTGTATTCTTGGATTTTCTAAAAGAACTCTTACCTAAAAAATAAATATCAATTATTTACAAAAATAAGATTATTCTTTTACTCAGCGATACTTCTAAAATTTATTAATTCTTCCACTTGAGAATTTTATTTCCTAAGCGGGTGTACTTCTTATTGTTTCATGCAGTACATTTCGAAAATTGGGGTTAATATTATGTTTTAAAATGATTTAATATGTGTGCGCAGTATTTCGTATTTAATTTTCCATTTTTAAAGAAAATCAGCTTAATGTTGTTGTGTGTGTGAATGCATTTTATAAAAAATCAATATAGTTTGTTATAAAATTGTAAATTTTACATTCTTTATATAAAACATTTCCTACAAAAATATGTTACATAACCTAATTTCTTTTGTGTAGCAAAATATTTTAAAACGTGCATTTTATTTTTAGAAATAACAGTTTTACCGATTTTCAAATACGTACTGTACTGCAAGGAGAAAAAAAGAAATTACGCAGCAGTTTAAAAAAAATCAAAAAGATAAAATTTTTTGCAGCAATGAGTTAATTTATGTATTTCAATTTGATTGGGGGGTGAAAAAATTAAAAAATCTAAACATTTTGTTAAACATATAAAGTAAAAGTTCTACGTACAGATTCGCAGATAATTTTTCTACTTTTTTTTCTAGGGAAACATTTTTGTTTTAAAAGTTTAGATTGCCGTTTAATATAGTCTTTCAATGAAGTGTAGAATTTTCGATAGGGCACATGATCGTTGAAGAGGTCTTAATCCCCTATCTTCAAAAATTAGGGTTTGACATTTAAATATATAGCTTCCCATGTTAATTTAAAATATCAGAATAAAATAGAATATATAATAAGTTGAATGATAAATTATAAATTTAAATTTTAAAATTTAAATGTATAACTGCACTCTGGAAGTTAAATTAAAATTGCTGGAGCCTGTGATATGTGTTTGCGTTGTGTAATGTGAAAAGTGATAAAATTTTACTGAAGTAGAGAGAGAGTATAATGAAAGATTAATGAGTCCGTTTCTGCCGAAAATAACCTCTGAAAATCTCAACCCTGTATCTAACAACGGTACTTATAAGTACCACTAACTTCAAAATTACCCAGAATAACCATTTTTACGAATACTCTGACGATACTTAGCAGGAATATTCTTTTAAATCGACTCTTCCAAGATATATCGCAGCACGGTTCTATGGTGAGTACTTTAGCGGGAAGGCGAATAGTTTTATAAAGTTTTATAGCAGGGATTGTGTTTTCAGCTGACGGCGTTTTCACGGATTGCGAAGATAGTCATTTTTGTTCCGAAAAAATAGTTAATGTCAAAAGGCAAGTGTCTTATTTTTTTTTGTATGTTAATGAAGACCTTAAAAAATGATTTGGCTATTTATTTGAAGAGGACAGTGTGTATAATTAATTTTCAGTTGAATATCTTTAATTAATTAATTAGCTCTGACTAATTAAATTTCCCAAAGTTGAGTATTTTCAATTGAGTGAGTCAGAAAAAAATATTACGTGAAAAACACTACAGTAAATCATAATGCGATAGATAAAAGTTAATGAAGCAATGAATCTCTATCACACAGCTATCAAATTCCGTGAAACAAATATTTATTTTAAAATTAAATAACAGAAAATTAACTGGGGTGTGATTAGAACTGCAGCTATACTGAAATGACTAAAGCGTTCCTTTAAAGATATATTTCGAATATATGTCGAAGTATAATCAATTTATAAAATAAAATCTTGAGTTGTGCACACTTCTTAAGGTGTTCTAATTTATCATTCCTAAATATCTTAACTATATAGCATAGACCTCTCATAATTTTTTTATTCTTTAAATATCGATCATGCAAATTCTGAAATCATATCAATTTCTATAACGTAGAAAAAATTATTGAAACATTGCCAACTTTTGCTTATGAGGAGAAACCATTTGTTTAAGGAAGGTATTTTCCTTTTGTAAAAAGGAATGTAAGTTTGTAAGTTTGATATTAATTTTTTACTCCAGTATTCTGTGGTATGTAAAACTTTCTTAGGATGCTTTGTAGTCTTCAAAAAAGATTTAAAATAACCTTCAGATAAGTTTTATCGTTATCAGCATTGTCAAAAATAGAAAAATAAACCTGTAAATTTATTTAATACATTAAATTTTGAGACATTCTCAAAATTATCTTGTGTCACTACTGAATCTTAGTTGAAGCTCAAATGTTATTAATACGCAATACTGCATTACAGAGATTTTATTTAAGCAAAAAAACTTCTGACTATACATAGTTTTGTAACAAAATAAAAAATCTTTTTTTTTTTGAATATCCTCTTTTATTGTATTAATTAGCAAACCACTCACTAATATTAATTTCGCTCATCTTTGCTTCAATTTTAACACACATGAGAATGATGTCGCAAATCTTCCATCTCACACAACTGTCGTTCCCAAAAGAAGTACACGAACATGCCCAACCAGCGGCCCATTTGAAGACTTTTCGTGGTTGAACTGATCAGATTTGTCTACATCAGAAGTACTTAACCTTTTTTTCTGCTGGCCCACATGCATATGTCAGCTGTTTCAGGCGAGCCACATACATATGTTAGTAATTTCACGCGGGCAGCAGTATGAGGATAAATGGGGGGTGAAGCTTTAAGACCAAGAGGACATTGGAAATTTAAAATGTGGAAAATTGATCAAAATATTTTAACTCCTGTCTTGATTTTTTAATTATTATTTTTATATTTTTTGTCACTATCCCTAAATTAGAACCATTTAAGAAACACTCCTTCACAATTTCTGCATCAGTAAACGGTTTCATATGATGACTAATAATATAGCAAACTTCATAAAATGTCTTTGTTACCTCTGTGATATTACCACTGATACAAAACACTCCGTTGCTGTTGCAAAGATTATTCAAGACTGATTGATTGAATATTAACGTCGCACTGTTCAGCAACACGAGGGCTTTTGGCGACGGACCACGTAATTTTGAACCATGGTCAAGTGAAGTGGACGACACCTGAGCTGGCATCCCCCTCTCCTAACTGCCACGCCACACCAATGGGAGGACGTTTCAGCTCTCGACAGATTTAACGTACATCGCTGCCCTACACGACGGGTCTTTAGTGGTACTGAGCTCTAACTCGTGACATGGCAAGCCACGGTCCGATACCTGTACCACTCGGCTACCGCGGCCCTAAGATTATTCAAGAAAGCCTATTTATCACCTCTTCAAAGAGATCTTCGAGGAAAAGTATCATTGAATGAGATTCCTATTTATGGGTATTTTTAAATACAGCACTTTCGTGTCAAATCAATTACTGATAAATGTTCGTTTTTCGATAGAAAATAGTCAACCTCCCAATCGTCCTGAAACGATTTATTTTTTTCCAATATTTTTGGCTTAAAAGTTCTCAAAGATAATTAAAGATTAGTTTCACCCATAAAAATTGTCGCTACTCCACTGTTGTCTGTTATCACTAACCGTAACCGTTCCAAATAGAAAAGGAATATCAATTCGTACCCGTGCGACACCGACAGCAAAAAGTACAATTGATATTTTTGATTTCTGGACAAAGAATTACGCACCAAATGTTTAATACTTTGTTCTCAAATAAGTGAATTTCTCAGAGCAATATGGCATGACAGGCCCACTTAATAAGGCTCGGTGGGAAGCAGGTTGAGTATCGCTGGTCTATATTATTTTAGATATTTGAATTATGGACGGGTGAATCGAATAAATCGTGTTTTGACCCAGCCCTTCCTCACCCGGTGCAATTTTTTCCGAAATAATTTTTTTCCCTTCATTGGATTTCCAAACAAGAAAATAAACATTTGGCCATAGGGCAGGAAAATTTTTTTTTTGATTTCAGCCCCGAATTTTTATTTATTTTTATTTATTTATTATAGTTTGAAAGGTACTACCACCGGAAGAGATATTAAGGGGATGCTGTCATAAACACAGCGTGCAAATCGTCAGATAGGTTGGAAAAATCCTGTAGGCGTTGCAACAGATGGAGCCCCGCAATAGTTGGAAAAAGTGCTGGGTGGTTACATTAATTTTCGATCACATAAAAGCTTTAGGAACCAGTTCAAATGATTTTCAAATGTTCATTTGTCATTGTTATTTGCACCTCGTGAATCTATGTGTACATGTGTTAAATATGTCTCATGTTATGAAAGTTGTTGTCAAGGTAATTAATTCCATTAAAAACAATTCATTGAAGCATTGGTAATTTCCAGAATATCTTAGGGAACTGGAATCTCAATACTGCGATTGCATTTATTGCACCAAAATTTGGTGGTTTAGTCGCGGAATCTGCTTGTGATTTTCGAAATTAAGGGGAGAAATCGAAACTTTCATGAATAATAATGGTAGTAATATAAATGAACTTTCGGATGATCAATGACTTCTAGATTTAGGTTTTGTAACAGATATAACAATGAAACTGAATGAGCTACACCAGAAGTTACAAGGTGAAAATATGTTGATTACCGATTGTTATCAAGATATAAAAGCCTTTGTAGCAAAGCTTCAGCCTTACGAAAATCAGTTGCGGTGATCAGTTGCGGATGGCGTGATCGATAAAGTACTGGCATTCGGAACGGAAGGTGTCCGGTTCGAATCTAGCCTATATTGGGGACCCTGGACTGAAGTACCGTAAAATCCGGCGTATAACGCGCACTTTTAACGCAAAAAATAAGATCGAAAATTACGGGTGCGCGTTATACGCCGTGTATGAAAATGGGAGCTTTAAAAATAAAAAGTAAGATGAGCATAGAAAAAAAGTAAGACTTCTACATATATCGAAATACTGTTTATTTAAAATAAATTACATTTTTAATGAATTTTATATATATATATATATATATATATATATATATATATATAAGTGTTGTAGTTCTAAAAGTAGATTAATTTTTCATAATAATGGGATAATACCTCAAATAAATTACTTCAAAACATAATAGCATTGCACAGAAACACTTCAGGTTCCTTTGTAAATAAGGGGGTGCGCGTTATGCGGCGAATATACCTAAAAATCACAAAAATGCAGCTTGAAAGTATGGGTGTGCGTTATACGCCGGATTTTACGGTAATAAAACGCAACTTTCTGAACTCTCGAGGGGCCATCTACCGCAAGAAAAATAAAAAATAAAGTAAAAATAATAAATAAGAAGAGAGAGTAAAAAAATAATAAAATATAAAAAGAAAAATAAATTAATTAATTAAAAAAACATACTCTCCGAAACAAACGATAGAACACCTTTCTCTCATCTCAGCAAGAAAAATAAAAAAAAACAAATAAATAAAAATAATGAGAGAGAGAGAGAGAATAAAAATAAACATGCTCTCTCCGTAACAAAACAAACGAACGAAAAAAAATCGTTCGCCTATCCATCTCACTGGTGGGAGAGTAGTGTAGCGGTATCTAAATAAAACCATTACTTAGACATCCCGCGAAGACGATCGTTTTGGCGTTATCGATAAAGTACTGGCGTTCGGAACGGAAGGTGCCCGGTTTGAATCTATCCTACCCCCTCAATTTGAACTATTACAGTTATAAATTCTTCCAGCGTTAGTTTTGCGGGGCCTACCACACTCTTCTCAAACAATACTTAAAAGATTTTACTCCCGCCTCTCAGAGGCCACCAAAATTGGGTGCCCTAGGTGGCAAAAATTTCCATTTGATGCCCTCTGAGGCAAACAGGCTCTTGCAATGGTTTCATCTTTCATGACAAGTTTATATAGATGCTTCACAGTTCAGATGAAGCTCCAGTGAAATTCGTAGCATTATCGCTAAAAAGAATTGAACTTTTGCCACGACGTGCAAAAAATCGTTTTAAAGTGGCAATCAAAGCGTTTGCAGTCAAATCTGAAACAAAATCTAGGTGAACTGCTTTAGTTGCCATACAGACAAATATGACCACATAGACCTTTCTGAAATGTACCTTTTCTCTGCCCCTTATATTTGATTTGTGTGAAATGGGCCGCATAAGTCTAGTCCTGTGTTTTGAAAAGCCGAACTTGGCGTTACTCTTTCAGGAGGCAGATCCCCCATGATATGATTGGCGATAACTGGATTATTCTTGAAGCATTCTACACATTCCTGAAAGACCTTTGGTACTACGCTTCTACCACCAAGAGAACAATATTTTAAATGAACAGTATTTAATACAGCTTGTTGACCTAGATGAAAATCACGTTTGTGATAATACTGAAATATAAGTTTGTCTAATTTTTTGCCAGGAGGCAGAATTATGGGATGTTTTTGGTTCCAACTGACATTAGAGTGGGAAATTCTACCCCCTTAACCTTAAGAAACCTTCTCTATCAATAAAAGGATTAAGAAATTTTAGCTTACTTGATTGGGGAACTGAAGATCTCCGTTTTAAGGAAGCCATTTCTGCAGAAAAATATCCTGTTTGAAAATGTTTAATAAGGAATATCTCTGCCAAACAATATTCTTCAAGAGTAAGTGGAAGGGTTTGTTTTACACCAGTTTTACAATTTTTAATAAACCTGAAAATAAAGGCCAAAATTCTAATTTAGGAAAATTATTTGTACGATCAAGAAAATTATCAATAAAATTAGAGTCTATATATTTAACTTCAAAGTCACTTTAGATATAGATTTAAGTTCGTTGGTAAAACACTGGTCAATCACAGTATTGGGAAAATCGTAAGCTGTTAGGGTAGCTAAGCCATGTTCTCAAAAACAGGACCCTTCCCCCACCAATCGTTAGCTGCAAGTTCTTTTTACATCCTGTCCACGAGAAAGGACATCGGCTGGGTTGACATCTGATGAGATATGCTTCCACTGGAAATCCTTGAATAACTGCTGGATCTGCGACACTCGATTACCGACGAAGGTCTTGAGCTGGTTTGGAGGAATATTAATCCATGCGAGAATGATTGTAGAATCTGACCACAACTGCACAGACTCTATCTGCATCTTTAGAGCTGATATGACCTTGCGAGTAAGCTAAGAAGGCATGCACACAGTTCTAGTCTCGGTATCGTCATGAGCGTGGTTGGAGCAACAAGTCATTTACTGCACAAGATTTGGCAATTTGATTCCTCGGCAATAGACACTGTTTGCATATAAATAACTGCATCATAAGCTTTAGAGGAAGCGTCTGCAAAGCCATGAACCACTACACTGATGGCACTGATCTTTAGAAAACATCTGGGTATTTTGATTTTTTCCAAGTCAGGTAGTGTCCTAACGAAGTTCTTCCATTGTTGCGAAATTTCTGGAGGGAGTATTTCATACCAGTCTAATTTAAGCAACTAGAGCTGTTACATAAAAATTTTAGCTTTGGAAATGACAAGACCAAGAAGTCCAAGTGGATCGTAAATGCATGTGATCTGGGACAAGACGTCTCGTTTGGTATAACTACGATTAAGACTGACGTTAGCTTCGTAAGTAAAGGTATCACTTACACTGTTCCAAATCACGCCCAGAGTCTTTACCTGGATTTCTTCGGAATTTCTGTCAAGTGGATATTCTTCCTGAGCAGTGGTTGGAGAAAGGTTCGTGCACCACTTATGCAGAGTCCTTCTTCCTCTTTGAAGAAGCTGTTTTAATTCCAACAGAAGGGTCTCAAATTCCGTTGATTCAGAAGAACCCGAGAGACAATCATCCATGTAAAAGTCCTGAAGAAGAACCTTTGAAGCCAATGGAAAGTTCTTTTCCTCATCTAAAGCGAGTTGCTGCAAAATATTAGTTGCCAAGTACGGAACGCTTGCTGTGCCAGTTCGCAATTCATATATTTTAGTAGATGTTTTGCTAGTTTTCCACAAGATTTTTTGAAGCCTGGTCTGTGAGATTCATTTAACTCAATCATTCTAAACATCTGCTTTATGTCTGCGGTGAAGGCGTAAATGTGTTTGCGGAATCTAATAATTGAGAGAACAGGTCTTCTTGAAGCACACACACCACCTCCCTTGTACAATAAATCATTTAAGGAATAACGGCTAGTAGTTTTAGCGCTAGCGTTAAATACGACGCGCAGTTTAGTTGTCCGGTCGTAAAATGCCGTGATGAGGAAGATTATATTCTGTGTGCCTCTGACTTTTAATGGACTCTGATTTTTACTGGGAGAAATATACACTATTTGTCCCCACCCATTTCTCGCTTTTGTTTTACCGTATGTCAATTCACAACCCCGCGAGAGGTTTGTGTTGTGTTGTGTTGTGTTGTGTTGTGTTTTGTTTTTAACTGAAACACATTGCGCCACAAAAATTGAAGATAAAATTTAGTTTATTTTTAAATTTTCTTAGTTAAATTAGTGGTATTGTTTTCAATTTTCTATTAATTCTTTTTGTTCGTACTTGTTTCCATCACGTTTCGAACATTCGATTCCTTGTTATTTAAAGTATTTCATCTTTTTTTTTCAGATTAATTATAAGGATGATCCTAGATTCCCAAAAGGTTAAATCTCAATTTAGTTGAGTGGTTGATTGTTTTTAAGGCATATACACGTTTAGTAAATGGACGCTCGCTGTTATGAAACATTTTACTATTTTTTTTTAATGCTAAGTGAAGAATTGTGAAACTAGGAATTCATTTTTATTACATGTAAAGAGTAATGCGGTAATTAAAATCTGACGAGGCTCATAAACATTTCTTTATGAATTCAGAAGAACAGGATTAAAAAATGCTCATAATGAGACGATGCAATGTATTTTAAGTAAAAAAAAATTATTAAAAATCCATGCACGTATTTTTTTTTAAACTGCATTATCCTACGATCCTACGATGAAGTAACTGAGCATATGGCTCGGAAGCGGCTTTTCCCTCCCATATCCGAATGGTAAAGTGGAGCGACTGTGACGTTATCATGCTGAGGGAGTAGAAGGTTGCTGATTGGTCAGCCAATCGTTCAAAAGTTCTATGTTCGAAAAATTTTTGATCACTTGGTTGAGAGCTCAAGATGGCGCTCTCTGATTGACGGCTGGTGAGGATAGTGACTCCATTGGCTGCTCAAATCTATCAGAAAGAAATTTAAGACGAAGGGGAGGGCAAGCCCAGATGCAGGAATACGACAAAATAAGAGAACAAATTTAGAAAAAGTTAAAATAATAGCAGTGGTGTGCAATCAAAATTGCACTAAACCCAAAAAATTAAGGTGGATTATAAGAATCGAGAAGAATTCTTCTCGGTTTTTTAGTTATCATGTGAAATGTAGTTGGGCATATTAATCATATTGGAGTTATTAGTGAATTGCAAGGAACGGGAAGAATTTTTGCTATTTTTTGAATATAAGTTTTAAAACTATTGATTTTAATGGCTTTCCGGATGTCGTCATTTCTCATATATCTAGTTGCTTTTAACAATCATCCGGATGGTTGAATTTTGAAGAGTATCTAGGATATTAATTTTGGTTTTAGCTGCGTATCCCCACACGGGGCAAGCATAGGCTATTGGGAGCAAAACGGCTGTAAAGAGAAGCACTTTGTTGTCTCTAGATAATTCAGAATTCCGGCCAATTAGGGGGAATAGTTTAAACATTATTTTCCGGAATTTTTCTCGCGTGTGTTGAATGTGTGTTTTCCAAGTGAGATTTTTATCAAAAGTGATACCGAGGTATTTAGAGCTTTGGGGATAATTGTGTTGTACAGGGTTTGGGAGGAGGTGGAAGTTTACGTTTTTAGTGAAGAAAACAGCAGCGGATTTATCTACGTTAATACTGATTTTCCACAGATCGTAAAAGTTTTCTAAGAGCTTAAGATGCTTATTGAGTGCAAATGTGACTGAGGTAACCTCTTGTAAGTGGTGTGCACGGCTGTGTCGTCTGCAAAACATATTAATATTAGTGAGGGGTAATCTGGGATATCGTTAATGTATAAATTGAAGAGAAGAGGTCCGAGTAAACTACCCTTGGCCCGACCGAGAGAAAGAGTGTCCTTGACACGGACTTGGTAAGAACGATTAAAATTTTGTAGGAGGGAGGAGGGTGGAAAAGGGGAGTAGGTTGTACTTGATTATTTGTAAGTTAATGGGGGAGCCACACATGGTCGAATGCTTTCTGGATGTCCAGGAAAACTACGCCTGTGTTCTTTTCTTTGAAAACCATCGGAAATTGCTTCGGTTAGCTTAAGCAAAGGGTGAAGAGTAGATAGTTTATTAGTAAATCCATATTGATTTGGATTTATAATGTTGTTAGTATAAATGAAGTTTTTAATCTGGTAAGTATAATTGATTCAGAAATTTGCTTAATGTTGACAACAAGGAAATTGGTCTATAACTAGAAGGAGTTTAGAGCTTTTACCGGGTTTTAAAATAGGAAAAATAATGGCTTTTTCCATGCAGAGGGAAATGATTAAGTTTAGAATTTTGTTAACGAGAATAAGTTGATAAGTATAACCTTAATAGGGAAATTTTTGGTCATTCGATTACTAATGCCATCTTTACCTGGCGCTTTTTAGAGTTAGATTTATTAATATAAGAGAAAATTTCAGAGGGGAAGAGCAATTTCCGTGGTGGGGGGGAGAGGAAGGAGTTAACAGTGTTATTGATGGAGAAGTCCTTCTTCATGGTTATTATTCGGTCTAGTTTTTTTCAGTAAAGTTTGTTAGTATAGTATCAGCTAGAATATTTGCTTTTGATCATCAGTCACGGCCGTGCCCGTAGAGCAGTTGATTTCGGGAATGGTTGATCGTTTATTTTTAAGAAATTTTTGTACCGCCCATAGACTGTTGTCCTGAGTGCTGAGTGCATTTAAGCGTGCGGTCCAGTTATCGTTACTGTAATTATGCATTCTTTTTAACGTTCTTTGAGTTTTTATTATACAGAGTTTTGTAGTGAGGATCTAGTGTTTTGTGAAATAAATTCCCTATATTGATTTTTTGCTTGATGAGATTGGAATGTATGGCGGTGTGTAGTTTTTTGTGAATCGTTTCTATTGGTGGGGGAGGCGTGGCTATGGGCGGCGAACCCGTTCCCGGTGAACTCTGTGATTTTTGGTCAATATCATTTGCAGTATTAATAGTATTGGGATGATAGTTTAGAAAACGAAAAGTTACTGTTGAGATACTTGAAAATTGCGGCCAGTTTGTGTGAACGGCTCTGGGATTTGAAGTTTCCTTATTAAGTTTAAGAGTGAAATTTATATAGAAGTACTGGGTTATGATCAGATGACAAGTCGTTGAGGGAGTTAATAGTGAAAGGGTAGTAGAAATTCCTGATAATAGCAAAGTCTAGGGTGTTAGAAGAATTAATTTCCCGAATCTCGTGGGTAAGTCCGGTAGGCAATATAAAGATTAAGCATGCTAGTAAGTTATGGAGGCGTACGCCTCTAGATGAATTGGTCTTGCAGTTCCAGGCAGTATGTGTGGCATTGAAATCTCCGAAAAGAACACAGTTACTACTGGTTTGAATGAGGTTTTCAATGTCGATGGTGAATGTATATTCATCTGATTTAGGTGGAATATAAATACATACAATAGAGATAGGATCATGATCTATGGGGTAAGAACAACAGTTGTAGCTTCAATGGCTTGCAGGGGAGGGGTGGGTAGGAGGTAGTGATTAATGGGATTTTTATGAGAATAAGAGTTCCACCGAAGGTCCTGCCGTTATCGGAGCTAGTAGGTCTGTCATTTCTGTAGCAGGTGTAGTTTGCAATATTGATGTTATGTGATGGTCTCAAGTGTGTCTCTTTGAATTTAAAATTAAATCAGGGGGTGCTTCTCAATAAAAATTTTTTTAACTCACAATTTTTCCAGTAAAAACCCTTTGCGTTCCAAGAACACAAACTGAGGCCGATTGGGGACTTATTGATCATTAATAGGGTTACAGGATGCCTCTATTAGGCTGTACATTTGGTTTGCATCCGCTTGGGCGGAGTTTACTTTGTCAAAGTTATTTGCTATGGTGGGGGCAGTATTCATAGCGTTAAGTAGTTGAATTAAGCATTGTATGGTTGTGGCAAGAAGAGCTTTAATATCGCTATTATTTCCACTTGGGATGATTGGTTTTCCAATAGGTGTTGGGTTTGAATTAATTTGCGCGGCTTGTTGCAAAGGGGTAATTTGAATAACGGCCTCAGTTTGTCGTGCAGACTCAGGTCCTCGTGGACCCATCTGTTGCTTTTTTTGTTGTATAACTGTTGCGTTTGTGTTAGTTATTTGCGCGTAAGAGAAATTTGGTTTACAAACTATTGTATAAATTGGTGTAACTGTTTCGATTTATTTTAGCAGTACCCTTAGGGGCTTGGGGAAACAGGGGGGAGCCGTGCCAGTTGGCCATGTGACCGTACACCGGCAGTTGATGCAGAATCTCGTTTCCAATCTTTGTTTGATTGGGCAGTCTTTGTGAGATGTTCCTCTCCGCATTTAAGACAGCGGGGTTTTAGAAAGCAGTTGTCGGCGTTATGATGGGAAATTGTTTCAAGTGAAACACTGGTGATTCCTTGCCGTTGTAAACCATCTACGGTAATGTTTAAGTGTGCAAGCGTTGTGAGGGTCAAAGATTTTGAGGTTTTCTATTGAACGGGGAGAGTGACTAGGTACACTGGGAGTTTTTTTTTGGTTCGGCGTCCGATGAGTTGAATAACTTTATCTGGTTGGAATCCTTCTTGTTCTAGGTCGAATTTAATATCTTCGGGGGCAGTGGTTTTAGGGTAGCCTTTAATCACGATCTTAATTGGGCGTTCGTTTTTGGGGGGAATTACATAGAATAAATATCCTAGTCCTTTTAAAGGGGTTTGTGCGACTGTTCGGTTTTGTTCAACTGTGTTGGAGTAAAGTTTGATGTATTCTCCAGTGGTTTTTAATCTAAGGTGAGGAAAAATTTTTTTTAATGGCGTCTACCTGTTCTCGATAGTTTTGTGTAATTTTAAGCATAATGGGGGTGGGAGTGTGTTATTTGATTGTCTTGGGAGTGGGTTTGCTGGTGGCGTGAGAGTTGTGTTTCTAGCAACAGGTGAGGCTTGAAGACCCGAGACTTGTTTGTTGACTACGTTAGGGAGAAGTGAATATTGATTGTCTAAGGTAATATCACTGGATTGCTCCAGGACAGTTTTCCTTGCAGTTTTTCTTAGTGGTGGGAATTCAAAATCATCCTCATCTTTTCGTTTTTGTTGAGTGTTTCTCCTAGTGGGAGAAGATGGGGGAGTACCATGGGGGTATTTTTAGGAGAGATATGAAGAGAGCAGCCTGCTGGTACAGGGGGAGTCAAAAACACTCACCGCTTGTTGTAGGGGTTCCTTGTATGTCCTGAATTCGTTCCCCTGCAAGCTGGTAGAGAGTGTCTGTTTCATCATGTCCATGGTCCTGTCTTAGGAGAGCGACAGTTTTCTCCTTTTCATTACAAATAATTCTCAACCTCCGAATATAAATTTTCATCGAGGTGAGCTCTTCGCACGGTGTGGGAGCAGTACCACTGATGCCGTAGATAGAGGTGATAGCAGGAAAAGTCCATGTCCGTTTGCTGTCCGTGTGCCATATCCAAGTCGGGTGCCGAAAGAGAAAAAAATATTGGAGAAAAAAACTAGCGATCTGTACTACTCAGGAAGCACTGAAAGTGCTGCAGCCAGACGTTAGCTTACGTAGGGGGGAAGAACTAGCAAGTTAAATCAGGGCGTATAGAAGATGCATCCAATTCGATCTCTAGTTCAAGCGACAAAAATTGCTTCCAAATACACGTTGTAACTTATTTCGCTTCCTAAACTGCATTAAGGACGACGACGCTGGTTATCATTGGGAACTGGAGCGCAGAGCGCTCCTCCGTCCCATACTGATGTATAGTGGCGCGAAAGTTGATGGGCCTTTATAGAGTTCGCCTTCCCTGATTGGTGGACGAGGAAGGAGGCAGTGGGAGGAGCTATGCAGGAGAGTTTCAGCGGTTAACATTGTGAGTTCACACTCTATCGGCTGTACCTGTTGTCATTCATAGAATTTAAGTTTAAAAGATAAGGATGCCTGTGTGGGTAGCGAGAAATTAATTTAAGATAAAATTTAAATAAAATAGAATAAAAATTACAATAAAAGATAAAAATTTAAGCAATTAGATGGGGTCATTCTCCACCGGAGAATGACAGACTTTAGATTTATGGGGGGTTATAAGAGTCCAGTAAGATACGCCTGGGCCTTTTTTTATTGTAATTTGGGTCATAATTTTCTAGATTTAAAATATTGGAATTATTACTATTAGGAAGTGAATTGAAAAAATTAACTGCAAGTTTTTTGATATACTGTTTAAAAGGTAGAATTTTAAGAACTTTATAAATTTCTTTGTTTTTAGTATACTTGCAGGACCTGGTAATATTTCTTAAGAGAGCATTCTGAGCATATTCAAGTAGTTTAATATTAGAATCGGCAGCATATCCCCACACAGGACATCCATAAGTTAAAATGGGACGCAAAACGGCAGTGTAAAGAAGTACTTTATTATAGAGATACATATGAGAATTCCGGCAGATTAAGGGGAAAATTGAGCGTAGAGCGTTCCGGAATTTGGTACGCGCGTGTATAATATGTTGTCTCCAAGTGAGCTTTTTATCGAGGATTAATCCTAGGTATTTCGTGCTCTGAGACCATTGAAGTTGTGTGGAATATAGAGTAGGTGTGGTGCAGGGTGTCCTTCTCCTGGTGAAGAGTATTGCAGTATTGCAATAGTTTTGTCTACGTTAATTTTAATTTTCCAAGTGTTAAAAAAGTCTTCTAAAAGTTTAAGGTGTGAATTTAAAGCTATTGTGATTGTTTTGTGATTCTTGTAAGTGGCTGAGATGGAGGTGTCGTCCGCATAAATGTTAGTCATGGTTTGAGGATGAGTAGGAATATCGTTAATATAAATGTTAAATAAAATTGGCCCGAGCAAACTGCCTTGGGGCACTCCAAATTTGATAGAAATAATAGAGGAAAGGGCGCTATTTACTCTGACTTTGTAAGACCTGTTCACGAGATAAGAATTTATTAGATGAATTAGTGCAGGAGGGAAATTATAGTTAATTAGCTTATAGATGAGACCACTGACCCAGACCCTGTCAAAAGCCTTCTGAATGTCGAGAAAGACAGCGCCTAAACTGCATTAGAAAACATTTGACATTTGACTGGGAGCTGGAATCTAGTCAGATTCCTCCGTCCCATATCGGGAACTGAAAGGGCCTTGTGTTGCGTTCATGGTTTGGGGTTGAGAGGCGGTGTGGCCACTAGACCAGACAGCGAATGGCGAGTGAGCAGGTCTCGGCGGTTAGAGCTATGGTGATTTCTATTGGCTAGTGAGCTATTGGACTTTAAGATGAAATTGCCTGATCGTTAAAGGAAGAAAAATTAAGCTATTGTCATTATATTTAAGTTTAAATTTAAAATTAGAAATCTTAATCAAGTAATGCTTCCATGAGCATTAAAGCTTGTTCTTTAACGTCTTTGGTTTTCTTTAGAGTAGGTAAAATTTGTTTTAACTTAGGGTATTGCTTAAATATGTTAGATATGATTTTAAAAGAGGGCTAAAAATATCTTGACATCAGAGGAACTATTATTATTATTATCAATTAC
>BMAV01006626.1:0-14065 GCA_019973955.1 Trichonephila inaurata madagascariensis | reverse complement strand
CATTAAGTCGAATTTGAACCAGAAACGTCTTTTAGGACAGACAAATACTTCAAACTGAATGTTATACTTTCACTTCCTCCCTGAATATCACATTTTAACAAATTATTCATCTCAGTATCTCTTAATCCATTTTGACTTTATACTGCATATTAAATTATTCAGGAAAATTATTATAAACTGAAATATGGTTTAAAACCAAGCACTAGAGATAATATTAATATTGAAGAAAATTTCTACCTAAATTTTTTTTTAATTTGATGGCTGTTCTCTTAAGAATTAACCGTAATTACTGAAATTGTTCTTAGAAAATGCCAAAAGGTATTGTTTTGTCTTACCTCAGTAATCAATCCTATTAAAACTTTCTGACTCTTTTCCATTCAAGATCTAAACAATAAAATATTCTCATGCTTCCAAGACTAGCCAATCACAATGAAGGATATTTTTTACGAGAATACCGAGTGAATAGAAATTATCTCCTATCTGTTTTGAACCAAAATACCAATCATTATAATTATTAAGAATTCTCCAATAACAGGCATTGCTCGCCTTTGCTTTGAATTCACTTTTCTTCATAATCGTATAAAAGCCTACACGCGTCATCATTTGAATTTCGCAACCTAATTTCTTTGGAAAGCGGAGTTCAACTTTGTCTTTCGAATGTTTGGAGATTTCACCTGACTGTTTACTCAAGTGTTCTAATTACGCTGCAAATGAAACAATGTTAATGAGCTTAAATTATAACCAACTTTTGCTCTCCGTGTATAAATGCTATCACAAATCTTTTGTAATTTTTGAGTATCTCTTAGATGTGTATGCCATGAAAATACTTCTGTAATCAATAAATGAATTCTTGATTTTACTTCAATCCATTCACTGCCGATTCAAGATATCTCGTACTAAGCATGTACCAAAAGTGGCAGCTACGAGATATTTCGTCGAGTGTGCTATCATTTTAGATTGATTACATATCTCCATTTGAGTTAGGAATTATTAAAAATAATGAATGAAAATTTATGTGTAAAAAACATATTAATTGTCAATTTTTATTATTAAAGTTATAACTTAAACAGTTAGATTATTACAAAATATTTATATATATATGTATGTGAATGTATTCCAAATATTACAAAAATAATTTTATCTTTGTTCCTGTGTATGATGAGCTTTAAAGCAAGGATGAGCGCAAAGTGCTGGGCTATTAGGACACACTGGGCAGCCTTTAGAAATCACTAGTAATTATTAAACGTGTACTTAACTAAGTATTGTTAAATTATCAAATACATTGTGTGCCGTACTGATTCATTTATCGGTATAGTATATCAGAGTAAATGTGCATTTTATTTTTTATTATGTCAGAATATATTTTGTTTTGCTTCCTTTTAGAAAATACATATTTTTTAAATAATCTTTTATTTTCGACATGCTCGCGCCCCCTCATACAGTTATCACGCTCCCTATGGGGGCACCCCCCACAGTTTGCGAAACGCTGGGTTAATGGTAGATTGTTTGAAATTTTCATTTTTATTCTTACAATTATACAACAGGCGTGTGAGTCCTATAATAATGGACATTCTAGATTTTAGAATTTTACAAAACACACACATTAAGAAACAATGCTGGGTATAATTGAATCATGTATACAACCTATATAAATAAAAATATAATGTGTGTTTGTTCAAAGCCTCTAATCTCCAAATGTACTGGACCATTCCCTCTGAAATTTTGACATAACGTTACATTTGAATCCGGAAGAGTTCTTATGTACTTTCACTTTACTAAATTTTTTAAAATCTCATTTTTAAATAATTTTTCGGTGTTTTGACGTCATATGATGTCCCGATTCACTCTGAATGTGAAAATTTATATTTTACACGCAGTTTTTTCTGGATTAATACATATTTTTACTAGAGTTATGTTTGCTGATTGTCATGTTTATACATTTTTTGTTCTTTGATACGTAATTGGAATTTCAAAAAATCAATTTTTCTAAAATTATTATTTAACAATTGAAATTTTGTTTTGTAGGTTTGGGGCAACAATCGGATAGCATTATCGCGGGATGTTTACGATTTTGCTTACATTTTACATCGTGTTTCTTTAAGTAATTTTAGACTAAATTTATATTTCCCTTTATTAAGAGAAGATGAAGAACATATTTGACCTACTTATATTACACTCTCTCTTTATTTTTCTGCCAAATAGTTACAGTTTTGATGATAACACAAAACTGACCGCCTAATCTCCACAAACGCGAGTAGCGTACCGATTGAATTTTCCCCCCTATTTTCTCTTCTCAAATAATCCGAGATTAAATTAATTCAATACATAGTTTTTAGGTTTATTTTTGGTATTTACGTTTTTTTCCGTGGACCATTTATATCAAATCAAAAGACGTAGCCAAATGCTTAGATATGCATTCAATGTTTGGAAAATGTTCCGTGCGTATTCTAACAATATTTTTCCCACTTGGCGACATTTTAATTTAGTGAAATTAATCGAAGGGATTTTTAATAAGAATGTTTTTTTCTCTGTTTTAGGCAATTTTTTAAATTCCGTTTGATAATTACGTATCATCGTCAACGTTTTATATAACTTATCAAGTTAGCAATCCCACACACACACTTTCGCATGTATTGTACGCGCTGAATTGGCAATCATGTGCTTTGTTTTATACAATGTCGCGCTAATGGGTTGCGATAATACGTAAGTAACTTTCATTGGATGTTACTTTTTGAATACAAATGGAAAAATTAAAAGTTTCTTATATATATATATATATATATATATATATATATATATTGAGTCATCAAAATATTGAACCTTATTTTGTTTTTGATTGCTTTTTATGTTTATGTAATATCTTTCTTTAACAGATTCCTTCAGTATTTTTTTTAACAAAATACAAATTTCTTAACAAGTTATTATGGTTTGCTTTTGTTAGAGACATAGCTATCACTGTATCAGCCATATTAATGATGCAGGGCCCCCACAAGTGTTATTAATAACCCACTAACATGGTGCTCATATCTGAAAAAGGGCCCCAAAGAAATTTGGATACAAAGCCCACTCGGAGCTGTTTTGCAATTTCATATGTTTTTGTTTTAACCTTTTTAAGTGCAGTCAATTGGTTTAAGTACATAAATTTGCTTTGCTAAAAATTGAAGTAAGGTCATCATACTGACCACACAAAAGCAGTGAGAGGGAGAATTCCACGTCAAATTGGAATAAGCATCAGCAAACAAACAAAACAGATGGCTCAAATACCTGTTTGAGGAAGCAGGTGGTCGTAGCATTATAATTAATTTTTCAAATTTTGCTTTCTCATTGATGAAGATAGTCCAGTTCTTCTTATGTCAATTAATTGTACTATTGTAGTTCGTTTTTCAATTTATTTTTAAGCTCGGGATATATATTTTTTGGATACATTTTATATATAAAATACTAATTTTAATTCTGTATGCTATAGATCTGTTTGGTGTGAATTCACAAGCTCTCCACAAAAAGTACTGTACCGATTGTGGAAACCTCCAACTATTTTATCTTTCTTCCGTGATTCTAAACTAAATTAATATGCACTGCTGGCCACCGTAAATGCAACACCAAGAAAGACAAGAGATAGCACAACAAAATTTATTTTGTAGATAACATGTTGACCAAGTATCAAATGATTAAATTTATAGATTTCTATGAAGTGTAGTTCCTGCCAAAATCAGTAGCCAGAGTAGCCGCCATTGTTGGAGATCACCGCTGCCACACGCCTCAGCATTGATTCAAAGAGACTTTGGATGTGTTCTTGGGGTACAGCACACCAAGCAGCTTCCACACGTTGCCAAAGTTAATCTGGTGTGGCAGCTGGGGCTGTAATCTGGGTCAATCATTGAGCAACCATGGACCACATGTTTTCTATTGGCGAAAGATCCGGAGAGTGAGTCGGCCAGGGAAGCAATTTAATCTGGTGATTGACGAAGATACTTTGGACAATGCGTGCCAAGTGTGGTCGCGCATTATTCTGTTGAAATATGGCTGTAGCCAAGCCCTGAAGGTAAGGAAGGACAACTGGTTCCAACACCTCGGAGATGTAGCGCTGGCTGTTTTAAGTACCGGCAATGTGTACTAGAGGAGTGCGAGAGTGATATCCAATACCGCCCCATACCATAACACCGGGTGTTGGACCAGTGTGGTGGTGCATAACGCAGCTGTTCAGCATCCTCTCTACACGGTGTCTCCAGACTCGAATCCGACCCTCATGGTGTTGCAGACAGATGCGTGACTCGTCACTAAAGACAATTTCATTCCATTCTGCCGCCCACATCCTTCTTTCATCGCACCATTGGCGGCGGAGACGTCTGTGGTTCTGCGTCAAGGGTAGACCAAGCAATGGACGTCTTACGGACAGACCACTCTGTTGTAAACGGCGTCAAATGGTACGCCAGACACTGAATGATGCGTTACAAACTCAATGTGCTGTGACTGATGTGATGAACTTGATTTCTTCGGAATCTCCAAGCCTTAAATACCGCTTTGAGCTGGCGCCACAGGCGCGCGATATGTGTGTCTGCACTGAAATTCTAATCATTTGCATATTTTACCTCCGCTAATGCGTATTGTAAATTTCATGTTATTTTCATGCTTCCTTCAGGGTGTTGCATTTACAGTGGCCAGCAGTGTATAATTTTTATTTTTTCGTACTTATGTTGTTGTTTTTAGTCGACCATTTACCTAAAATCAAAAAGACATCACCAAATGCTGCAACATGTATTCACTAAAGGAAAACCATTCTATGTGCGTTTGTACACAATAATATTTTTTTGCTCTTGACTGTGAATTTTTCCTCTGAGTAGTTGTGTTGAAATTTCTAAAAGTTGGGGGGCAATAGCATTAGACTCGCAAAGCGTCGGTTTTATGTGATTTCAAAATATTATTTGGGTGTTACTGCGAAATACAACTGGGAAAGTTAAGATTTTCTGATGTATATTTTGTGTTCATTTTGATATGTATGTGTTATCAAAACCGTATTGGCAACATTATATGAAAAGAAGCACATGGTTGCCAATTCACCGTGTACGACACATACAAAATTAGGCTTGAAATAGTTGTAACAGTACCTTTGTTTTAAACTGTTTTTGTTGATTTTATCAAAATGTTGAACTTTAATTTTTTTATAGCTTTTTAACACTTAAGTTTGTTATAGCTAGCTTTACTCAGCCGTTCATTCCCTTGGCTCAGTCTGGTTAAAAAGAAAGAAATGAAAAAGCACACATTTCTAATATCTTTACCTGCTTGCACTTGAGGTATGATTTTTATATAAAAAAAATATGTGTAAATATACATAAACAAAATTTTTCTAAACAGATTTCATTTGTAATTTGTTAACAGGATACTCCAAGTTATTATTGTTTTTTGTCCATGTTATGAACTTAAATTTTTTGACATTGTCTCCATAGAAGAGGTTCCAAGTTTAAAAATAAACTTAAAGCGGCTCTTTTTCAGGTTAAAGGGTTAATTTTGCAGTGGCTAGACATTGTGTGTTGCTTCGTTCTTTGTGTAGATACAAAATTGTCTTTTGTGCCTACTCTAGAACAGCAATTGTCAACCTTCAGCACTTCATGTGAGCCACGTAACGCATAACTTCAAAGTTTTTGTGAACCTCTAATAGGATTGACCATTATATGGCAGATCACTACTACAGCTATATTTACATTTTTATTTATGTTTCCATACCCCTGAAAATAAATTTCATGAAAAGCAATAACAAACTGACGATCAACAGACTGAAGTGTTTTGCCATCAATTTACTATGATTACCATAGCTGACTTTCAAATTTTGATGGTAAATCTGAAAAAAAAATAGCTAAAAAACCACTAAATTTAGGAATTTCGTTAAAAGTGACAACTAAAAGTTTTTAGTAAAGAAAATTCCATGTTACATAATTTGTTTTTTTTTTTTGCTCATCTTTTTTTTAAACTGAAACTTCATAAAAGTATAAATAATGTCACAATTTTCCTGCAGACCTTCCAAAATTTATCACGGATCACCAATTGATGACTGCTGCTCTGGAACACACAACAGTACTAATGTATTAGCATCACCTTAACAAAATTGGTACCACGCATATCGCACCTTAATATCTAAACAACAAAAATTCTAACTTTTTTTGATGGAAAATGATGCGATTTGCATGACGGATATTTGGCTGGGCTGATGCTAATATTTAAGTACCCAGAAAACAGAAACTGTAAAATCTGGCGTATAACATGCACTTTTAACGCAAAAATATTATTGTAATTCATGGGTGTGTTTTACATCCCATGTATAAAAATGATAGCTTTAAAAAAATGAGTATTAAAGAAATTAGACTACGGCATCAATCAAAATACTGCTTATTTAAAAGAAAAAGCATTCTTAATGAACTTTACTAGAAGTATTCTATTTTTTTTCAAAAACTTGGAATAATACCTCGAATAAAAGACTTAATAATATAGAGCATCGCACGCATACATTCCACCTTTCTACGTAAAAATGGGGTGCGCATTATACGCCGAATATACCTAAAAATTAAATACTTTACTCTGGAAGTATAGGTGCGTGTTTTATGCCAGATTTTACGGTAATTGTCCATGTGAGAAGTCTGTGTCTAGATAGAAGCCACTCTATTTTAAAGATAGGCCCTTAAAATTGTTGATAACAATTGCTAATGCTAAACGAATTGTGAATTGCAAAAAATTGCCATCATTATCAACAACACTTTGTCGTAGATTTCGCTGCAAAATCCGTGTTTATATTTGAACTTTCCTTGCGTATTCGACTGAAAATATCTTTAGCCTCTCATTGTGTTGGAGATGAGCTATTTCAATTGATGTAGGTTTAAAGTAAATATTTCATTAGCATTTTTTATTTTTTCCCTTTCTTTTTGTTCCTGATTTTTCCTTTTTTCAATGTTTTAAAATTTAATATGTTTCTGTTTTAACTTTTTTTTTTTATCAAGTGCAGTCAATTGGCTTCACTACATAAAAGAAATAACTTGCAGGAAATCAAAGTTAAGTCCTCATACTCGCAATGCAAAAGTAGTGCAACGAGTGTAATTGCACATCAAACTGAGAGAGAATGGATATCAGCAAAGGAGAACAGATAAAAAATGACGCAAACACATGTTGAGCGTGCGACAGAGTAACATGCAGCCTGACCTGAAGATGCACATTTGCGAGCACAGTTTTCGTGTTTTGCAACATCAGAGCTGCTCTGTTCTCAGCAAAAGGAATACAACAGGTTGCGAATGGTTGAATGATGTCAAACCAGAAAATGCACATCTGTCTCAAACATGACTTTGTGGTGAGCAGTTACACAATAACAATCACCTTGCATTCTGTTACAACCCAGTGGAAGATTATAGGTTGAGCTAGCATGTTCTCATCAGCACAATGAATAAAGTGCATCCTTATTGCAATGCTCTGAAATTTAAGGGAGAAACAAAAGCAATGTTTTGTACCGCTGAAAAAATTAAACTGCCTCTACTTGGAGAACCACCAGAGCCATTAAAAACTTTTCCTGCCAGATATACTGTGGAATCAAAACATTTCCTATATAACATAAGGAAATACAATTCATGCTTCCAAATGACAGTTTATAGAAATGTGCATATGTGAACATACCTCTGATTTAACAGAAATATCCATAAGCTCTGTTAAAGTAACCCATTGCCCTCAAGGAATCCGGAGTGGAGCCAATTAAAATTTATCTTCAAACTTGAAGTCTCCACTATGAAGACAATGTAAATTAATTTAGGTTCATAGCATAAGGACAAAAATAAGCTGTAATAACTTCAAGCATTTGGTTTACAAATTACAAATGATATCAGTTAAGGAAAGTTTTGTGTAAATATATTTACACATTTTTTTTTTATAAAAAAAAATCATACCTCGAATGTAAATGTTTAAACATATTGAAAACGTATGTTTTCTCTTGAACCAGACTGAGCCACAGCAACGCGTGGCAGGGTACAGCTAGTATATCAATATATGTATATCTATAACAATATATTTTACAATATCTCTAGCAATATCTCTCTATTTAATATATCTATAATAATATATACATCGATAACCCACACAATATATCTATATATAATATATCTATCTCAATACATCGATAACAATATCGCTATATGTATATTAGATCTATAACAATAAAAAAAAATCTATAACAGTATTTCTATATATAATACATCTATAACAATTTCCCTCTGCAAAATATATCTATAACAATATCTCTCTCTCTCTCTCTATCACATATACAATATATCTATAAAACATAAAATTTTCTTGCTTAAAAAAAAAGGCAAGTATGCAGCTCAGACTTTTGTAAAGAAATCTTTTGAAAATCAACATATATTAGTAAAAATTCTCTTATTCATTATTAATAACTTTCAGCTCGTAAAATAAGCCTTAAAATTGCATTTAATTTTAGATTACTAAAATTATATTTTGTATTCCTGATTACACATGTACGATTTTTGAAGTTTATACTTCTTTTGGGGCGTTAGAGAAATATGGTGAGTGTAAATGCACGCGCACACCGTCACGGATGCGAACATCCTTTGTCTAGAAATATACAGAACTGGTCAAATCATTCCTGTGTTCGAAATTCTCAGAAAAATCTTTCTCTTCACTTCCCTTCTCTGAAGAAGGGGGACAACCGGGTTTGAACCGGAGACCTCACGATCTGTAGCCGAAAGCTCTACCACTGAGCTATACACCCACGTCAGTGGACCTTTGCTTTGTGTTCCGTAGGAAAGTATACGAAAATGCTTTGTCTAGAAATATGCAGAATGGGATAGATCGTTCCCGCTTTCGATCCCTTCCCCATATTTTTGGTGCTATTGTCCCTGTGCGGGGTGTTTAAATTTAATTAAATTGTGATTATCTCAGGTTTGGCTGGTCCGATTGACTGAAGGTTAGTATCGTTCAACTCTGCTCGTGACCACCTTTCATCCTTGGCCCAGCTTGCCCAGCAAAATATTTTTAGAAAGATTTTAATCTTGTTACGCAGAAAAAGTATAACTTATTATACGTGCGTACATAAGTACACACATACACTTTTTTATTTAAATGTCACCAAAGTCTAGAGTAGAGCTGAACAGATCGGAGACTTCAGAAATTCTAAGCAGCTATTGGTGACTGCCAACATCGTTTCGAGCCATACTAGAGTGACCGATTCCTGGTAAACCATTTCACTTCTCCACAACATGCAACGAATAAATTTTGGGAGTTTCTTACAAAAAAGGTAAAATCCTCTAATATTTATGTATGGAGACTGTTTGGTGGAAGGATTCATAATCATGATTTGACATGATTATAACTTGTTGCGAAGTTCAAGTCAAGCCTTGAGATTTTTAACTTCTGATAAAATTAAGCTTCTGTAGCATAAGCAAAATTTCTCTTAATCAGTAAAATACCCTTCTTGCAGTATTTCTTATGGAATGATTGGATTATGAACACTTCTGCACTCATTGGGGCATTTACATTCGAAATCCCTAATCAAAACATATATTGCAATTAGATATTTTTCAAAATGTTATAAATATGCTTTTGCCTTAAGAATACACCAAACACTGAGGGGACTTTTTCAAATAGAAAATTATAATATTTCTAACAATATTTCAACGTTAGTTTAAAGGATTTCTAAGAGAATACAAAAACAAAATTAGAGGATTTCTCTTACGCACTCATTATATGCGTAAATTTTCTCGATTCCCTATATAAATATAAAAGATAATTTTCGCAATGAAATATTAAGACAAAAGGAGTAACATGTTCCTATAAAAGTTGAATCCAAAACAAGAATCATTTCCATCGCTAGTTAAATTTCATAACATCTTTTAATTTCAGCCATGATATATTTTTATTTAAAAAAAGTTTATTTATCAACGGGTTTTTTAACTTTAAATTTTTTTAAAATAATTTATAAACTTAAACAAAGCTAAACTTCAAAAACGGCTCCCACCTCAGTTATAAAAGGCGTCATAAAGAGATATTTCGAAGCCCGAAGAGTGTAGGATCAAATCGTCATGGACTTCCTTGAAGAAGCAACAGAGATCCGTACGCAACACACACGATCGCTTCTATATATTTTAAAATATTCATGTTAAACAAACAAATATCTTTATTATTACTAAGCAATTTTTGACGCAATATTTTTTTCAACCCCACTCCGCTACACCAGCTAAGTTAATAAGGAATAAGTTAATCAAGGAATATAAACGCACAAGTGTTGTATCGAGAATAAATATACTTTATTTATTTAACACAAAATCGGAATACAGCTTACTTAGAAATAATTAATATCATTGGCTTGTAAACATATAGTTTTCATACAAATCTCAGTAGCGGATTAAGGTGAATTTTTTTTTTTTTTAAACTACACTTCGAACCGCCTTCCCCCCTACTATTTATTTCTGGGTGGGTGATGCTTAAATCTATACATATAAATAAAAACGAAGTGTCTGTTTGTAATTTGAAATTAACAGCTTTTTACTAAATGCATTTAAAAGTATATACGGTACTTACATGAAAAAACTCAATTTTTAAAATTTTTGTCTGTCTGTTTTTTTTTTTTTTTTGGCTAATCTCTGAAACGGCTGAACAAATTTTGACGGAACTTTCTCTAGCAGGTAGCTAATGTTATAAGGACTAACTTAGACTACTTTTATTGTAGAAAAAAAACGAGCGTTCCGAGAAAATAAAATTAAAACCAATGAAATAGTGAGTAATATCCGATTCAAATAGAGATTATTTTTATTTAATAAGGATTATTTTATTTCGCGAGCCTTCTGTCTCAACGATTTCTAGCAGTTATATCAAACTTTTTTGTTTGATTAAGTTGCTGGCATTGGCGACAGTTCCCGTTCATGTCCTTCTATCCTAATGGTTTTACTGTCCTTAACTGCATTGTCAAAGGTCATGCGTCCCTTTCACCCTCTTCATTGCGGCTTCGGTTGTGTTCGCATTTCACACTACTGCTACTTAGACCTATTTTGGCCCTAATGATTTTAGTCCTCACCTTATCGACTGTGTCAAAGGCCATGCTTCCCTTTCACCCCTTGCTCAACAAAAAACAAAGAAAAAAAATAAAACAAAAAAAAAATACAGATTCACAAAGTAGAATAACGACATTATACTTATATCATAGGTATTTCCTTACATAGAATACATAATTATTAAGTTTTTGTAAACTTTGCGAAGTGAATAAACACTTTTTTTATTAAATTCCACGTGGATGAAGTCGTGGGTAACAGCTATTTAACATAAAATAAGTGCATCAGAAAGTAATATTACCGTATTACACATCCAGATACAAATTATTTTCATTATCTTAAGCCATTATTACACAAAATTTGTAACGATGTGTTACTTTTGCTGAGCAGGTAGGTGTTTCCAAAAATCGACCCACAAGAACGTTACGGGGTGTTATAAACAATAAAAAAAATAATAATGGTTTTTTTGTTCTGCTAAGTTATGCAAAAAGCCTTTTTTTGTTTAATTTACAATTCACGTAAAATTTACTCCTTAAAAACTTCTTTATCCTTCAGTCTGTATTGTTTAATTTTTAAATACATCCGTGCGAAGAACGGATATACCAGCTAGTAAAAAATA
The DNA here is from genome assembly GCA_019973955.1 of Trichonephila inaurata madagascariensis. Taxonomy (NCBI): domain Eukaryota; kingdom Metazoa; phylum Arthropoda; class Arachnida; order Araneae; family Nephilidae; genus Trichonephila; species Trichonephila inaurata. The sequence goes on along the minus strand of BMAV01006626.1, from coordinate 2,416 downwards.
AATCAAAAGCGCACAAGCACTAAGCAAGCATCGCATGTTCTTCACATATTCTGTCCAATTTTGATCTAATGCATTCCGTGATATTCCTAATGAAACCAAACAGTTTTTTGCCTTTTTGAGTAAACATTCAGATCATTTTTGCAAACGTGAGATGATTTACTAGAGGAAGTGATGATATCTTAAATTCAGATTTTACTCATAAATTATAACACATCAAATAATAAAAGAATTTTTTTAAGAAAGAACTTGAAAAAGGTATCATTATTACTATTAAATTATTATTAATAACCAGTTATTACCCTTGAGCTTCGCTGTGTGGTTGACGAAAATATGTAAGAAAATATATATATTTTTAAGTACTGTATTAAGTCTCAGCAGTATGCTTTCGATTGTATTTAAAAAAATTATAGCCCACACGTCTTGATTAAAAAAAAAAAAGGAATTTAAATTATTAAAGAGGAAAAAATATTTATCTATAACACACTCCTAAACTCCGTCTTAAGGGTCGATTTCCGCAAAACTCATTCTTAGCAAATTTCCACTCAACAAAAGAAATATGCTTGTCAGATTTCAAGTATGTTGGTGGAGAATTTTTATTTATATTACCTCCATAAAACCTGCCTGGCCATCCGATATCCTCAAAAATCATTCATAGCAGATCTCTACTGAACACAAAAGATACAGGCTTGGAAAATTTCATGTCTCTTGTCCTCATAGTTCAAAAAAAGGGAATTTTTATCTATAACAGCCAGTTCGGTGTGTCGATTTTCTAAAACCTCGTTCTTAATTTATCTCAAACCAAAAGTCAATTAACTCAATAAACGTTTTCTAAACATGAGCGCGATGGTTTTCCGTTTTTGGTTGCATATCACGGTATTTTGTGGCTTGGCACATACACAGATAAATTCTTCCTTAAGCAAGGATGTTTTTTTTAAAAAAAAATTGCTATTTTGTGCGTGTGTGTTTTGTTTACGGTTTCTTTGAAATTTCCTCAAAGCTTCCTGTAAAATTTTAGAATAATATGACCAACGTTGCTTATTTGTATAAGTCTCAAACCTATGTACAAACATTCAAACTTTATGTATAAGATTATTAGAGTGTGTTGTGAGAAGAATATTTTAAAAATTAATTTTCCCGTCATACACAAAATAAGTTAAACTAATGTGCTACATTTTTTTTTTTTTTTTGTATTCAGCAGAACACACAATATCCTCTTCCGCATTGAACCCCACACACTGTTACCTTGGCCAAGAAGCTCACAAACTTCATTGCTTATAAATTATTTATAAAATAATGACTAGAGTAAAGGGCTATTATAAAAATACAGACCCATGAGGATTATCATTTTTAATTAATTACTGAAGCTGTATAATCAGATTTTCAGTAATTTTACGTACACTTTATTTATTGTAATGTTTGCATTCTCGAAATTTACATAAAATTTTTGACTATTCATCCTGCTTTACACCCTCCATGCGGACAGTGAATATTGTTTAAAATACTTTTAACAGATATACGGTGTACCAACCTGCACCCTATATGTTAACCATACCCCCACCCCTTCTAAATAAGTTTGCATCTATATTACATGAATCCCATATTTCTCAAAACCCATTTGAATAACAATCCATTCGATAATGAAATGCGAAAGCTCAGTGGCATCAAAGGGCTTGTGTTAATTGTGAACAACAACACAAACATGAAATAAATTAAGCGCGATGTATTTACAGTATTATCATTACGGTATGACATAGATCTCTCTCTTTTTGTAAGCCAGGGTATTCTGTGACGTGTAAATAATTGCAGTCTATTAATCAGACACACTATTTTGTCAATAGAAACTTATGAATATGTTTAATCTGTAAAGAGCTGTGTCGTTAGAAAAGGCTGTTTTTCAATCGGATGTTCATTCATAGGAGATTAATTAAAATGTCTTCATTGTCCTCTATAACGAGTTCTAAAAGCATGATTCAAATGATTGGTAATTTCACAATTTATTCTCAGAATTTTCAATAAAAGTAGCAACAGAATATTAATTTAAATTCTTCTTCTTAGGGTTAATAAATTATTTAATGGTTTTACTAAAAGAGTAGAGTTAAAAATGATTTTCTCTGTGACTATTGCAATAATGGTTTAAATATGTTATTCTATACTTGGTTACAAATCTTTATTTAAGACAGAATTTTGTATAAAGTGAGGGAGTGAGAGTTATATGCTCACTTTGCTCTATACAGCTTCACGAGAGCTTTTGGTGGCGAACTTCGTAATTTGAACCATTTTCAAGTCAAGTCATAAGACGAAACCTGAGCTACCCTCCTTGTCCTAACTTCCGCACCAACGGGAGGATGTTTGAACCTCGACAGATTTAGCGGGCAGTGGCCTTCTCTACACGGTGAGTCTTCAGCGAAAATAGGCT
>BMAV01006625.1:13044-28653 GCA_019973955.1 Trichonephila inaurata madagascariensis | reverse complement strand
AAAGAGAATAAAAATAAACACTAATTACAGATAATGAAATATGCTTTCTAATTTTGCACCGTAAACAGTCATGAGTCAATAATTACTTATTAATGAACAACAATTCAAAGGTGAGTATTTCCTCAAAAATAACGAGTAGTAGTTTTATTTCCTACTAAATACAACACTATCAATCACACAGTAAAAATACTTTTCAGTTTTGCAATCATATGAAAAATAATTTAATCATGCATTTTACACATTAATGTTTTAGATTTATTTAGAAATTTATATCGAAATCGCGAAGATATATATATATTTATTTAAGTACTTGCAATGGTAATTTATTTTCAGCCTTAATTTCTGTTTTTGATAAGCTAGAAAATGTATCCTAATGTAGTCGTGTGCTTAATAAAGACAATATTTACGTAAAGACGCAGTTGTACCGAAAGCCATAACGTCTTAATTGAAGGGCAGATGGTGACACACTTATTGAGTATTATGCGTAATAAGAATGAATGTAGTAAGAAAAGTAAGAAAAATATTTCATATAGATTGAGATACCCAGCGGCCCGGGGGTATCATCTCTTCATCTACGCGACCTAGATTTGCAGGAATAAATGATTGATCACTAAAATTCTCCATAATAAATCCAATTTATTATATCTAAATATATATATTGATCAACGCAACACAAGTCTTACTAGAGAGATATGATCAGGAGTGATGATACGTAATTATCAATTCTAAGTAAATAGCGCCTGGAATCCTAATCACTATCTTTATGAAAAGCTATCCTAATAATCCTTATCCGCCTTAGATTCCTTACACACTAAAGTCCTTTTTATAATTACACTTCTATAATTAATAGCTTACCAATATCTCACGGCGATCAGCACCTCAGCTTTCTGTCTCTTCTTCTATTCTATTCTTCTACTATTATTTTTCCATCCTATTACTATTCGACTTCTTCTCTACTCTCCGACTAACTCACGAATGCTAAAGCTCTCTTTTATATCTATTCCCTAATTTGCATATCGCGGTTTCTTCTTGAGAGAATTGGATTGAAATAATGCCATTCTGGCCCCAAATATTCCCCATGAGGATTAGTGAGAAGGCGCGATAAAGCCCCATCACAAGGTGAATGAAGTTTTTCCTGAAAACGTTTCTAAGACTATTTTTTAGCATACAATGAATGTCAGAATATAATTGTAAAAATACGAGTAAAAAAAAGCACAAGGTTTCATTTAATTTTCTCTTGAGTTACTATAAACAACAAAAGAAATTCCATTCCAGACAATAGTCCATGTGACATAAGTGTTTATTTTAATAGAAAGCAATAAGCATCGTCAATAAATACTAATTATGGAAAAAACATTAAAGTAACACAATATATTAATATTTAATTAAGTCATTTTCCCCACTATTAGTGACATAGAAGTATTCCATGGGCAGTTCTTCAGGTTCGAGAGCCACAGTGTGGGAGCGGAGCATACCGATTAAAACGACTGTATTCATAGCATCTCAGAAAAGGTATAAGTTGTATCACATAAAAATCAATAAATTTAAGTTAAATAAAATAACTGCAATTTTATTAAATTTATTTATTTGTACTAATTTCATGCCAAGTTGTTGACAGTTTCACTTACTTAGGTTCGGAAATTAACAATAGAAACGATTTTACTACTGAAACCCAAAAGAGAATTATTATGGTTAATAGAAGTCTTAATGGAATTCGAAAATATATGAAATCAAATTTTAACAAAAGAAAAACAAAGGTTCTATAGTATAAAAGTCTTTTAAGGTCAGAATTATCTTATATGCAATATGTCAGTGAAACTTTGTCCATGTCTCGAACAGATGAGATCATGATAAGAACCTACGAAAGGAAGATTTTAAAAATTATTTTTGGAAGAATTCAGGAAAATGAACTTGGTGAAGAAGATCAAATTTCGAGCTTTATCACTCGTATAAAGAATCTGACATCGATGAAAAAAATACAACGAATTAAATGGGCAGGTTAGGTTGTCAGAATGAACGAAGACTCCACCACTAAAAATGTCTTCAATGCTCTACCAATTGGCACACGGAGAAAAGGCAGGCGAAATCTTAGATGGATTGATGGCCTAGCAAAATATCTCCTAGTTTTGAGAACTAAGAATTGAAGAACACTAGCAGGAAGAAGGCTGGCCTGAAAAAGGCTTCTTGAGAAGGCCAAGGGCTACCCTGGGCTATCGAGTCACTGAGGGAGGAAGGAAAGAATTTCATATCGTTTAATATTATAATCAGTTTAATGAGGTAAATATACCCTATCAAACTTTTCTACCATTTTTTTGAAATTAGGAGTGAAATTACTTGCTGAAATTCTCATCACAGTTTGCAAATAAATGTCACAGCTAACTTTTATCTATATTTACGCTTGTTTATCTTCCTACAAGAAAAACTTTGCTTACAAATATATGTTGACATAAAAAGAGAACATTTTTTTGTCTATTTGATTTTCTGACTGCCTTGGTGGCCCACAAAAAAAACTCTTTGCTGGCCACTATTTGCCCACTTATGCTATAAATGCCTTTTCAAATAATTCAATTAAAATAATTGAATTTAATTTCTTTATCAATTAATTCATTGTTTTTGATTTTTTTAAAGTAGCAATGACAGTACTGTAAATAAAATTCAATATATACCATAAAGAATATTATACTTTTAAGTGAATTATTGATATAAATTCCTTTTATGTATATATTTAATTTGATTTCAGATAAAGATAATTAATTTTTTTACATCATGTGTGTTATTGAATTCATTTCCACAAAAAAAAAAACTCTTAGGAAATTCGCAAAATATTGTAAATAATGGCTTAGCTCTCTTATTTTTCAATGTCTAGAGTTGTCTGTAAAATAACCAATACTTTGCTAAAAGAAATAAAAAAAACTTTGTCGCGATAAAGAAATCGAGTACGTTTTTACGATGCGTGAAATCCCTGCATGTCTTTCTACACACACAACTTTGCATTTATTTTTAACCTGAGTTGAATAAACTCCGTAAAACGAGCAGACAGACAAAAATGAAAATGTCAACATTCATTGTCGTCGCCTCAAAGGACATCGAGTTAGAAAGCTGTTATGCAACTCCCGCACAGAACATTGTCATGATGGTTATTACACTGTAATATCCGTTAAGGTATTCGACTACGTTCGGAACCGTAATTTTGCAAAAGCGTATAAATGGATAATATTTATGATATTTAGTGTCACTTAAATTAGAAAATATATGTAAAATTGTTTTAAGAATATTATTACAATAAAAAAATTATTTAAGTGCAATATTTTGAGAAAAAAGGAACATAGAAAGACCCTTTTTCAAAATATTCTCCTTTTGTGAAAAATGCTTCTATTATTATAATATTTTGCCTGTATATAGCCCAGACCTCTGTACAGAGGCTCAACTAGAATTTTTGAAACATATAACTTAGAAGTGGATTTATCCATATTTTACAACAACAGAGGGCAGAAATTTTAAGAAAAAAATGCCGATAATTATTTCAATGGGTGATAATTCTGAAAATAATGTGAATTTTTCAAAAGTCATAGTTGAGCCTCTGTACAGAGGTCTGAGCTATATACAAGCAAAATACTATTATAATAGAAGCATTTTTCACAAAAGGAGAAAATTTTGAAAAAAGGTTATTCTAAGTTAATTTTTTGCCAAAATAATGTACTTAAATAATTTTTTTTGTCATAATGTCCTTAAAAATTTTTTTATACATGTATTCTAATCTAAATAACACTAAATATCATGAAAGTTATTCATTTATGCGCTTTTTGAAAATCACGGTTCCGAACGTAGTTGGATACCTTAAATAAAGTTTAGTGAGTAAGCACACAAATTCTAATTATTATGAATAATCTTACTGCTGTGTAAAGCTTTTATGGTGAATAATACTAATTTGCTCTTGAAACTGTCTTTGTCTCTTGTTTGCCTATAATTAATAAGGTGACCAACCGTCCTTCTTTTATAAATTCTGTCCTTCCTCGAAAAGTGTCCTTCTTTTCAATATTTTAAAACTGATCTGTTAATCTCTGTATTCAGAGATGAACCAAACATGTTTCCAAAATGTCGAAGAATGAATGGCCTGAAACAAATATCACAGGAAATAACAGTTTTCAATGGAATTTTTTTGAATTTGTCGCAAGTAAGTTGGGCAGATATAGAAAATAAGAAATACCTGATATTAAAATCGATGACAACTGTCTGTTTGAAGTAGAAAGAAAACTCAATGTGCATATTTAAATTCTAATAAATTAGAACAATTGGAAAATCAACATGCTGAGAAATTGATAAAAGATGTGTGAAATTACTTAAAGCATTTCAAAAATGAACACATTTCATATGAAAATGTAATTATTCTTATTGCCCTGGAACTAATGCAGCAGTTGAAAGAGTTTTTTTCAGTGGGTAATGATTTTTGTGGAGTGACTAGTGGGAAATCAAAATCGAATGTTAATATTTTAGCTACAGTGCTTACCGTAAAATTCAGTATGTAGGACATTTTTTGCCTGAATTTTCCGATATATTAGATAATGACATGTTGACAAAAAAAAATAATCATTCAATGGAAAAGTACTCGTTTAAGATAATAATTAAAAAGAATATAAGCCTGATTAGCATATTTTTGTTTGAATTAATAAAACGTTTCATATATTTAAGTTGTCATTTTTTCTTAAATTTTTCGACCTCCTTTTCATTGTAAAAAAATGGTTACCTTAATAATTAAGGAAAGATCCTACATCGGAAAAACTCCAATATTAATGAAAATTCGTAGGGTCATAACCAGTATATTATTTTAAAGCTGTTCTTGCGTTTAGTTTAAAAGCAGTATCAGTGGCGCACACAAAAATTTTTCAAGGGAGGGAGAGGGTTGAAAGATCACCATTTGCGTACCATACCTCAAAACGTCACCAAACATATTTTTTTTATTTTCTTGATGTTGGGAACAAAAAACAGTAAAAAAATAAATAATTGCATTAATAGCTAACTTTTATTAATAACAAATACTTAATTAAAATTTACATACTACAAACAGAATTATCATGAATAAAAAACATCAAGGGCTATAGGGGAGGTCTGGACCAGTGAACCCAGTGGCGTAACGGAGAATATTAAGGCCCTTCTGCAACGTCAGGTTTTGGGCCCCAAGATGGATCTTACAAAGGATACGTACTTGGCGTCAGGCAAGCTTCGGGCCCTCCAGAATCCTGCCCCCCCCCCCGCATTACGGGGAGTGTATGTTGCACCACTGCGTGGACCTGTTTCCCCCTGTGTGCGCCACTGATAAGTATTATAACTCAGAAAAGGTTTTAGTATTAAAAATCTACATGTTTATTAAATGTATGCTGTCTCATTAAGCTTTATTTGCCTACGTTAAAAAAAATGTATGGTGTAGGTTGTAAAATAAAAATGTTCCAATGTTAAAAAATTTACGAGATGATGACTCGTTTAAACTGTTTTTACTCTTACTTACGACTAAGCGACAATATTAAGGGCAGTCAGTAGGGTAATAACCTTTTGAAAATCGATTTTGGGTTTTTGATATTTCTAAAATCTCCACAAATCAGGATCTCTCTAATGATATAACATACAAGCCTCTCTCTTAATGTGAATTAGAAGTACTTTAAAATGATTTTTAAAAAATAATTAGCTTATGAACCACGCCCATTTGAAAGATAGAAATGTAAACATTGTCTTTTTAAATCAGGGGCAAAGTTGCAAAGCCTCAATTTATTTTTATTCATACGCATTAGATACCTCTATAGGGAAAAACATTCCACTATTGGTATAAATTCACAAGGCTCTAATACACATAAATGTGCGCATCTACAACTTAAAAATATTTACGTAATCTTTAACGTTTAACTTGAACATAAATAGTTAACAATCCATTTATTTTAATAGTATAAAAGACGAAATATAAAGTATATTTTACAGCGAAAAGGAAAAAAGAAAAGAAAAAAAAACGTATTCAATCCAAATGAAATGAGAAAAATTTTAACTCTGATTTATTAATCGTATGGTATTATTATAGCTTTATAGTTGCTTGGAGAGTGTTTGGACATGGACAATTATTCAATACAGTGCTTCTCAAACTTTCAATATTGGAGACTCAATTTTAAGTCAGAATTTTCATCGTCCCCTTCTTCGCATACTATGACAATATATTAAATGCTATAATAATGTACTTTGACGCTAAAGCTACAAAACGACCTTGATTATGAACTGTACAAATTATCAATATAAGTATTAAACTTCGTACATGTTACTTTAAAGCAGTGGTCTTCAAACTGTGTTCCACGGAACCTTGGGGTTCCACAAGTCATACCCGGGGGTTCCACGTGTCTCAGTAAAAAAATTGAAAAGAAACTTATAAATATGTATATGCGAAATTATTATTTCCATGAAGTTCGTATAATTACAAGTATCTAAAACTCATCTTATTCATTAAAACTGAAAATTTTATTTATACATAATTAACTTTATTTTTCAACACATTTTAAACTTTTGTTATAATATAATAAATGAATATTAAAATGTTTTATCTTTATGTATATGCTTCCTACTAGATTGTAAGTATTCTACTGTTTACTATCTTGGGTTCCACAAGATGATTTTATACTCGTTAATTAACACACAGTGCCTTGCATAACTAAATCATTTTCTAATGGGAAATGTACCATTTTGCAGTTGTGGAAAAAAATACCTATAATGAAGGAAAGGAAACAACTTATAAATTTAAGCAAGAACAGCTCCTAAGTTTTATGTTGCAAATTCATGAAAAATGTACAGAAGTTCTCACACAGCAATAAACATCTTAATGCAGTGCTTCTCAAACTTCCAATACTTGCGACCCAATATTCAATCACAATTTTCATCACGCCCCCCTCAATACAATAACAACATATTGAATTCAATAAAACACGATACTTCGACGCTAAAGCTACAATACGACTTTAACCTTTTCGCCTTCGGCGTATATAAACGTCTCGCTCAGACAGTCCGTGAATTGCCCCGGACGTATATATACGTCTTTCCGAAATACGTTCACTATCCATAAAAATATTCCGAAGGCTTTGGAATGTAATAAAATAACCTTAACATTGTTTGAGAAGGATTTATTTATTTCAGAGGATTTTCTTATTTGCCCTTTCTCCCCCCTCCCACAAATACACATACGCGTGCATACGAGCAAAACAGTGGCATTGGGGAGTGAATCGCATAACTTTTAATCTGCAGTTAAGGGTTTAATTATAAGCCATGCAAAAAAATGATCCAGATAAGTGTTATAATTTTTGCATATAATTTTATATATTACTAACCCTTGTGGTCACTGGTAATTATTAAACAGTATTGTTAAGATAATTACAAAGTACATTGTACAGTACTGATACATTTATAAGTGTATTATATCAGTGTAAATGTTGTTTTTTTTTATTTTACATTATGACAGAATGTATTTTGTTTGTTTACTTCCAAAAAATTAATACTTTTTTAAAATAATTTTTTGTTTTCGACTTTTCAATATGCTCACGTGCGCTCCTAGGGTTATCACGTCCCATTAGGGGGCGCGCCCCACAGTTTGAGAAGCGCTGTTTTAACGCCATTCAGAACATCATATCTAAGCGAAATATATTTCTCAACGTGAGCAGCTACAAAAACAAAGTATAAAAACAAATCAAACGCAGAATATGAAGTACTACAGCAGATAATTTCAATAAACATTGACTTCGACAATTTGTGTGAAAAAGTGCAAGCACACATTCGAGCTATTAAATATAATGCATGGGTAGGTGACACTTGGATAACAAATTAATATTATTAATGAGTAAATTATAATAAAAAATTATATTAGAATTTCTTAATAAATGCAATACTCTTCTTTTAATTGCCTTTACATAAAATACCTGTAACATGTTGATGTATTCTAAATATTATTTTTAAATATATTCTTCTGAGGGTGTGAGTGGCATGAGGTTCCAAGAAAACACTTTCTAGTTCTAGGGATTCCACGAAAATATCTTCAAGTTCTAGGAGTTCCGAGAGTTGAAAATTTTGAAGACCACTGCTTAAAGTAATAAATATTTTAATTTAAAGGATAAGTATTAAGTTATTTATCGTAGTTCAGAATGCATTTTGTTTTGGTTTTTTTCAGTAAATTAATTATTTTTAAATAATCCCTTATTTTCGACCTTTCGATATGTTCGCCCCCTCTTCCCCTGTTGGGTTATCATGCCTCTCTAGGGGGCCACGCCCCCCAGTTTGAGAAACGCTGATTAAATAGGACCAAAAGTCCTACAGACAGCATTAGCAACGAGGATTTTCTTATGTCCTCTCGGTGATTATTGCTAATGGCAGGAAAGGAGAAAAGATGTTTTGTGCTAAGCTCTGTGTCGTGACAATGTTTGCAGAAAAAGTAATTTCTTGTCCCGTTCTTCTGAATTTTCATGCCCTTAAAGTGTCCTGTTCCGAGCCTTGTTAATGTGCTTGCTTGCATTCTACTTGAATTAATTTAAGGAATTTGGTGTTTCAGCTTGATTTTTCTATCGTTGTCTTGATTTTGCAACTGAGTTTATATCGCTTAGGGCAGGGGTGGCGAACCTTTATGGATCAACGTGCCATTTTTGCTATAGAAATGTTCGTGCCGTCAAATAATTTTGACTCTTGTGATTATTGGGAAAATAATAAAACTAATTACTAAGAACTCAAAACTCTTTATTCCCTTCGAAAAAATGCTTTTTGGCACTGTATAGTAGTAAATGATTTAGTTATACTTGTGATTCGAATTAAAGTAACATTAGTGTGACTTCTGTTGTTGTAGATTATAGATGGCAAATATAACTTATAGGATTGTATAAGATGTTACTTTTAGTAGAATGCATGCTGAATTGGAGACATCTGTCAAACGGTTTCTAAGCGAGTCTTTAATGTTATCCATCAGTTAAATGGTTCTAGAATCGAATTCTATGTTTCCAAACATTCATTTTTACTATATATTAATTCCAACTTTTTCCTAGTTTCAATAAATTTCTGATTCCGTATTGAGCTACACTGGAAGTCAATCAGTTGCATTTCCAATTTCCAACCAGTCGAACTGGGACAAGTTTAGTTTATCAAATGAAGTCACATCAAGGTGCAAAATAAATTGGATCGTTTCCCATAATGATTGCAACTGGGAACATCTGGCTGAAAATTCCTTGATCGAAGAATCAATTACGGAAATAAATTCTTCCGTAATTTTTTCTTCATCTAGTTTCTCATGTATATCTAAATCTTTGATATATTTTTTTCAAGTTGAGACATAGCCATCCTGCGATAGCCATGTCTTACGTGATCCGCGTAAGCTAGAGGTGTGGGATTATCTAAAAGGTGAAACATTTTGGATTCTTAACACAACTTTTATTAAGAATAACTTAAATTACTTAATTCTAAATAACAACTTTCTTAAAGTGAGAATAAGCCACCAATTAAACTTAATATTCAAGTCAGATCGCACAACTAGATCACTTATCTTAATTATAATTTAACTGTCTAATCTAACTTCCTATACAAAATATTACCTTTTATAGAGACACCTTCCTTCCTAGGTTGAAGATATTCCTATTATGTTATTTATAGGAGAGAATACTCAGTCTTTCTTAATCCTTCTTATTATTAATCTTATTAATGACGATGAGCGTATCCTTCTTCCAGACCTGTAGGACGTCTAACATTTATTCCGAACAATTCCACACTAAGTTATCTCTAGGCTTGCCGTCTTATCTCACCAAACCTTCTATCCTTTTAAAGTATATGACATTTGCATATTCGTTCCGTTTCTCTTCTTGGTATTGGGTTGGAAAAGTTTTGCCATTAATCGTGGCCGTCAAAGAACTTAGGAGTTATGTTAGAAGAAGAACGCGAGAGATGTCACAAAGTTTCGGACTTATTTGTAGTTTGTTGTAATAATATCGTTTATGAAAACATGCAGTTTAAAGCAAAAGCGCGAATGAGATCCCTCATGAGGATTAGGGATCTTTGTTATTTTGGACTAAAATGCAAACCATTTTGATCGGTAGCGTGCCCAAAATATTGTGTCACGTGCCATCAATAGCACGCGCGCCAATGGTTCGCCATCCCTGGCTTAGGGTGACAAGCGTTGCAGGACTGGCGTTGTAAAGCATTCGCCCGTGGGTGATGCCTTACTTCTTAGTTATCTTCATGACCTAGGGGTGTGGGAGTGAATAAAGAACCAGGCGTTGCCATAATCTTAATATATCTCTTTATTAAGATCTTAACTTAAACACTAGCAACGATAATATTTATATTTTAACTTAGCAGATCTGAGGTGAGAAAACACACAATACGTATTATCCAGTAGCGCACACAAAATTTTTTCAAGTGTGTGTGGGGGGTGTTCAGGGTCGAAAGTCTACCATTTTGGAATCATGCTCCAAAACACCTCACAACATATTTTTTTGATTTTGTTCATTTTCGGGAACAAAAACAATACAAAATTAATTATTGAATAAATAATTAGCATTAATGAATCAAATTAATTATTAGTAACAAATATATAATTAAATTTTACGTAATAAATGCATAGGATTATAACCAATCGAAAAAAACCACAAGGGCTATGGGGGTGTCCGGACCCCTATTACCCCCCTTGTGTGCGCCACTGGTATTACCAAATAAGCGCGATCCTGACCACTATAATTACTTTACCACTTACATCTAACCTCTGCTTATACACAGTTCCTAATAATCAGTAGACCAGTCCTACCTCTATATCCTAGGTAGCAGCAACCCTCTAGAATCTTCAATGCAATTTCCTTATCTCGCGTGGAATGGTATCCACCTTGCTTGAACGCACTTTCACGGATAACTGACACTGGAATATCAGCTTGCTTCAGCTTACGCGTTTAAACTCAGACTAGCATAATCACTTCCCAAAAGGCCACACCGCTTACGCTAAACTTCTGCTATATAAAAGGTTCCTAATTTGCATAGTCACGTTTCGCTTCAGGATTTGGTTGGAAAGAATTTGCCTTTTTCGGCCCCAAAGAACCCAAGAGGAAAATTAATAGAAAGCGCAATGAGCCTGTCACAGCGTTACTGTTAAGTTGCTTTGCTTCCTTAACCGGGGTATCAGCCACCTCATTTTCATCAATAACAACATGCCGTGGGATCCATTGCTGACGACAGTGACGTAACGGAAAATCTTAGGCAAGTATATTAGGCGCTGCAAAGTCAGGTTTTGGTCCTCAAGTCGGATCTTACAAAGGATTGCATACATACTTGGCGTCAGTCAGGCTTTATATCCCTAGAATCCTGGCCCACGCCCGCGATACTGGGTTGTACGTTACGCCACTGGTTGACAAAAATTAGTCCTGAGTAGCTTTTATGAATTACTTGGGGGGGGGGGCAGCTTTACAGTCCCTGAAGATTATAAGCCCTTTAGCTCTTCCTTTTTCACTAAGGTTTATGTAGTAAGATTCTCCTCGGACTAACAGACAGAAGTCCAACCTCTTCTGAGGCTCTGGTACCCCTTTCTTCTTTCATGGATTGTAATATTGATAAATTTAGTAGCTATCTAGTATAGTATGATATTATTATTGAATTATTTTATCTGAAATAACATGACATATATTGTAATGACCTACCCACTGGGGAAGCCTCCTCGTCATCTAATCAAACTAAATCTGTAGAAGGTAAAAATTGATGACCCAGACTAACCATGATAAATCCAATTTATTATGACCAAAGATAATATTCCAAGACAAGCAAATTATAAAGGGAAACTCTAGAGTGATATAACAAGAGCTCAAACCCTATGTGAATAAGCGTACGAAACATTAATAGTTTAACTTTACTCAACGTTATCTTAAGAAGCCTAACTTCCTTAGTTTATTCTAATAGTTAAAATCCGACCCTTAACCACGTGGCGAAATTCTGATCCTTACCGTAACAGCACTGCTTTCAGCGACTCAGCTTCTTTTCCTTCTAATTTTCGATTTTTAAACTTCAACTATATATATACTAGCTAATCTGTGCATATCATGGTTTCTTCTTAAGAGGGATGACTGTGAAATAACTCGATTGCTGTCACAAAGATTCCCCAAGAGGATTAGTAGAAATTCTCGTAAAGACTCGTTACAATATAAAGGCTTAGGATTTCTCGAATAGACGCACTAGGGTTCGATTATTTAATTTTTCATTTAATGATATCAAACTAAGTACAGCGGTACTTGATACACATCCAGGGACATTTTAAGGCATGGGCACACTGGGTCGGGGCTAAGGCTTCCGATAAAGGGGAAGGGTGGAGGCATCATCTCGTTCTCGATCCGAAAAATTTTAATCATCAAATGTTATTCCTGAACATATTCTCCGAAAAACTGGAAATTTGGAAAGCTAAAATAAAAATTAAAAATAATAATGCGTTTTAAAAGCATTATTATATGAAATTTATTAATTTTCCTTAAGAAAATAAAAAAACGATTATATATATATATATACATAGAGAGAGAGAGAGAGGGAGATAGATAGATAGATTAAAGAAAAATATTTCTTGATTAGTTTTGTCAGAAAATTTGATCAATAGTAAAAAAATTACAGATTTTTCAAATGATTGTGTAAGAAATAACTTCTCATTCTACTATAATTAAAGCTCATATGTGAATTACATTACGAAAAAAAAGTTGTAATAATGTTTTTCGGAAAAAAATTATAGCATTTATCTTTTGGAAGAATTTTTTAAAGCATTATTGTTATAGAAATAACTAATTCAATACGCAGTCTGTAGCTCTAGACAGAGATTGAAATGTGTGCTCTGTGTTTTCCTCTCTACGTAATGAGTTCTTAAAATTTGTTTGCAATGCACCTGTTAGTATCGCCTCATCACTAAACAGATAACTAGAGAAATATCAGACAGCCACACGCAAGCAAGTTTTTTCGGTACGAATATGATTGTAATTATATCTGTGGTAGAAAGAGCAAGTGTGGAGTAACAAACATTTAAATAGATTATTTATTATCACACGACGAAGCATCACAATAGCTACTGATGATGAAATTCGCAAGTCTAAAATTAAATTTAACCAGTTAACTGAAGCGTCCCCGTTTGATAGCGCGCAAATATGTGTGTCACGGAAATCGAGCGAAGACGAGTATACTAGTCTATCACAGAGCAAGTGTCTCTGTTAAAATATTCGATAAAAAAGATGGGTTTACTTTATAAAATTGCCCTAGGTTCCTCCCTTAGAATTCCTCCAGCTGTTGGTCTAAAACAGCAATACTCAACCTGCAGCCCGCGAGCTATATGTGGCCCACCGGGCTTTCCTGAGTGGCCCACTCATGGCCAATTGCCCTAAAAAATTCAGTTATTTAAGAACAATGTATTAAAAATTTTGCGGAAAACCTCTCAATCAAGCAATCAAATCGACCAATTTTGCGGTCGATGTCGTACGGGTGCGAATTTCAAGATTTCTTTTTCTATTTGAAACTGCAATAGTTAGTAATAACAAATAACAGTGAAGTAGGGAATGAACTGGAGTAGTGACCATTTTATGGGTGAAACTGATTTTTAATTATAAACAAATCATACTGATTTTTCAGTCTGGAATTCAGTCAAAACTGCTGCCATTCTGCATTTGATAAATTAATATTTGAATTAAAAATAAGTGAGGCTTTGTCAAAAGAAAAAAAAATCGAGTTATCAAACAGCTTGGCAGTTATGTTTGTATGGTCATAAACGAAAGGGAACCGAAAGTACCCCATAACTTAGTAAAAAATGCATAAAAACGAAAAAATTTTTTTATGTGCGCTTGATAGAGATTAATATAGTATTAAATACCAAAAATGAGTTTTAATATTTAGATCAATTTTCCACGTTTTAAGTGTCCAATATTGCCTTGGTCTTATGGTGTTTTTTCTATTAATCTTCATGTTGCGACCCGTATAAAATATCTGCCACATGTATGCGGCCTGACGGGAAAAAAGGTTGAGTACCCCTGGTCTAAAAGGAAAGAAGTTGTTGTTGTTACTGTTGTGGCTAATGCCACCAGTCTGACGTAGTTACAAAGAGGACTCCGAAATTCATCGTGGCAAGGGGCTAGAAGTACACCTGTCGTTGGCCTTGAGCACCATACAGGTGACAGTACGAATTAGCTCGGCGAAATTCCCCGTAGGGACGATAGATGGCGACAACACCTATCTCCACCTCCACAATGGACTAAATTCATGTGACGTCACGATCACATGATTCCTGTGAGCTCTCGCGCACGTGCATACGGCTTCATTTGTTTACGACTATTTTGCTCTTAAACTCGTATAGTTATAATTATTCTTTTTTTACGTTCAGAAATGACATACTGTGCTGCATATGGATTTTTTTTAAAAAGGTTACTTTTTAGCTTTAAAAACAAAGTGACTTATGCCAATTTAAAAAACAAAAACAACTCAATTACTGGAAATTATTTGTTAGGTCTGGTTGTACATTTTTTTTTTGTTTTGAAAATTCTTTTTTTTCCGTGCTGCGGCTGAAATATATTGAGTTACTTTTATAACCTGAAAAGTTTGTGGAATGTCCAATGCAACAATCTTGGATTTTTTTGTTTTAAAATCACATATTTTTATATAGTATTATTCATCATTTAAATTGTTTAAAAATATTTGTTTTGTCTACATCAAATACATTTTTAATTTAATTGTGAATAGATATTTTATGGGACTATTTATTTATATATATGTATTGTATTTTTTCAATCTAATTTGCAATTCATTGTGCTGTAAAAATAAAATTCGTTTTCATCAATGCATAACTATTTATTAATCAAAAAAAAAAAACTTTCATATTAACTCTCTAATATGAGATAAACAATGATTTAAACAAGTAAACTTTTTTACAAGTATTTCGGAACCATCTATTTATAGATAAATCACGTGTAATTCAATAATAAGAAAAATATATTTAAAAGTGAGGATAATTAAAAAGCATTTCTGAAAATTATTGCACCTTTTCTGATGATACATTCCCTCTCTTAATATTGTACAATTTTAAAAAATTAGATCTACATGTTATAGGCACTTTATATGAAGAAAAAAAAATATTGAATGTGTTATTAAAAATTGTAATGTACGTTTTTAATATAGTTCATACTCGCATTAATTTTAATTTGTGATCCAAATGTCACATACCCATGCTTATTTATTGTGTGTTATTTTCAGAAAAATTAACTTTTTTTTTTCGATGCTTTATATTGCAAGTGCATTTAAGCTTTCTGTACACATGCATGATTGAATGTAACTTTTTATTAATTTTAATATGCTGAAACAGCTCTAAGGATTTGCTATATCTTTATCTACATCTACATCTTTTTATCTACATCTTTTTTTTTTGTAAAACTTTGCAAAAGTCTTGGAACTTTTTTTTGCTAATTCATGTGATTCTCAGGTTTTGAAATCGGAATTAATATTTGTTATACGCCTAAATCTATGTTCTATTTGCGCAATAACTGTATCAATATTGCAGTGTTATAGAAGTAACACCTAAATCCTTCTACCAGGGGTTTTTTTTGTAACATGCAAAGTGATACA
>BMAV01006623.1:0-14923 GCA_019973955.1 Trichonephila inaurata madagascariensis | reverse complement strand
AATTTTAAATTCAATTCCATGTAACAGAGTTAGGGGATAGGAGGGAGGGTAAGGGGAAAGGTTAACAATACAGATTTAGAATTTTATTATATATTTATTATTCATCATTTTAAAGATATTTATTTACATAATAATAAACATATAATATAAAAATTCCTTCAACATAAATAAAAAACTAAAATTGAACATATATTTTGTATTATGTATCTTTTAAACTTAATTATTAAAATAAGAAATTAATACACACACAAACACACTAAATGCAACTATTCCTTCAATATAGTTAGATGTTTTAATGTCAGACCCAGCACCTCCATTTTATATCGTAATATCAGGGGTATAATTTGACTTTATATTTCACATGACTCTAAATGTTCAGTTGAGTCTGCAAAGAAGTTGTAAAAACAACTTTTTGTGGACTCGCAATACTTTTCAAATGAAAAAGATTTGTTCAGATAAATATGTAGAGTAAAAGCTGAAACCAGAGCATATGCAATTTTCTTTTTAAACAATTAAATCTCTCCAAAAAGGACATCCAAAAACTTAAAATAGCTGTCAATTTACCATTAGAGTTATGTTTTAGATTTTTATATTTCTTCAAATTTTCCTTTGAATAATTCTGATGGTGTTAGTTCATGAGCCCCATTTTAAAATTATCAATTTTAGTCAAAAACTGACTAATTTATAGAGGTATAGAGTGCCATTAAAAATTATACTGCAGGTCAAATGTGGCACACATGCGTAGGTTGCTGACCTAAACTATTTTAAATCCTTAATGATTTATCATAAAGCTTTACATACTATACAGCATTAACATGATATATTTTAATGCAGCACATAAAACATACTACTACCCTTACAGTAGAATAAAAGAAAGAATTGAAAATTTGTGTTACTTTTTATATAACTCTATAAAATCAAAATTTCTAAAACAAATATTATAGTAAGTTATGATGAGGTAATTCATTAGAAAACTATCATACTCCTTTTGTCTCATAATAAGAGTAGCTAGTAAATATTTAAATGGGATAACTGACAGATGCAGCCTTAAGTTATGTTGCAGTGCAAAATTGTGAAGTCTTCAATCAAAATTTATATATTCCACATATGTTCTGTCATCTGTCACACATCTTCAAATTCTTAGGTTAACTTAATTATTATGAACTGTAATTATTTCTTTTAGTTCCATCAGTTGATTGAAATTAATTACCATATTTCAGTTAAATATCAACCCAATGAAAAAAGCAAGACGAAAAAAAATTCTAAAACAAATATCGAGTTGCAAGTGTTCAGTTCTTATGCATCAAAAGAAAAATTGCATTTAAATTAGTGGCAAAATAATTCAAGTGTAAGAGACTGACCATATCAAGAATTTGGAAACATGCTTCTCAAAATCAATTAAGATGAATATAATGCTAATGTTGATTCTTTGAAAAAACAAAATTGTAGATGTAAATGCAAAGATTATAAAGAAAATTTTGAAAAACTTAGACATATTCCTCTTAGAAAACTCCTTCCCATAACATCAGCAGCTCATACCATTGAAATTTCCAAATCTACATTATTCCAAATTTTGAACAAAACGTAAACTGTACAATGAGTTTCAAGTACTTCAATTAATTTCTAACAGAAAATAATAATGTGTACAGGGAAAATAAAATTTTGCAGACACACACACAAGGGATACTACCTACAAATTTATATCACAATAATGGAATTACTTAGGAAAATCCAGATAACCATGCAAACACTCAAAATAAAAATTAAGAGTGATATTTTTAATGTTTAATTTAATCAGCTTTTTCATAACAAATATTATTTCTATATATATATATATATATATATATATATTTGTTACAATTATTATGGGACAAATTAATTTCATCAACTGCTACAACTTTTTTGACACAGGGAATAACTTTTATAATTACAAAAAAGTGGGATGTATATATACACACACAAATCTATGTACACTTTTGATTTTATAATAAATTCTCAGTTTCTCTTCAATGATATAAAATTTTTAATTTTTACTTACCAAATGTTCCATTAAACAAGGTTCACAATGGCTTAAAGTTTCATTATACGGATTACTTTCAGCACATTCAAGACAACTGTTTCCATCAGAAGCTAACACCTAAGAAAAAGATTAAAAGCAATAAGCAAAAAAACATCAATGAAAAAATACATGAATTAAGGTATAAATTAAAATAGTATGCAAGAGACTGATTTTGAAAAATATGTACCAATCACAATAACAATTTTTTATTTACCTTTCCTTTTGGGCAAGGGGCACATGTAACATTATATGGATTTCTTCTCATTTTCTCAAAATATGGTGATTTGCAAATACAGGATCCTAAATTTTACAGAAAAAAGGTTTGCTAAAGACACACACACATACAATTTGATTAAAAACATTTTTAATACATCTACAAACAATATTTTATCAGCATAATTACCAAGTACACTTAATTTTTTATATATTTACATTAATGTTTATTACTATTATTGAATGAAATAAGAAATTTCAGTACATAATTGTAGAAAATATTCATAAAAGGACTAACTTTTCAACTTAAATATATAATTTTTCTGTAATATATAATTTTCATAATTCTAAATATATAATTTTTTCCAGGTATAATTTTAATAATTATTTGCAAATGATTACCAAAATTTCATGGTTTAAATACAAATATTAATAATTCGTTACATTAATGTTAACTTTTATCAATAAATAAAATTTATTAATTAACATTCTGTGTAACACAGAATTCCAAAGAAAATTGTGTGAGTTTATTGTTAATAAAAATAAACTTATTTTAGAGGCAATTAAATTATATTATAATAAGGTGGCCCAACTGTCCTCCTTTTATAGGTTCTGTCCTTCGAAAAGTGTCCTCCTTTTCAATATTTTAAAACTGATCTGTTAATCTCTATTCAGAGATGAACTAAACATGTTTTCAATACGTCGAAAAATGGTCTGAAACAAATATAACAGGAAATAACAGTTTTTGATAGTGTTTTTTGACTGATCTCTTTTAGTTAAAGTAATTTATATGGCCATAACTGAGACATGTTTGTCCAGTCACTTCCAGGTTTTAATTTAATAGCCACTTAGTGGATATATTTTTTCATAGAAGCTCTACGTTATTTTAAAGTGATTTATTTATTATTGTTCAACTATTACAACTTAATGTGAGAAAGGTTTTCTTGTACCATAAAGTTTAGCGTATTATATGCTAACTTTATTTAGCGTATTATACGCACACTTTTAACACAAAAATAAGATCAAAATTTACAGGTACACTGTATACACTGGATATAAAAGTGATAGCTTTAAAAATAAAGGAAAAATGAGCTTACAAAAAATTGATTTCTATATTTACCTCAATACTGTTTATTTAAAAGAAATGAAATACCTTATGAACTTTCATTATTGGATACATGATCAGATCGTCATATTCGTCTTCTGTTACATTTCCCAGCAAATTTTGTTTCATTTTCAATATAACAGCTACTCTGATTCATAAATAAGTTATCATCTTCCATTAAACTAAGATTTTTAGATAAATTACATTTTTTAAATGACTTTTTAATTATAGAAATTTTAATTTCCTTCCATGCTTTTATTATATACTCACACACTCTTTTTAGACTTTCAAACATAAGATCACTGTCCATGAACACATTTCAAGTTCTTCATAAAAAAAAAAGTGTGTATTATTAAAGTGACCAACTATCCTCCTTTAGGTTGGATAGTCCCTTCTTTATTGGTTCTGTTCTTCCTCGAAAAGTGTCCTCCTACTTGACATCCTTTTCAATATTTTAAAACTGATCTGTTAATCTCTGTATTCAGAGATGAACCAGACATGTTTCCAACATGTCGAAGGATGGTCTAAAACAAATATCACACAAATAACAATTTTCAGTGGTGTTTTTTTACTTCAAAGCAAGTAAATTGGGCAAGATATAGAAAATTGTGTTGAGTTTTTATCGAAAAAATGCCTGATATTAAAATCGATGACAATTGTCTGTTGAATAAATTAGAATACTGAATGTATATTTAAATTCTAATAAATTGGAACAAATGGTAAATCAGCACGATGAAATTGATAAAAGATAAGGGGATACTTAACCATTTCAAAAAGGAACATTTTCCATAGGATGATTTAGTTATTCTTGTTGAATTTACGTTGTGATGACCTGGAACTAATGAAGAAATTGAAAGAGTTTTTCAGTGATAAATCAATATTGAATGTTCATACTTCAGCTATAGCACTTACCATATCTTAATCCAAAATTTCCAATGTATTAGAAAATGATACATTGACAAAAAAAATATTCAATGGGAAAATACTCGTTTAAGTAAATAATTAAAAGGAATGCAAGCATAATTATTCTATTTTTATTTGAATTAATAAAATGTTTCATATATTTACGTTGTAACTTTTTCTTAAAATTCTTCGAGAGTGTCCTTTTTATTGTAAAAAAAACTGGTCACCTTAATTATAATACATTTAAATAACGACCGAATTTCGTTCAATGAGGTCAAATAAATTTTAGAAGAAAAATCCTTTTTATTAATGAAACATTAATATCTCTACCATTTGCAAATAAATGGCTGATGTTCATATAAAAGAAAAATTATACGGGTGAATATCTTATATTAAGTCTTAAATTAACATTGCAGTTTTCTTTAAAATCTACAAGATTTGTCATAAATTTTGGGGTATATTTATATTATTCATAGGAAAACACGTAGGTTTTTCGCAAGAGTGACGAATACAAAAATAATGTTTCAAGTACAATTTTTCCCTTCCTTGACACCTTTTTTAAAAAAAGAATTCGCTTTTTTTAAAATTGCAATTTGGAGTACTTTTAATTATGCATTTAACATATTTTTTCATCAAACATTAATTTAGATTATTCTGTATCCAGAGAACAAACAATCGTATATTCTGAAATGTGTTATTTAAAAAGTATTGCATCATATTTATTGGAAGAATGCATAGAATAGATAACGAATGTTCTTTTTTCCCACAGCACTACTCTCGGTTTGAAAATAATGACTTTTTTGAAGAAAACTTTAAATAAGGTAAAGCACTGCACTAACACAAAAAATGTTAAATTATGCAGCATCGTAAAGTTTATTGACCTCTAATGTTGTGCTTCCCATACACACCTGCATAAGGCGTAATAGCTAAATATGAAACAATTTAATGTTGGAATAATTTTTGAATTTGTTCCCGTTATGATTCATATTCAGACCGGTGTAAACCAGATAAAACCGGTTTGCTTACCATCATGGGCTCTATGCTGCAGGTTCGTTTGGGTTTCGTCTCTCCCGCATCGTCGGCACCGCATGCAAATTGAGTCGTAATATTCGGTAGAATTGCAATAGTCAGGGTTATGGCAGGTATACGTATGTTTCCATTTGCTTCATTATTAAAAGTGATGATAGCAATCCATAGTATAATTGATAAAATCATCGTAAAATCATCACATCGAATGAACCAACACAAAAGCCTACGAACAAATAAGTGCTAGACAAATAAAGATTGAGTGAAAGTGTCAGACGCAAACCGCACTAGCGCCATCTGATCATGAAATTAGTAAACAATCACACGTGGTTAATGAAGGGTATAATGAAACGAAATTAAAAAAAAAAGTTATTAATTTTACTCATACAATTCTTTTTCGCAACAGAATGAATTTTTTAATTTCACTTTGTTTTTGTTGTTCCTTTTGTTTAATTTTATTTTAATAATGTTGCGACAGGTTTTTAATAGCGAACAGCTGAAATCACGTATTCAGTTTGTATTGGGTATTAAAATTTCCTTCAAGCAATTTTTCTGAAAGATATTACTCCACTTGAAGCAATTAGGTTTTTAAATATTAATGTTTCAACGGTGTGTATATTTAATAAACTTTGCTGAATATTTGTTTTCAAAGTGAATAATTAATACTAGTACAAATTAATAATGGAGTAAAAAGAGGTTGAGGAACAGTGTGATTATAAGTTTACTAAACTAAATTTAAAATAGAAATGCAGTAATAAAAATGTACACGTGTATTTTTCAATTATTAAAAGCTAAGATAATCTTTTTGAAGCATAATAAAGCATTATTTTTTGAGAAGTATTTAATTCAAAATGCTCTGTAATAACTATTTTTTCGAAAGAAATAAAATTTCTAAACAAATTAAATAATCAAAACTATAAGTACATAAAAACATGAATCATTGTAAGAAATATTGACGAAATTTTTATTTTAAATGAGCATCACATAATTGAAATAGGAAAAGGGGGAGAGGATGAAACAGAATTTTTATATGTATCAAATTTAAATTTAATGAAAAAATTAATAATCTCATTTAATCTATGATTTACTGAGAAAATTCAAAATAAATTTCAGATTAAGAATTTAAAACATTTTTAAATACTTATGAAAATAATGAATATAAAATTTGACGCATATCTCTCGTATTGATAAAAATATATGACTGCAGTATAAATAACTCTTAATGGTTCTTATATATATTGTATTTATTACATAAACATTGCTATTTTAAAGATAAAAAAACGTTTCGAAAACCTATCCTGGGTTTATAATTTTCGAAAATTAAAAACATATTCTTTCCTTTATTTCTTAAAAAAATTAACTGTATCACGAGATTAAAATCATAATTTTTTTTAAAAATATCTTGAATTACTTTTCTCAAAAAATTATTGTGCCTTGTGATTATTTATTATCTTCTAAAAATCTTGGAATGTATTTTTCCATGTGAAAGGTTTCTTGTAAATGTGTTTTTACAGCAATTAGGATAGCAACAAGGAAAAGAAACATTTAAAGACATTATGAGTAAATAATAAAATTTCATATTTCTATTCATAAAATTTTGCCATGAGATTTATTTCATAACTTTTTTTTTCTTTTCATTCACGTTTTTTTAGAGAGCTTATGTTTTAACTTTAATAAATGACAATAATTCTTCGAGTTTTTTCTTCTCCTCAATGTATCATTATATGAATTTTGAAATATCCTTCTCAATTATTAATTAACCTAAGAACATGTCTTAAAATTGAGTTTGGTGATTGATTGATTGAATATTAACGTCGCACTGTTCAGCAACACGAGGGCTTTTGGCGACGGACCACGTAATTTTGAACCATGGTCAAGTGACGTGGACGACACCTGAGCTGGCACCCTCCTAACTACCACACCACATGAACTTGAGTTTGGTGAAGTTACATGACTAGATGAGGTAAGTTAAAGATTCATGCTGTCAATATTTCAAAAATCCAACAACACTGGCGTAGCTAGTCTTGAGTGGGCCTTGTGTCAAAACTCTTTGGGGCCCCATAACATTATACGATTTTTCGCATATTGGGGCCCTTGTAGTGTGGGGGCTACGTATCATCGATACGGCAGTTACGGTGGAAGCTACGCCCCTGCCCAACACTATTGAATGAAATTGAGTTTTTATTGCCCAATCTTTATTGATAATATTGGCTAATAAATAAATTTTTAATGTTGTTTACTTTACTTATTTGATTACCTTTCTAAACGAAAAGGACGTTTTTTTTAAACCTCAGACGAAAATTGGATTATTCATTTGAGCAATATTTGAATTATAAAAACTCCAGTCTTGGCAAAATAAATATACTATAATCGATTACAAGATAGTAATTAATGAATTCTATTTCATTCTAAAACTTCCTCAAAAGTTATATTCGTTTAAAAAAATTGTTCAAAATAGAAATTTTTCGAACAGAAAAATATTCCTGTTTCATTATAAAATAATTTGGTTGCCCCCCCACACACAATGCATATCCATTAACCGTATTATGGTCGTAAAATTTATAAACATTTAATTTAAAAAAAATTTTTTTTATCTTAACAAGAAAAGTAAGAAACAATTTTCGATATTATATCTATAAACAAGTAAAATAAAAATAAAAAAAATTTTAAGTTAATTCCTACTTAGATCAACAAAGACAAATTTTATTTTAGCTACTTTTTATTAAATAGTTACATGGCAGAATCACAAAATTAAGTGGTAATTAACTTTTATTAATTATCATTAAAGTATCGCATTGTCACTCAAAACAATCGTGTATATAAAATTTCAGTTCAACTGAATGTTTTAAAACGTGAATAAAAAATCTTTTAAAGTTTTGACCCCCAAGTCGCTAAAAATGAAACCAACGTGGTTGTATCTGTAATTCTTAAAATAATTAGTTTCAGTCAATTAATTTTAATTAAATTATCGTATTTTTACCCCAAACAATAGTGTATAGAAAATTGCAGCTCAAACGAGCGCTTTAAAATGTGAGAAAAAAACCTTTTTATGTTTTGACACAAGTTGCCAAAAGGGTCGCTAAGTCGCCAAAAATGATGCCAACGTGGCTGTATTTGTAATTCTTTGAATAATTAGTTTTACTCAATTAATTTTTATTAATTATAATTAAATTACTGTATTGTCATTCAAAATAATCATGTACATAAAATTTCGGCTCAATTGAGCGCTTTAAAATGTATTTTTTTAACGATTGAAAATACCACGAAAATAAATTAAATATATAGAGAGTGTGAGCTAATAGTAGGAATTGTGAAAAACATATTGAAAAAGTGCTTTTCAAACATCCAAGAAAGAACTCTTCTATAAAGAAACTAGTGCAACAATATGTTCTTTTCCATTGAAACTATCGTAAAAATATTCTGCGATGACTTCAAATTTTTGATATTAGTCGAAAAAATAATTTTTAAAAAGTTATTAAAAGTGTTAAAATTTTTCATATAGAGTCAATGCACCCAGGGACGTCTTAAGACATGGGCCAACTGGTCCCGGGCCCTAGGCCTCAGTCACAATGGGGCCTTGTCTCGTTTTCAACTCAGATTTAATAAGATGATGATTCAAGCAAGTTCAAAGGTAAAAATTTTTTTTCCAGTTGTTTTTCCCCGAAAATTAATTTGGACAATATGTCAACTGGCTACGTGATGACCATCGTCCACGTATAGGCCTAGGCCTACCACTAACATCTTTACTATTCGTAAAAAGGAGGCAGCGGTGGGCCAGTTTGTGTGATTGTAAGCCGCAATTTATTTGTTTCGATTTATACGAGTATTTGGTAATGTAGTGCATTGGGAGTATGCAATGTATTGTCTTTTTTTTTGGATCATAGGTGAACCCTAAATTTGTGTAGGGCCCAGAGCCTTTTTTTTTGGGGGCCTAGGTTACTTTATACGTGGGGGGCCCAAAAGCCTAAGGCGTCCCTGAATGCACCTCAAGTTTAAATTACAACCCAGAGTCATTTTTAGAAGAAAAAAAAAAAACATTTGTTATGTACAACTATATCTTAATAGACAAGAACTGTCACCAATGATTTTATAAAAAAAATATATATAAATGTTTTTATAGAAAAGACCCCTTTTTAGCGGTTTTTTAAGATTTACCTCTTTATCATATAAAAACTGAGTTTTTCCGAAAACGAAAAATTAATATAATCAGTCAATATATGGCTTTGAAAACCCCGTCTCCCGAAATATTTTCACACTTTTCTCACATAATTTTACTAAGATTAAATACATATTTATATTTTTGGGTTTTTTAAAATTTTAAAATTTTTGAAGCACAAAATATTTTTCACAGTTAATTCTTTAATTTTACGTTGGTTTACCTGTAATAATTGTAAACATAATACAATGAAACTAAATGAAAGCTATTAGCAATGGCAGTGGCGTACAGAACGTTATATTTTAAGATACGTGTAGACGAAAGCACCGAGGTGTAATTCACATATTAAAAATTATAAATATCGTGGTGTGTGAGGGGAGAGTAATTGTACCCCCAAATTCTGTTGTATGCCACTGTGTGAGGATTTAATTTCAACACTGAACAAATTATGATACCAAACCAAGCTGGACCCCTTCTAACACTTCCACTACGCCAACGGGGGAATTGAGACTTACGATTTTTTAGCATCAGCTCTTTAAATGTACAGGTGTGATCCAACTGAACAAATACACACATAAAATATTTGATGGTCAATACTCTACATAATTATATATTTTTCCATATTTATTTTTCACTACTTCAATACACAAGTTTTCACTGTCGGCAGAGACAAATTTACTCAATTCATAGTCAGAAACTAATTCGCGCACTAGAATTTAAAATTAGAATTAAGTGAAAGATACAGTAGTTTTCTACAGGTAATGACGTCAATTTTAACTTCTCTTGAACTTGATTCTGAGAAGAGTTACGATACATTTCAAAAGAATGATGCAAATTTCACTCGATTTTCTTTACCTGGAGCCCTTGGCGACAGTTCTGAATGTTTCCGAGACTCGCGCCAAAACCATTTACTTCTTTTTCTCTCTGTCTTAGACAAATAAAAACAATTTGCGTGCTCTTTAACTCATTGTATTGAGAAATATGCCCACACAACTTGGAAATGAAATCGTAAGAATAAATAGATGCATAGACTAATTTTGAAAAAGAACAGAGGTTTGTATGCTTAGTTTAGATTTTCGTTCAGCGATTTTAATTCAAAGCGGTACGTGTGGCTCATGCCAGTGGCAGCTCTAGGAACGGACAAACCAGACCCCTTCCCGGGGCGACAACTTTTAAGGGCAGCATTTGGATCAAATTTGAAATATATATATTTTTTTGTAACAAAAAATATGATATATTTTCTGAAATATTATTGGGTGTGAATTTGGTATTTCATTTAACATATTTTTTTATTTTGTATTCTGTATATTTAATGACATTTTTATTTTCTATTCTGTATATTTATTAAATTTGTAAAATTGTGTGAATAATATGTGAAAATTTTTATCTCGTATCATTTTCTTAAATAAACATATGAAATGCTAAAATGTAATTTTTAAATACATAAATAAAAAAAAATGCTCAAAGGATGCCGAGTCCTTTTAATCACTACCTCTATTATCCTTTATTGTATATGTATAATGTTATGTTTGATTGTATTTGCTTAATCCGATTATTAAATTTAATTTTTTTTTAACTTGCCACAATATTTCTTGTATATATTCTCCCACGTGTAAATTACTGCTTCCGTTAATATCCTTAGATCCTTGTTCAAAAACTAGTTCCACTTAGCAATAATTTATTCTTTATCAAATTCAAACTTGACATAATTTAGTTAAGACGCTATAACCTTATTTGTTAGTAAAAAACAGAAAATAATACCCAATTTACATTAATACTATGATTTTTGATCATTATAAGGACTTTAAAGCAATAAAATAATTTCCGTGCGCCAGATTGGGAAAACTGCCCACTGTGCGTCGCACTGTTCAGCTACTCAAGGACTTTTGGCGACGGCCCTCGTAATTTTGAACCATGGTCAAGTGACGAAAACGACACCTGAGGTGGCACACACACCCCCACACACACACACTTCTAACTTCCACACCACACCGACGGGAGGATGTTTGAGTTTCGACAGGTGCATTAGAATGCCGGTGTCTATAAGTGTAAGAATTGAATGTTTATTACTTTTTGGCGGCCTTATTTTTTTAGCATTTTTAGGAAATTTTTTTGACGACCAGTAAAATTATAGAACTTTATGTTTTTTTTATCATTTGTTTATATGGATCTTAAGAGTAAGCACATAAATTTTTAGCCAACAATATCCAATAAAACGAGAGTTATAGCATTCTAAACACACCCGCATCGAAAAAATGGACGCTCACTTCCTCCACGATTCTGGCTCTTAGGCATATCTGAAATTGAAAAAAATTAACGGCGTTTTAATCCATAATCTTAAATGCATCGAATGAACTATACTCAATTGAAAATATCCAAAACTGGATTTTTGGTAGAACTCTGAAGAAAAAGTTTCGAATTTCATGGGTTATGTTTTTGTTATAAAAAATAGAAATATTTTGAATTTTGGAATGATCGTAGTTCATTTGGTGCGTGTATTTGTGCTGAAATTTGTGCCCTATAAATTTGAGGTCATTCGGTCCAACCGTTCTTGAGATATGATGGAGGAAAGTTTGAAAAACACAGTTTTGAGAAAAACGCGTTTAAAGTTTCAAGTCAGATTAAATCAATAAAATCTTAACTTAGCGCTACG
The DNA here is from genome assembly GCA_019973955.1 of Trichonephila inaurata madagascariensis. Lineage (NCBI taxonomy): Eukaryota > Metazoa > Arthropoda > Arachnida > Araneae > Nephilidae > Trichonephila > Trichonephila inaurata. Next base: position 2,808 of record BMAV01006623.1, on the reverse strand, counting down.
AACAGCTGCTCTTCTAACACTTGCTTCTTATAACGACTTCGAATTTTAAAAAATAACTTTACCACCGTATTCTAGACAAGTTAAAGAAGCAATTTATGAAAAAAAATTTTTTTATTTTTTTTAAACCATTACATGGGTGAACCCCTTAATTGATTGTTTATTAACATTTCATTTAGAAAAACATAAAGGCTATAACCGACGACGACACTTGAATTGGATCACCGCTATTCTCTGCTTTCACATCTCGCTAGTGGCCACGGTAACAGAGTGGTCATGATCTCGGAACGCGAGACTGATGTTAAAACCAAGTACTACTGAAAACGCACCGTGTAAATGAGCTGATGAACGTTAAATCTATCGAGGCTCAAAGCCTTCCCGTTAGCGAGGTGTGGAAGTTTGGAGAGGGGCGTGCAAGCGCAAGAGTCATCCTTGTCACTAAACCAAGATTCGAAATTACGAGGTCAATCACCTATAGCCCTCCTGTTGCTTCCCAGTACGACATAAATTAAATTAAATCCATGCCACGCTAACATAGACTTCGAATCTCAACAGATTTAATGAACTAGTACATCAGTTACACGACGTGTTTTACGTGAAATTGGAACTTGAACATGCGGCTCATTTGAAACATAGTGGGGCACAATAACCACTCCGAAGAAAAAAGTACTATTTATAATTTGATGAATATTTTGCTTGCCGTAATAATTTTAACTCATTTATTTATTTTAATTTTAGAAACTCTGACCATCGGAAAATTGGAAAATGACTAATACAATTACTTTCTAAAAATATCCACTGTTTTCTACAGGAAAATTTATCGGATTTTTAATGGATAAACTTTAAATTAATGTTTTGCAGCATAAAAAGGTATTCTTTAAAAATATTTTTTTGCACTCTCGCGTCCTTGTTTAACAGCATTATGCAAATAAATTATTGTTTACTTTATTGATCTACTTATTGTTTTTTGGAAGGTTATAGCAATAATAAATAGCAATATAAAAATTTTGTGAACGGCAAATCGTGGATTCGAATTCTAATTAGTCTCTTTGGTCATGGTTTCACAAGCAGAATTCTAATAATACAATTTATAATCATATGGGAAATTTATTTCATATGCAAATGAGAGGAAATCATAAATTAGAGGTAACTATAGATTATAATGATATAAAAATATAGCAGGCGAGTAAGTATTAGCTTCAACACCAGGCCAACGTGAGCACTTTGAGCCACGGAAGGTTTAACGTGCGTTAGCCCCTATATCCCTTTAAGACCTGAATTATTTTTATCTTCAAATATTAAATTCTTCTGGTTATTAATACTATATGGACTCCAATGACACTGGGAAAAATAATAAAAAAATTCCCCCCCTTTTTGAACGTAGATTTGACCGCACGATCGTGCGGTTTGGGGGTTATTTTGGAAACAGGTCACCTATAAAAATTTTACGAGTTATACTTTTTTAGCTCTAAGTCGATAGAAGAAACAATCTTAATTAACTAAAATTGTTAAAATAAGGAAATTATTGATGTATAATTAACTCTTTTTATTAATTCATTATTTATTTATTAAAATCTTTTTTTTTTTTTTTTGACAAGTAAAAAACCAATGCATTTTAGCAACATGTTTTCGAAATGCTTTCGTAGTTTTCGATCTGCATTTGCGAGGCCTTGAAATGTCATCAACAATGAAAAGGGCTATACATAAAACAACCCTTTTTACCTTGAATAGCCAGGAAAAAACCCTTTGACAAAAATAGCAGGTCGTTATAAAGCTTGATTTTTTGGAGTGGAATTATATACAATACAAAAACTTCATCATCAGTTAAAAAAACTTTTTTTTAGTAGGTGGAGAGGTGATAATGCTTCAACTATCTTTTTAAATTAAATTTTAACCGATCCATTTTGATTTTTAGAGGAATTTTATTAGATATTGCATCTTGTTTGCACAAAAACCAAGAATTTGCAACAGCTAATTCAATGTAATGAATGTGTTCAAGAGACTCTTATGGTAAAGAATGATCCAAAATTGTCTTTCTATTTCAAATATTCATACGTGTTTTTTCACTGCTCTCTTCTGAACTTGATTCTCTTTCCAGTATTCGCGATTCATATGTTTTGTTCGCAGCATTGTCATCATGCGAGATATCACAACTTCTGATATATGTAAGTTCAATCTGATTTATTCATCAATTGAAACATTTCTTCTGTGAGAATTCTTCTCCTTTTAGACACCTGAAAAGTTTTTGGTTAAAAGTTAACACAGTATTCCATGAAAAATTGTAAAATGTATCAGAAAATTGTATTACACACACACACACAATACTACCACCGGAAAACCCCGATTTTTTTTTGGGGGAGATATGGATGCAGATATTGTGGAGAGGATAAAAAAGCATACTGTCAACAAAAAGTATGAAAAAAAAAATTAATTGCAAAAAGAGAGAGAGAGAGAAAAGGACTCATTCACGGCGACCCCCAAGAAGATTTGGTATTAATTATGTAACTTTAATTTCATTTTATGTAGGCTTTTCCCCAAAATTATTGAAACAGAAAAGAAAATTGCATGTTAAGTACTTACCTTTTCAGCTGTAGTGACTCCGGGCCCCCCCCACACGATCGTGGGGTAACGAAATCCTGAGTCCTCCCCACATTAATAAAATATAATTAATATTTTTTCTATTTTACAATTATTTAAAAATTAATGCAAAAAATTTTTATCCGCAATTAGAAATATATTGATAATTACCTTTTTCCGACAGATAAAAAAAAGACGTGGAGAAAACGTAACTTTAAAAGTAAAAATGGGGAA
>BMAV01006621.1:0-42620 GCA_019973955.1 Trichonephila inaurata madagascariensis | reverse complement strand
TGCACTTATCACACCACATGCACTTGTCACTCACACCTGTTCGGAGCCATAAAACTTAGAATGAATGAAGGGTGAGGTTCACCCCAATCGAAGATGTCACAGATGGATTCATCTTTATAAACTTCTTTGAACATTTCGGGAGTTTCTTTTGCCGATTTCACAAGTTTGAAACAAAACAATATGTTTAGTCTCTGATCCTTTTTGTACGCCGCGACAATCTACTATAAACCTTTCGTACTCGGCGTTAAACTAACAGGGAATAAATGTACTAGGAACCTTGCCAATTACAAAAATGTCCTAACAGATATCGACCTTCACCACACGCGGCATATTGATGTTCTACTAGTACAGCAGCGATCTCTCCAGGCTCATTCCCCGAACTTTCTGGCCACAGGTTGTATGTACATATTGATCTTGGTATAGTTGAATCTTCGTAACATGTTTTCTAATTTAAGAAAAGCTCGTTATTTCTTGTTGTACGATTGTTGCATAAGAGATGGAATATGACACTTTTTTCACAACTTAAACCATGATTTTGGATCGTACCTACGGTATAAAAAAGTTACGAGTAACTAACATTGATGATAGTCTTAAAAAAGCAGATAGAACTAATGTTATAACTAAAAAATACATTAACAAATTATGTTCTCTTTATACATATTACTTACCTATTGTTTTGTAAATTTTTTGATTCTTTAGAAACTCTTTCACAACTGGGATGCAGTAGTAATATACATAATGTCACCACCGTTGGAAATCCCATTTAGCCTTTATTTCATATGATCAAAACGTTATTCAAGACTCTTTCTGATGAGCAAACATATTCATATCATTCATCTGGTTTGATACACAGAACAAATGGAAAGCGACCTGAAAAATTATAAGTATATAAGTATTAAAGCAGGTTGGCCAACCTGCGGCACAGCAACGTTGTAACAGTAGCAAGCGAAGATTTACTGAAAGACATTGAAAAATTGAAAATATAACAAAAAACATGATTTAAATGCGGTTATTTCACACAAAAATAAATAAAACCCTCAAAATTTATTTTAAATACACTTGTGGGGGAAAGCTAATCCACATAGCCAAAGAACGCAGCCAAGTCGGATAAGCATGGCAAGGTTTATTGAATAAATACAAATATATTTACAAAACAGAAAAATTAAAATAGTGGTAATTATCAAACTCACACCCAGCACGAGCAACATATATGAAAATAATTAAAGATAAAAAAAAGCAGAGTCTATTTACAATGTGGTGGCGCTACTTACAAGTAATAAATGATAGTGATGGCGCCACATCATCCCCCTGGGGAGAAAAATAGCTTAGGCTTGAAAAAAAAATCAGTAAAATGTACTCGCCGTCCCGAACGAGTAGTTATAGTAGGTCTGGAAGAATCAGGCGTCGGAAGAGAAGGTCCAGAACTTGGAGGATCATCGACAAGGACATAGGCAGGCTTTATGCGATCCACGCTGACACGAACTTCCTTTGTGCCCATGCGCAAAACGAAAACCTTTCCGATACGTTGCAAAATGCGATAATGTCCCGAATATGGAGGTTGTAAGGCGCCACGAATGGAGTCATCTCGAAGCAAAGCATAGGTACCAGTTTCCAAATCTTTGAAAACAAATGGTGTACCACGTGCATGACAAGAAGCAGGAACAGGGCGGAGCCTACTTATGTGTGTCCCAAGTCTGTCAACAAAATCAGAGGCGCTGATTGACTGCATCTCGGCGGGAAAAGAAGAAATAAATTTCCCTGGTAGACGTAAGGGCTTACCATAAACCAGCTCTGCGGATGAAGATTGAAGGTCCTCCTTGAAGACACTGCGAATGCCAAGTAGCACTACTGGAAGAGCTTCGAACCAGGACGAGTCGGTATGGCACATCAAAGAGGCCTTGAGCTGTCGATGGACACGTTCAATCATTCCATTTGAGCATGGGTGATAGCTAGTTGTACGAGAACGCTTGAATGCCGTGAACATGCCGAGATGTTTTAAAAGTTGTGACTCAAATTGGCGGCCTTGGTCAGTTGTAATTTTTTCAGGGGAACCAAATCGAGAGATCCAGCCAGCAAAAAGGGCTTGCGCGACGTCTTCGGCAGTGATCGATTCCAGAGGCCATGCTTCTACCCAACGAGAGAAACGGTCGGTGGCTGTCAGGCAATAACGATACGATTTTGCAGGAGGTAGTGGTCCAATGATGTCAATATGGATGTATCGAAATCGTAACGGTGTAGCAGCGAAGGGCTGAAGAGGAGAGGAGTTGTGTCTGGTGATCTTCGAGCGTTGACAACGTAAACAAGCACGAGCCCAGGTGCGACAGTCACTTTGAACTCTGGGCCAAACAAAACGGGTGGAAATCAAACGGGCAGTAGCACGTGATCCCGGATGGCTTAACCCATGCAAAGCATCAAAAACTCGGCGTCATTCAGAAGCGGGAACAAAAGGTCTGGGTCTTGGCATAGAAGTGTCGCATACGAGTGTCACATCAGAACCAGGAACTTCGATTTTTTTCAATTTTAAAGTGTTGTCACTTGTCTGCAAGTCTAATAGCTCCGTGTCTCCTTTTTGAGCTTCCGCAATTGCCTTAAGATCCACAGGAGGTGGTGCAATGCAAGAGATACGAGAGAAGCATCGGCTACCACGTTGTCAGCGCCACTGATGTGCTGGATGTCTGCTGTAAACTGTCCAATAAATGATAGTCGATTGAGTTGTACAGGTGGCAGCTTTTCACGGTGATGAAGGAAAGCGTAGGTGATAGTCTTGTGGTCTGTATAAACTGTGCAGTGCTGAGCTTCCAAAACATGGCGGAAGTGTTGGACAGCACTGTAGATGGCAAAAGTTCTCTGTAATAAGCTGGCCACTGTGATTGAGCAGTAGTGAGTTTTTTAAAAGAAAGCTAGCGGCCTCCAATTACCATCGACACGTTGCATCAGTGCCGCCCCAACGTGGCAAGCAGAAGCATCCGTAAAAAGTCCTAAAGGCACATCAGCGGCAGGATGCGTTAAAAGTGTTACTTCTGACAAGGCTTCTTTGCATTTTGAGAAAGCTGTATCAAGTTCAGAAGTCCATGTCAAGGGTTGGGCTCCTCGAAGCCCTGAAAGAGCATCATTAAGAGAAGACTGATACTTCGCAGCAGACGGCAAAAAACGACGGTAAAAGTTTACCATGCCCAGGAAACGTCGTAAATCACGTGCAGTTTTAGGCACTGGGAAATTTTGGAGATCCACTATACGATCTGGAAGCGGGCGAGTTCCTTCAGAAGAGACTTTATACCCGAGAAATGTCACACTTGTTTTGCCTAAGCAACTTTTGGAAACATTCACCAGACCGTGATCGGAAAGACGTTGAAATAGAATGCGAAGATGTTGCTCGTGCTCGTCGTTATTTGCAGAGAAAACAAGTATATCGTCGATATATGCAAAGCAGAAATCAAGGCCATGCAGTACACCGTCGATGAATCTTTGGAAGGTTTGTCCGGCATTTCGCAGGCCGAAACTCATAAATGGGAACTCGAAATCCCAAAGGGAGTTGTTATTGCCGTTTTTGGGTATGTCTTCTTCGTTAACAGCAGGGGTCTCCAAACTACGGCCCGCGGGCCAAATCCGGCCCGCGACAGCTTAAGTCTAGTGTCATCAATCTGGCCCACGACAGACAATGATTTATTGTTATTACTATTGCTGTGATAAGTTGAAGAAGAAAACACAGAATGATAATTACTCGGTTTTATTTACTTGCAAGGTAAAACTTAACGACAGTAATGATGACGCAGAAAACTTAACTTAAGTATCTAAGCTTAAGAATATTAATAACTAACAAATAATTGAAATGAATCCCACTAATCACAGTAAAACAAAAACACTAATGAGATTTATGTAACTGTGATTTTTTCCACCGAGAATAGTTTGTAGTTGTGGATCAGTTTTACTTGTACCAATTATTAAAAGAGATTTAAGATGCTCATCGATTAATTGAGATCTGTAAACATTCTTTGTGTACTTCATCTTGGAAAACGTTTCTCACACAAGTAAGTAGTACCAAAAGCAGAAAACAACCCACGAGAAAATTTATACAAATTATCAAATTGTACCAGTGGAAGACTTATAAAATTCCAACAAAGATGAATTTTGATATTTGTTCTTAATCATATCACTGCACTGTAAATCAATAATTTCCATTTGGACTTCCGGAGCCAGGGTTTCAATGTCAGAATCAAAAGGATTTTGAAAGAGCTTTTGATGAGGCTTTTGAGCTTTTTTTTATAATTTCATTTTCTGTAAGATTTATAATTGCATTTTTTAGATTTTCCAGGTTTCTAAAATATTAATAGATAAATTTATTTTCTGACGTCTGTCGTGCAACTGCCTGTTTCACCGATCTCGTGATTGTTAAATTTTTTGCAGAAGACAATGTGATAAATATATTTAAATATGAGATAAGTGATCCTATAGTATTATCAGGTTCTCAAATTTTGTTAATGAGTAATATATATTTTAAAGATCATGAACTTTGTAGCAAAATCAGTTATAATAAAGGTAAAAAATTATGTAGTAGAGATTCATTTAAATATTTGAATTAGTAAAAATAGTAAACGACTAATTTCTTTCGGGGGTTTATGTTAATGAAGGATATTAAAAAATGTTTTTATATTTTGTAGAAATACTTTTTTTTTACAATCATTTGCAAATCCCCTTAATGTGAAAAAAGGATATAACATTATTAAAAGTGAGAATGAGAAAATAGAGTTGATTAATCAAAGGGAAAAAAATCATTATTTGAATGTGACTGCCCCCTATTTTTATATGAACCCCAAATTTAAAAGAACCATATCAAAAATATGTTCAGATTTAATTTTTACCTTATTCTTGTCCACATCCGGGAGTGTATCTGAATTTAGGTATTTAACGCATTCACTATTTCATGGAAATGAGATTCATGGAATAGATATGACTATAAAGGAATTCAGTTTTGCAGATAAGTTTTCAATTTTGGTTAGAGAGAAGGAACTGACACTTTTATGTCTTTCAAAAAAATTACTGAAGTAAAAAAAATCATTAATATTTATTCCTATTACAGTTTTCAATTTTTAAAAAAGAAACTTCAGAGACCTATAAAAAAAACGAATGTAGAAATATTAAAGGTTTGAACACCAATTGAATGTCCGGGGCGGATTATTGTTTTGAGAATGGTGAAGGATCAGTGTAAAATATTTTTCAAAACACAATGACAAATTGTGTCCTCAAAAAAAAATTTCAACCAATTTAAAAAAAAGGAATTTTAAAACTAACCTTCACATTTGTATTAAGAAATCTAAAGTATTTGAATTGTACGTGGTAATAGGGGAAAAAAGAAAAGACCGAGATAAATTTCTCACTAAGGAATCCTTTTTAACAAACAAAAACTTATCATACTTTGTTAGTTCTTTAAAATCACTTTCCCAGCGTCATAAAATGATGCTGTTTCTGTCAATATTAAATTAAAAACCAAAAAAAAAATTCATAATTGTGTTTTTTATATAAAACCCCGGGGAAGATACAGTTTATGGACCAACTAGCTCAAAAATGTTCCCAATAGTTCTCTTTTTAATTTCTTAAAAAAAGCAGAACAAAAAAAAATCACGATTAAGAACTGTTCAAAAAATATTATGTAGTGAATATACACACCAAACTAATGAGTATGGTTTCTATTTACTAAATTTAATTGTACCAGATGAATATGGAATAGGTTACCTGTTGCTTATTTTATTAGAAATAAATTAGACGCGGTGAGAATGTTTAGTTTATTTGACAGTTTGAAAGAAAGGGTGCCCAATTTAAATATTAATTGTGTCATGACTGATGATAATAAAAGAACTGGCCCTGCATTTAAAAAAGTATTTGGGGAAGGTGTTAAACATTTGCTTTACAGATGACACCTTTATCATGCTTGGAAAAACAATTAAATAATCTTGTTTCTGGTTTGGAAATTAGAAATGAAATTTATGCTTCTTTGGTAGTGCTTTTAGAAGAAACAAATTTACTAAAGTTTAAACAAATGATATAAAATTTTAGAGTTGTATTTGCTGATAAAGAGCCTGCTTTTATTAAATACTTTGATGATTATTGTTATAATATAACAGATTTATGGAGTATGTCACATCGTCAATTTCCATATGCCTATTCAGATACAAATATGTATTGTGAATCTTTTCACAAAAAATAAATTAAGGACTAGTTACTTTAAACGCAAATTTAATCGCCGAGTGGATAATTTAATTGATGCATTGTTAAAAATAGAGAATGATGTGTATTTATCTCATCAATAGAGAACTGTAACTGTCACTCCCACCAGTGTTTATCCTCCAACATATTATAAACGTCACAACAATGTATTGTTTATTTGACAGTTTGAAAGAAAGGGTGCCCAATTTAAATATTAATTGTGTCATGACTGATGATGATAAATCAACTGGCCGTGTGCATTTAAAAAAGTATTTGGGGAGGTTTTAAACCAGCGCTTCTCAATTTCCCCGGGGTGCGTTATGACCCTATGAGAGGGAGAGAGCGTATTAAAAAATTGAAAATAAAAGATTATTTAAATAATTATTAATTTACTGAATGTAAGCAAACAAAATACATTCTGACATAATAATAAAATACCATTTACACTTATATAATACATTTATGACTGTATCATACTGCACAATGTATTTTGTAATTAATTCATAGTAAGTTAAGAACAAATTTAATAGTTACCAGTTACCCAACGGGCTTGTCATATATAAAATTAAATGCAAAATTTAACACTTATCTTGTTAATTTGTACGATTTACAATTATCCCAAAAGTGCCGGTTAAAAGTTACGTGATTCCCCAATGCCGCCGTTTTGCACGTATGCACCTGTAGGGGGTGTATTGGGGGATGAGGGACGAAAAAAGAATAAGCAAGCAAATCCTTCACAAACAATTTCAAAGTCATTTTTTTGCATTCTAAAACCTCGGAATAATTTAATGGATTGCAGTGTACAAAAAAGATCATATTTCAAAAAGACGTATATACGTCCGGGGCAATTAAGTAGGTAGGAATTAATTAAGTAGGAATTTAAAAATAATGGTTTCAATGTGTGAATCAATAAAGAGGGGAGAGAAATTATAAACTTGAAAATTATTTATCTGATCCCAATTTGCCTTCCTAACAACATTTTAGTAAGTAATATACATTTAAACTTAGTAGTAAAGTTAAAAATGTGAAAAGGAAAACTTTGGAATATCCGTCCTTACCTGGAAACAACAGACCATTTAAGCTGTAGCCATTCGGTAGTACTAAATTCCTAAAGTAAGTGCGGGAAACTGATTGGATCTTTTACGCCTGAAATAGGCTATGTACCTGATTGTAGTCAAGTTGTATTATACATAAAAGACATTCAATTACGTTTTTATGAGTTAAAATCTTTGGATACTTATATATCAGATGAGGAGGTGAATAATTTATCAAAAAAGACAAATTTTCGTAATGGATGGCTTTACGATAGCATAAATGATGCGTTTAATGTAAAAATCATGCAGGGGACGAATCGTTTTGCAGCAAATATTACCATACACAAATCCTAGAAAGTGGAGATAATCTTTGAAACTTTTTCTCTCCTAATAAACTTAATGTTGCGGAATTCCTTTTCATTCCTATTAATGCCTCTTGTCATTGGGTTCTATTGGTTGCTAATTTAAGTCTAAAGAATTTAAATTCTTACGATTCTTTAGGTTTTGGAACTGAAGGTAAGTATTTTAATCTGATAGATTTATGTAGAAACAAATGAAGTATTTTAATTTGTGAAGAACATGATTGGCCTGTTTCTTATCCTGTTCATGTGAAACAGACTGTTAGTATGAATCTCGTTGTTTTCATCACATACTTCACAAATAGAATATTAGACAAAAAGAACGTTGTTGATACTTTTGATACAATTGAATTAAGAAAATTTATGTATAATTCTATAACTGATGAGTGTGCAATTGGACCGAATTTGAAATTTACTTGTTTTTTCGTTACGAAAAGAGTATTACAATAAGTAATTAAATATATAAGTATTATAATAAGTAAGTAAATACGTAAGTATTCTAATACGTTTTTAAATATATATATTTATTAGTCAATATGAAAAATTCTCTGATGGGTAGCACATTAGGTCTTCGCACGCGGGGGTCCGACACCTTAGGATCGGCCCTGAACATCACTATTTTGCTCGAAGGAATAACTATCCAAAATGCTAAACATTATAAAGTACAAAGACACAGAAATACAAATATCTAAAATAATAACATTTTTCATGAAAATAGCTCATACATACGTTTACCTTTAGTTGATAATATTTTTTCTTTTTAATGTGAGTTTTTCGTTCTTTTTTCTTTTTTTTTTTTTTTTTTAGGTAAGTTTTTAAAACAGGTATATTTACGAATATATTAAGAGAAAATTTTAAAGCAGACGGTAGAAATTTCAATATTTTAATTCAGTAAAGCTTCGGTATTTTAATTCGGTAAAGCTAAAGAAATGTCAACTCATAAAACCCAAGATAAGAGGTGAAGTTTCCACATGGAAACACGTACTCCGAAAACCCATTCTACGTATAGTTGCGCTTTATTATAATAAAATTAAACAAGAAAAAATTTTCCTAGTTATGATTAATAGCATATAAACATTTCGATATTTTGTTAGATTTTCAAATGCTTATATGTGTGGAGTTTTTTCATCCTTAGTTTATATGATATTTTCTAAGATAATAGAGCTTTTTCCAAAACCCTGTTTGACTTTCTTTTGCGTTTATTAGATCTTCCATAATTCATCCATTGCTTGCAGCGTTTCTCAAACTGTAAGGTGCGCCCACTTGAGGGGCGTGATAACTCTTCGAGGGGGGCACGAGAATATTGAAAAGGTGAAAAACTAAAGATTATTGAAAAAAATTATTAATTTACTGAAACAAACAAAATACTTTCTGACATAATAAAATATAAAATACACATTTTCACTGACATAATACACTCATAAAAGTATCAGTACTGTGTACAATGAATTTCTTCACTGGCCGGCTTGCTCTCCGGATCTTTCGCCGATAGAAAACATGTGGTCCATGGTGGCTCAACGATTGACCCAGATTACACCCCCAGCTGCCACACCATATCAACGTTGGCAACGTGTGGAAGCTGCTTGGTCTGCTGTACCCTAAAATCACATCCAAAATCTATTTGAATCAATGCCGAGGCGTGTGGCAGTGGTGATCTCCAACAATGGCGACTACTCTGGCTATTGATTCAGGCAGGAACCACACTTCACTGAAGTCTATAAATTTAATCTTTTGATACTTGGTCAACATGTTATCTACAAAATAAATTTTGTTGTGCTATCTCTTGTCTTTCTTTGTGTTGCATTTACGGTGGCCAACAGTGTATAATACGAGCGTTGGGGCAAAAGTCATGGCAACTGTTTTTTTTTCTTCAAGATACCAGTCCTGTTGGAAAATGTGACATATACAGACGAAAGAACAAGGTGTTAACTACATGTGTGGACAATGAATAGCACTGAAATATCGTAACACACTAATTTATTACTGTAGTATATATATATACAGGACAATATGGTCTTCACGGTGAAAAAGAATGACAACACAGTACACAGTGCACCCACCGTGCTAATGTACGGTATGGTAAGGCATTATTTCCAAGGACTTCCACGAATTGACTGTGATATTCCATCGCATTTTTCCCTCGGAGAATGGTTATTTTGATGTAAGAACGCTGCTCAACACGGGTTACTTCCACCACACGACACTCACCAACTGACTGATTTTCCATCCCTCGCTGCGCAACTACCAGCTATCACAGAGCCATCTGTTGTTTTATATACACACTATGCCTGCAGAGTTTCCACACGACACATATATGTTTGTGATCCATTCACATATATAAGAAGAAAAAAATAGTTGCCATGACTTATACCCCAACACTTGTACATTTGAAGGAACTTGACAGAAATTTACAAAATTGCATAGAATGCATTTGAGAAAAGAAATAAATACTTTATCTGAAAATTTGATTTCGCACATGCTTAAGAAATTATGAGATTGGTTACTGAAAAATTCATCACTGATTAATTGATTACCGAATGGAGAAAAAATGAATAACCTAGTTAAAATTTACTAGTCTCAGTTAACTTAATAACCGAATAATCCAAGAAACAAGTAATATAAAAAAAAAAATTAAGTCGATTCCTACTTCGGTCAACAATGAAAAATTTTATTTTAGTTACTTTTTATCAAAAATAATATAAATATGTATATACATAGGACAGAATCCCATTAAGGGACAATAACTTTTTATTAATTATCATTAAAGTATTGTATTGCCATCCAAAAAAATCGTGTATATAAAACTTAAGTTCAACTGAATGCTTTAAAACATGAGAAAAAAAATCTTTTAAAGTTTTGACCCAAGTCGCTAAAAATGAAGCCAACGTAACACTAAACCCCCAAAATAATCGTGTATAGAAAATTTCAGCTCAAATGAGCGCTTCAAAATGTGGAAAAACCTTTTAAAGTCGCCTAAATAGTCGCTAAGTCGCCAAAAATGAAACCAACGTGGCTGTATCTATAATTCTTTGAATAATTAGTTTTAACCAATTAATTTTTAGTAATTATAATTAAATTACCGTATCGTCACCCAAAACAATTATGTATGGAAAATTTCAGCTGAAATGAGTGCTTTAAAATGTGAGGAAAAACCTTTTAAAGTTTTGATACAAGTCACCAAACATCAACGTGGCTGTATTTGTAATTCTTTAAATAATTAGTTTTAATCAATTAAATTTAATTATTATAATTAAATTACCGTATTGTCATCCAAAATAATTGTGTATAAAATTTCAGCTAAATTGAGTGCTTTAAAATGTATTTTATTAACGAATGAAAATTTGAACAAGATACATACATAGGGAGATTGTGAACAAAAAGTAGGAATCGAAAAATAGGCTGACATTACTTTAAAAGCGGGTAGGAAAACTTCAATAAGGAAATTTACGGAACGAAGAAAGATAAGGAAATGATTTTTTCTTGGATAATCCAAATTTTCTTGAAAATTCGAGGTATATTTCTGTCTTTGCTTTAGAGGCCAGATTATCGCGAATGAAAGAAACAACTTTCTAATGGCGAGGGGGAAAAAAAGAAGAGAAGCATGAATCCCCTAACCCCGAGAAGAAGACGGTAGTGCCTTCCACCAGAGAAAAAAATCTTCTCCTGAAAGTCTGTAAAATAATATCGTGAATTTCAACAACATCGAATACAATAGTGAAGTACCAACACCGAAAAAAATAAATAAATAAAATTTTACAAGTGCAAATCAAATGACAACAACATCTGGATTACCGTTCACCAAAAATTTCTGCCGCCATGAAGTCAAGGTCAGTTAAATTATTAGTTTTCATTTTAGTAATTGAAGTGATTGAGTTTTGCTGAACAAAGCTTTTAGAAGAAAGAATATCTGATATGATATGATATTTAATTTTTATAATATAGTTGTGTTAAATGAGATATTCTTTATATTTTAATTGAGAAACAAAGTGTATAGGTTTTGTCATACAAAATTTTGAGAAATTTTAATGTGAATGAGTTAACATTAATGTTGAATGAGTTAACATTTATGATAGATATTGGTGTTTTAAAGTTAAAAGATATAAATTAAGTTTTTAGAAAAATGACTAATGTACCACTACTAGTGATATTGATTTTTATAAGAAACTTGACTTTACTTTCTTTTTTCTCCATTGAATTTTGTTTTGTTAATTATTTTATTTAGTAGTAAACTTATTGCATGTCATTTAATTTTTTTTTTTTTCATTTCGAAATTGTGTGTTTTGATATACCGGCCATATATCAAGATTCCCTATATATTTCTCGAAATTTTCCTTATCTAAATTTAAAATTAATTTAATAACTTGAAGCTTATTTTTGGATGTTGTACAGTGGATAAGGGAGAATACAATCATTATAATTTTGTATATGTCTTGAAACATCAAGAGGACAAATGTGTTTAGTTTGGTATGTACACCTCTTATTGTTTTCATATTAGCATCCCTGAACATCTGTGATTTTATCGCGCAGATTTCTCAGAGAGATGTATTCAAAAATAAATAGGGTGATATAGTTTATATTAGGGAATGTGTGATGTAAGAAAAAGTCAAGAATTTTGTCTATCAAACGAATACTTAGAAGGTTAGGAAGAGATTCAAAATATTGTATGCGATTTTGTTAAGTTACAGTGACTGTTACGTAGATCCGGGTTCGATGATTTTATGCAAAACAGTCACAAAGAAAATAAACAGTTCTTTAAGAGCGATGCGAATTTATTATCAAAAATCCAATCCTTTAATTACAGGATTCAGCAGCAATATTCACAGGGTAAATATCCGAAGGTCTTCACACCTTTAACAGCAATGAAACACAATAATCAGTGTTTAAAAATACACGTAAGTAAAGATTATTCACAAGCACAGCCGAGCTAGTCAAAACAATTCTCACTACTCACTGGTTTAATCAAGACTCATCGCCGTACCGGTGAGCATCTTTATTTACAGGCACGACAGAAACTTCCAGAAATATAACCGCTCGTGTCATCGAGCGTACGTTAATGGAGTTATTTACTACTTTCTAGAAGAATCTAGAGGGTTCCCCGAACTCGCCAACATGGTCACCAATGACGTCAAAATGGTCGCCAAATTGGCCGCCAACTTGGTCGCCAAAAATGATGCCAACTTGGCTCTACCGCCAAAATTTCGCCAAGTTCTCATTGAATCGCCATTGTAACGTAGGGGGAGGTATTGCTTGTGAATAGTACAATTTTAACATGAAATAAATATAACACATAGAGTAATATAAAAGTATTTAACACCTAAATACAAATTATTTACACTATTTACAGAAAATTCGTAACAATATTGTGAAAATTTTACATAAATACTAAAGGGGATAATAGAAGAGAGTCCACATTTCCGACTCACAATTATTTAAAGAGCTCTTTTAATCTTATAACTCTTATATTCCTATATTCTTATAATTTTTATACTTTTTTATATTCTTATATTTTATAACGTGGCACAGCAACGTTGTAACAGTAGCAAGCGAAGATTTACTGAAAGACATTGAAAAATTGAAAAATATAACAAAAAACACATGATTTAAAATGCGGTTATTTCACACAAAAATAAATAAAACCTCAAAATTTATTTTTAAATACACTTAGGGAAAGCTAATCCACATAGCCAAAGAAGGCAGCGCCAAGTCGGATAAGCATGGCAAGGTTTATTGAATAAATACAAATATATATTTGCTGTAAAACAGAAAAAATTAAAATAGTGGTAATTATCAAACTCACACCTGGAAGCACGAGCAACATATATATGCGTAGTAAAATAATTAAAGATAAAAAATAAAGTAGAGTCTATTTACAATGTGGCATGCCACGATGCAATAAATGATAGTGATGGCGCCACATCATCCCCCTGGGGAGAAAAATAGCTTAGGCTTGAAAAAAAAATCAGTAAAATGTACTCGCCGTCCCGAACGAGTAGTTATAGTAAGTCTCGAAGAATCAGGCGTCGGAAGAGAAGGTCCAGAACTTGGAGGATCATCGACAAGGACATAGGCAGGCTTTATGCGATCCACGCTGACACGAACTTCCTTTGTGCCTATGCACAAAACGAAAACCTTCCTGATACGTTGCAAATGCGATAATGTCCCGAATATGGAGGTTGTAAGGCGCCACGAATGGAGTCATCTGAAGCAAAGCATAGGTACCAGTTTCCAAATCTTTGAAAACAAATGGTGCAGTACCACGTGCATGAGCAAAGGAAGTTATGAACAGGGCGGAGCCTACTCTTATGTGCGTCCCAAGTCTGTCAACAAAATCAGAGGCGCTGATTGACTGCATCTCGGCGGGAAAAGAAGAAATAAATTTCCTGGTAGACGTAAGGGCTTACCATAAAACCAGCTCTGCGGATGAAGATTGAAGGTCCCTCCTTGAAGACACTGCGAATGCCAAGTAGCACCCTACTGGAAGAGTCGAACCGACGATCGGTATGGCACATCAAAGAGGCCTTGAGCTGTCGATGGACACGTTCAATCATCATTCCGATTGAGCATGGGTGATAGCTAGTTGTACGAGAACGCTTTGAATGCCGTGTGAACATGCCGAGATGTTTTAAAAAGTTGTGGACTCATATTGGCGGCCTTGGTCAGTTGTAATTTTTTTCAGGGGAACCAAATCGAGAGATCCAGCCTGCAAAAAGGGCTTGCGCTACGTCCTCGGCAGTGATCGATTCCAGAGGCCATGCTTCTACCCAACGAGAGAAACGGTCGGTGGCTGTCAGTCAATAACGATACGATTTTGCAGGAGGTAGTGCTCCAATGATGCCGGCCACATGGATGTATCGTGAAATCGTAACGGTGTAGCAGCGAAGGCCAAAGAGGAGAGGAGCTGTGTTCGGTGATCTTCGAGCGTTGATAACGTAAAACAAGCACGAGCCCAGGGTGTGACAGTCACTTGAACTCTGGCCAAACAAAACGGTGGAATCAAACGGCAGTAGCACATGACCCTGGATGGCTTTAACCCATGCAAAGCATCAAAAACTCGGCGTCGTTCAGAAGCGGGAACAAAAGGTCTGGGTCTTGGCATAGAAGTGTTTACTACGAGTGTCACATCAGAAACTCAGGAACTTAGATTTTTTCAATTTTAAAGTGTTGTCACTTCTTGTCTGCAAGTCTACTAGCTCCGTGTCTCCTTGGAGCTTCCGCAATTGCCTAAGATCCACAGGTGAGGTGGTGCAATGCAAGAGATACGAGAGAAGCATCGGCTACCACGTTGTCAGCGCGCCACTGATGCTGATGTCTGCCGTAACCGTCCAATAAAATGATAGCCGATTGAGTTGTACAGGTGGCAGCTTTTCACGGGTGATGAAGGAAAAAGCGCAGGTGATAGTCTGTGGTCTGTATAAACTGTGCAGTGCTGAGCTTCCAAAACATGGCGGAAGTGGGCTGACAGCACTGTAGATGGCAGTCCGTAATAACTGGCCACTGTGATTGAGCAGTAGTGAGTTTTTTTAAAAAGAAAAGCTAGCGGCCTCCAATTACCATCGACACGTTGCATCAGTGCCGCCCCAACGTGGCAAGCAGAAACATCCGTAAAAGTCCTAAAGGCACATCAGTGGCAGGATGCGTTAAAAGTGTTACTTCCGACAAGGCTTCTTTGCATTTTGAGAAAGCTGTATCAAGTTCAGGAGTCCATGTCAAGGGTTGGGCTCCTCGAAGCCTTAAAAGAGCATCATTAAGAGAAGACTGATACTCGCAGCAGACGGCAAAAACGATCGCAAAAGTTTACCATGCCCAGGAAACGTCGTAAATCACGTGCAGTTTTAGGCACTGAGAAATTTTTGGAGATCCACTATACGATCTGAAGCGGGCGAGTTCCTTCAGAAGAGACTTTATACCCGAGAACACACTTGTCATTAATTTGTTTTGCCTAAGCAACCTTGGAAACATTCACCAGACCGTGATCGGAAAGACGTTGAAATAGAATGCGAAGATGTTGCTCGTGCTCGTCGTTACTTGGTGGCAGAGAAACAAGTATATCGTCGATATATGCAGCAGAAATCAAGGCCATGCAGTACACCGTCGATGAATCTTGAAGGTTTGTCCGTACGCAGGCCGAAACTCATAAATGGGAACTCGAAATCCCAAAGGAGTTGTTATTGCCGTTTTGGGTATGTCTCTTCTGTTACCAGCAGGGGTCTCCAACTACGGCCCGCGGGCCAAATCCGGCCCGCGACAGCTTAAGTCTAGTGTCATCAATCTGGCCCACGACAGACAATGATTTATTGTTATTACTATTGCTGTGATAAGTTGAAGAAGAAACACAGAATGATAATTACTCGGTTTTATTTACTCGTAAGGTAAAACTTAACGACTGTGCAATGATGACGCAGCAGAAAACTTAACTTAAGTATCTAAGCTTAAGAATGTTATTAATAACTAACAAATAATTGAATGAATCCCACTAATCACAGTAAAACAAAACACTAATGAGATTTATGTAACTGTGATTTTTCCACCGAGAATAGTTTGTGAAGGATCAGTTTTACTTGTACCACTATTAAAAAGAGATTTAAGATGCTCATCGATTAATTGAGATCTGTAAACATTCTTTGTGTACTTCATCTTGAAAACGTTTCTCACACAAGTAAGTAGTACCAAAAGCAGAAAAACAACCCACGAGAAAATTTATACAAATTATCAAATTGTACCAGTGGAAGACTTATAAAATTCCAACAAAGATGAATTTTGATATTTGTTCTTAATCATATCACTGCACTGTAAATCAATAATTTCCATTTGGACTCGGAGCCGTGGTTTCACGTCAGAATCAAAAAGGATTTTGAAAAGAGCTTTTGATGAGGCTTTTGAGCCTTTTTTATAATTTCATTTCCTTCTTGTAAAGATTTATAATTGCATTTTTAGATTTTCCAGGTTTCTAAAATATTAATAGATAAATTTATTTTCTGACGTCTGTCGTGCAACTGCCTGTTTCACTGATCTCGTGATTGCTAAATTTTTGCAGAAGATAATGTGATAAATATATTTAAATATGAGATAAGTGGATCCTATATATTATTTGTGGTTCCCAAACTTTGTTAATGAGTAATATATATTTTAAAGATCATGAACTTTGTAGCAAAATCAGTTATAATAAAGGTAAAAAATTATGTAGTAGAGATTCATTTAAATATTTGAATTATTGTGAAAATAGTAAACGACTAATTTCTTTCGGAGGTGTACCTGTTAATGAAGGATATTCAAAATGTTGTGTATATTTTGTAGAAATACTTATTTTTTTCACAATCATTTGCAAATCCCCTTAATGTATGCAAAGGATATAACATTATTAAAAGGTGAGAATGAGAAAATAGAGTTGATTAATCAAAGGGAAAAAAATCATTATTTGAATGTAGTATCTGCCCCCAATATTTTTTATATGAATCCCAATTAAAGAACCATATCAAAATATGTTCAGATTTAACTTTACCTTATTCTTGTCCACATCCTGAGTGTATCTGTAGATTTAGGTATTTAACGCATTCGATATTACATGGAAATGAGATTCATGGAATAGATATGACTATAAAGGAATTCAGCTTTGCAGTTAAGTTTTCAATTATGGTTAGAGCATGAAGGAACTGACACTTTTATGTCTTTCAAAAAACTTACTGGAAGTAAAAGAAATGACATTAATATTTATTCCTATTACAGTTGTCAATTCTCTAAAAATGAAACTTCAGAGACCTATAAAAGAAAAACGAATCGTAGAAATATTAAAGGTTCAGTAACACCAATTGAATGTCCGGAGCGGATTATTGTTTTTGAGAATGGTGAAGGGATCAGTGTAAAATATTTTTCAAAACACAATGACAAATTGTGTCCTCAAAACATTAAATTTCAACCAATTAAAAAAACTAGTATGGAATTTATGAAAGCTAACCTTCACATTTGTATTAAGAAATCTAAAGTATTAGAATATGTACGTGGTAATAGGGAAATAAGAAATGACCGAGATAAATTTCTCACTAAGGAATCCTTTTTAACAAACAAAAACTTATCATACTTTGTTAGTTCTTTAAAATCACTTTCCCAGCGTCATAAAAATGATGCTGTTTCTGTCAATATTACAATTAACAAACTACAAAAAGAAATTCATAATTGTGTTTTTTTTATATAAACTCCAGGGGCAAGATACAGTTTATGGACCAACTAGCTCAAAAATGTTACCCAATAGTTCTCTTGCAATTGTCTTAAAAATAGCAGAACAAAAAGAAATCACGATTAAGAACTGTTCAAAAGTATTATGTAGTGAATATACACACCAAACTGTTTGAGGGCGTTTCTATTTACTTCAAATTTAATTGTACCAGATGAATATGGAATAGGTTACCTGTTGCTTATTTTTATTAGAAATAAATTAGACGCGCAGGAGAATGTTTAGTTTATTTGACAGTTTGAAAGAAAGCGTGCTCCAATTTAAATATTAATTGTGTCATGACTGATGATAATAAAAAGAACTGGCCCTGCATTTAAAAGTATTTGGGGAAGGTGTTAAACATTTGCTTTTGCATAGATGACACCTTTATCATGCTTGGAAAAACAACAAATAATTCTGTTTCTGGCTTGAAATTAAAGTCTGAAATTTATGCTTCTTTGGTAGTGCTTTAGAAACAAATTTACTAAAGTCAAACAAATGATATAAAAATTTTAGAGTTGTATTTGCTGATAAAATATTTCCGTTTTTATTAAATACTTTGATGATTATTGTTATAATATAACAGATTTTATGGAGTATGTCACATCGTCAATTTCCATATGCCTATTCAGATACAAATATGTATTGTGAATCTTTTCACAAAAATAAATTAAGGACTAGTTACTTTAAACGCAAATTTTAATCTAAGCCAGAGTGGATAATTTAATTGATGTATTGTTAAAATAGAGAACAGATGTATTTATCTCATCAATAGAGAACTGTAACTGTCACTCCCACCAGTGTTTCTATTATCCTCCAACATATTATAAACGTCACAACAATGTGTATTGTTTATTTGACAGTTTGAAAAGAAAGGTGCCCACCTAAATATTAATTGTGTCATGATCGATATTTGGATAAATCAACTGGCCGTGTGCATTTAAAAAGTATTTGGGGAGGTTTTAAACCAGCGTTTCAATTCCCCAAAAAGTGTTATGACCCTATGAGAGGGAGAGAGCTGCATTAAAGTACTGAAAATAAAAGATTATTTTAAATAATTACACTCACGAATGTTAAACAAAAAAATACATTCCTGATATAATAATAAAAATACCATTTACACTTGGCAATACATTTATGACTGTATCATACCGCACAATGTATTTCTGTAATTAATTCATAGTAAGTTAAGAACAAATTCTAATAGTTACCAAAGTTTACCCAACGGGCTTGCCTGTATATAAAATTAAATGCGCAAAATTTACCACTTTATCTTGTTAATTTGTAATGATTTACAATTATCCCAAAAGTGCCGGTTGTGTTACGTGATCTCTCAATGCCGCTGTTTTGCACGTGTATGCGTACCTGTATGGGTGTATTGGGGGATGAGGGATCTAAAAAAAGAATAAGCAAGCAAATCCTTCTTCACAAACAATTTCAAAGTCATTTTTTGCATTCTAAAACCTCGGAATAATTTAATGATTGCAGTGTACAAAAGACTATATTTCAAAAAAGACGTATATACGTCCAAGTACTAAGTAGGTAGGAATTAATTAAGTAGAACTTAAAAAATAATGGTTTCAATGAATCAATGTTAGGAGAGAAATTATAAACTTGAAAATTATTTTATCTGATCCCCAATTTGCCTTCCTAACAACATTTTAGTAGTAATATACATTTAAACTTAGTAGTAAAGTTAAAACGCAGAAAAGGAAAATCTTGGGAACATCCGTCCTTTACCCAAGAAACAACAGACCATTTAAGCTTTCGTAGCCATTCGGTAGTACTAAATTCCTAAAGTAAGTGCGGGAAAAACTGATTGATCTTTTACCTGAAATAGGCTATATGTACCCGATTGTAGCCAAGCTTGCATTATACATGCGACATTCAATTACGTTTTATGAGTTAAAATCTTTGGATAATTTATATATCAGATGAGTGAGGTGAATAATTTTATCAAAAAGACAAAATTGTAATGGATGGTTTTACGATAGCATAAATGATGCGTTTAATGTAAAAATCATGCAGGGGACGAATCGTTTTGCAGCAAATATTACCTATACACAAATCCTAGAAAGTGAGAGATAATCTTTTGAAACTTTTTTCTCTCCTCTAATAAACTTAATGTTGCGGAATCTTTTCATTCCTATTAATGCCTCTTGTCATTGGTTCTATTGGTTGCTAAATTTAAGCTCCAAAGAATTTAAATTCCATGATTCTTTAGGTTTTGAACTGAAGGTAAGTATTTTAATCTGATAGATTTATGTAGAAACAAATGAAGTATTTTAATTCTAGAAGAACATGATTGGCCTGTTTCTATCCTGTTCATGTGAAACAGACTGTTAGGTATGAATCTCGTTGTTTTCATCACATACATACTTCACAAATAGAATATTAGACAAAAGAACGTTGTTGATACTTTTGATACAATTGAATTAAGAAAAATTTATGTATAATTCTATAATCATATGTGCAATTGACCGAATTTGAAATTTACTTGTTTTTCGTTACGAAAAGAGTATTACAATAGTAATTGGAAATATATAAGTATTATAATAAGTAAGTGTACATGTAAGTATTCTAATACGTTTTAAATATATATATTACAGTCAATATGAAAAATTTCTCTGATGGGTAGCACATTAGGTCTTTATCGGCGGGGGCCTCGACACCTTAGGATCGGCCCTGAACATCACTATTTTGCTCGAAGGAATAACTATCCAAAATGCTAAACATTATAAAGTACAAAGACACAGAAATACAAATATCTAAAAATAATAACATTTTTCATGAAATAGCTCATACATACGTTTACCTTTAGTTGATAATATTTTTCTTTTTAATGTATTTTTCGTTCTTTTTTTCTTTTTTTTTTTTCTTTTTTTTTAGGTAAGTTTTTAAAAACAGGTATATTTACGAATATATTAAGAGGAAAATTTTAAAGCAGACGGTACTTCAATATTTTAATTCAGTAAAGCTTCGGTATTTTAATTGGTAAAGCTGTTAAAAATGTCAACTCATAAAACCTAAGATATATAGTGAAGTTTCCACATGGAAACACGTACTCCGAAACCCATTCACGTATAGTTGCGCTTTATTATAATAAAATTAAACAAGAAAAAATTTTCCTAGTTATGATTAATAGCATATAAACATTTCTGATATTTCGTTAGATTTTCAAATGCTTATATGTGTGGAGTTTTTTCATCCTTATATAAGATATTTTCTAAGATATGTGAGCTTTTTCCAAAACCCCGTTTGACTTTCTTTGGTGCCTATTAGATCTCTTCCATAATTCATCCATTGCTTGCAGCGTTTTCAACCAGGCGGTGCGCCCAATTTGAGGGGCGTGATAACTCTTCGAGGGGCAATGAGAATACTGGCGCTGTGGAAAACTAAAGATTATTGAAAAATTATTAATTTACCGAAACAAACAAAATACTTTCTGACATAATAAAATATAAAATACACATTTTCACCGACATAATACACTCATAAAAGTATCAGTACTCGTGTACAATGACCACTGGCCGTGGCTTGCTCTCTCCGGATCTTCGCCGATAGAAAACATGTGTCCATGGTGTGGCTCAACGATTGACCCAGATTACACCCCCAGCTGCCAATACCTATATCAACGTTGGCACGTGTAGCTTGGTCTGCTGCGGAATTTAAAATCGTCCAAAAAATCGGTTTGAAACAATGCCGAGGCGTGTGGCAGTGGTGATCTCCCCAACAATGGCGACTACTCTGGCTATTGATTCAGGCAGGAACCACACTCTCACTGAAGTCTATAACTTAATCTTTTGATACTTGGTCAACATGTTATCTACAAAATTTTGTTGTTGCCATCTCGTCTTTCTTTTGTGTTGCATTTACGGTGGCCAACAGTGTATAATACGAGCGTTGGGGCAAAAAGTCATGGCAACTCGTTTTTTTTTTTCTTCAAGATACCAGTCCCAGCAATGTGACATATACAGACGAAAGAAATGTATAGGTGTTAACTACATGTGTGGACAATGAATAGCAATCTGAAATATCGTAACACACTAATTTATTACTGTAGTATATATATACAGGACAATATGGTTCTCACGGTGAAAAGAATGACAACACAGTACACAGTGTGACCCACCGTGCTAATGTACGGTAAGTGGTAAGGCATTTTCCAAGGACTTCCGCGAATTGACTGTGATATTCCATCGCATTTTTCCTCGGAGAATGGTTAAGGTTATTTCACGTAAGCAACGCTGCTCAACACGGGGTTACTTCCACCACATCACACCTCACCAACTGACTGATTTTCCATCCCTCGCTGCGCAACTACCAGCTATCACAGACACCTTGCTGTTTTATATACACACCTATGCCTGCAGAGTTTCCACACGACATATATGTTTGTGGATCCATTCACATATATATAGAAGAAAAAAAAATAGTTGCCATGACTTATACCCCAACACTTGTACATTTGAAGTAACTGGATAGAAATTTACAAATTGCATAGAATGCATTTGAGAAAAGAAATAAATACTTATCTGAAAATTTGATTTCGCACATGCTTAAGAAATTATGAGATTACATTGGAAAAATCTTCATCACCGATTAATTGATTACCGAATGGAGTGGAAAAATGAATAACCTAGTTAAAATTTACTAGTCTCTGTTATCCTAATAACCGAATAATCCAAGAACAAGTAATATAAAAAAAAAAAAAATTAAGTCGATTCCTACTTCGGCTTCCACAATGAAAATTTTATTTTAGAAGTTACTTTTATCAAAAATAATATAAATATGTATATACATAGGATAGAATCCCATTAAGGGTCAATAACTTTTTATTAATTATCATTAAAGTATTAAATGCTACCAAAAATCGTGTATATAAAACTTAAGTTCAACTGAATGCTTAAAACATGAGAAAAAAATCTTTTAAGTTTTGACCCAAGTCGCTAAAAATGAAGCCAACGTAACACTAAACCCCAAAATAATCGTATAGAAAATTTGTATTCGCTAAAATGAGCGCTCTCAAAATGTGGAAAACCTTTAAAGTCGCCTAAATAGTCGCTAAGTCGCCGAAAAATGAAACCCAACGTGGCTGTATCTATAATTCTTTTGAATAATTAGTTTTAAATCCAATTAATTTTAGTAATTATAATTAAAATTACCGTATCGTCACCCAAAACAATTAATATGTATGGAAATTTAGCCGAAATGAGTGCTTTAAACCGAGGAAAAACCTTAAAGTTTTGATACAAGTTACCAAACATCAATCGTGGCTGTATTTGTAATTTTTAAATACCAGTTTTTAATCTCAATTAAATTCTAATTTATTATAATTAAATTACTCATTAAGTTATCCAAAATACTGTGTGGCAAAATTTCAGCTAAATTGAGTGCTTTAAAATGTATTTTATTAACGAACAAAAATTTGAACAAGATACATACATAGGGAGATTGTGAACAAAAAAGTAGGAATCGTGGAAAAATAGGCTGACATTACTTTTGGGTGCTGGTAGGAAAACTTCAATAAGGAAAATTTTACGGAACGTAAAGAAAGATAAGGAAATATCTTCTTCTTGATAATCCAAATTTTCTTGAAAGCACTGAGGCATATTTCTGTCTTGCCTTTAGAGCCAGATTATCGCGAATGAAAGAAAACAATCCTTCTAATGGCGAGGGAAAAGCAAAGAGAAGCATGAATCCCTAACCCCGAGAGAAGAAGACGGTAGTGCCTTCCACCAGAGAAAAAAAAAATCTTCTCCTGAAAGTCTGTGTAAAATAACATCGTGAATTTCAACAACATCGAATACACAGTGAAGTACCAACACCGAAAAATAAATAAATAAAATTTTACAAGTAAACCAAATGACAACAACATCTGGATTTCACTGTTCACCAAAAAATTCTGCCGCCATGAAGCTTTTCAAGCAATAAGTTAAATTATTAGTTTTCACTTTCAGTAATTGAAGTGATTGAGTTTCGCCGAATGCTTTTTAGAAGAAGAATATCTGATATGATATGATATCAATTTTTATAATATAGCTAAAGTTAAAATGAGATATTCTTTATATTTTAAATCGAGAAACAAAGTGTATAGGTTTTAATACACAAAATTTTGAGAAATTTTAATGTGAATGAGTTAACATTAATGCTAAATGAGTTAACATTTTATGATGATATTGGGTGCCTTGTAAAGTTAAAAGATATAAATGTTTTTAGAAAATAATTTCAAATGTACCACTACTAGTGATAATATTGGATTTTATAAGAAACTTCGACCTTTACTTTCTTTTTTCTCCATTGAATTTTGTTTTGTTAATTATTTTATTTAGTAGTAAACTTATTGCATGTCATTTAATTTTTTTTTTTTCATTTCGAAAATTGTGTGTTTTGATATACCGGCCATATACTAAGATTCCCCCTAGTTGGTTATTTCGAAATTTCCTTATCTAAATTTAAATTAATTTAATAACTTGAAGCTTATTCCCTTGGATGCTTTCAGTGCATACAGTGTGATACAAGTGTATAAACATGTACCATTATAATTTTGTATATAAACTTTGAAACATCAAGAGGACAAATGTTTAGTTTTATATGTACACCTCTTTATTGTTTTCTTATATATTAGCATCCCTGAAACATCCAGGATTTTATCAGCAGATTTCTGTATATATTTATCTAAAAATAAATAGGGTGATATAGTTTATATTAGGGAATGTGTGATGTGTAAGAAAAAGTCAAGAATTTTGTCTAATGTCTGAATTACTTTGTACGTTGTACGAGACCGTACCATTGTATGCGATTTTGTTAAGTTACAGTGACTGCCATGCAGATCCGTTCGATGATTTTGGCGCAAAGCCGTCACAAAAGAAAATAAACAGTTCTTAAGAGCGCGATGCGAATTTATTATCAAAATCCAATCCTTTAATTACAGGACTAGCAGCAATATTCACAGGTAAAATATCCGAAGGTCTTCACACCTTTAACAGCAATGTGAAACACAATAATCAGTACTTAAAAATACACGTAAGTAAAGATTATTCAAGCACAGCCGAGTTTTAGTCAAAACAATTCTGCTCACTACCGGTCAATCTAAGACTCATCGCTGCACCGGTGGAGCATCTTTATTTATTATGCACGACAGAAAACTTCCAGAAATATAAATCCCGCCTCAGCCATCGAGCGTACGTTAATGGAGTTATTTACCACTTCGTGAAGAATCTAGAGTAGTCTCCCCGAACTCGCCAACATGAAGCCACCAATGACGTCAAATGGTCGCCAAATTGGCCGCCAACTTGGTCGCCAAAATGATGCCAACTTTGGCTCTACCGCCAAAATTTCCGCCAAGTCTCCACAGAATCGCCATTGTAACGTAGGAGGTATTGCCGTAGAATAGTAAATAAATTTTAAATATGCAACAAATATAAACAATAATAGAGTAATATGCTATTTAACACCTAAATACAAATTATTTACACTACTTACAGAAAATCTTTACCAATACCAGAAAATTTTTGCCACAAATACTAAAGGGGATAGCCAGAAGAGAGTCCTACCTGACTCACAATTATTTAAAGAGCTTCTTTAACTTATAACCTTATATTCCTATATTCTACAATTTTATACTTTTTATATTCTATATTTACAACGCATATGAAATAAAATATTGTTTATTGTGTTGAATAGTGCATATAAATTGTTTTACACCGTTTTCATATTATTAATAATTTCATTTTATTAGTGTCTATATATTTTTTTTATCTTTTTTAAAAATGTATTTCATTTAAGCAAAATTTTGTGTATCCCTATAAGGTATTACTAGGATGGCACCAGAGTAGATTTTTATACAAAATTAGTATTTTAATATTTGTATGATACCATGTATTTTTATATCTACTATCTTATTATTTGATATGATATTATTTTCCAATATAATTTTTTAAAAAAAAAAAACATTATCTGCTAGCTATAATGCTTGGAATCTATTATTGCGAAGGAATAGGAGGAAACGCGAGCTCTACATTCTGATGTCGAATAGATTTGAACAAGCTTGAATCTCAAAGTTATATGTACGGAAATTCATTTTTATCAATTAATATTTTGAAGTGTCACATTGTGTTTGTTGTTGTTATAGTTTCATTTATTTTAGTGCATTTGATTTTAGTATTCCTTTACTTAAATATTTCTACTATGTAATGTGTGTGTTTCCAAATGATGTTATGTATTGTTTTGTATATGTTGAAAACTGATGCTTGTAAAGAGTAGAAAACCACACACCATGACTCCCTTTTTAAAATAGGTCAATGTAAGGATAATTAAATTAGATTAAAAATTAAATTTCTATCTAGCACTTTAACTCATCTTTTTTCATTTCATCTTCGCATCAAACTAATCGCCCATTTATTTCCTTCCTGAAAACATAGCGGCCTAAACTAAACATATCTAATTCCAGATCGTTATATTTTACCAGCCCCATATGTCAGCATAAACTTTAAAGTGCTCTCATAAAATCCGCGATCGGCGTCTTAAGTGTTAACCCACTTAAGATTTTCGGTGGCATTCATTTTCTTCTCTGCCTC
The DNA here is from genome assembly GCA_019973955.1 of Trichonephila inaurata madagascariensis. NCBI lineage: Eukaryota > Metazoa > Arthropoda > Arachnida > Araneae > Nephilidae > Trichonephila > Trichonephila inaurata. The sequence goes on along the minus strand of BMAV01006621.1, from coordinate 16,240 downwards.
TTAGCTTCAGATGATGTCTTACTTTGATCAAATAAAGTTCTTTTTTAAAAATTAAGTCGGTTTCTTACTCATAAATTATGTCATGTATATATAACATCCACAGATCTCTCTCTCTTTTATTGTAATTTCGAAAGTAGAAACTAACGAAAATCTAAGAATAAGGATTTACTTATGAAGTTTAGTTTATAAAATCAGAAGAATTCAGATTTAATTCCAAAACTAAAAGAAAATAGAATATGTTGACAAAATTGTAAAAAAAATATATATATATATATATTTTTTCAACGAATTGAGGAGTTATAAAAAGACGCTACAGTGCCAAACCAGGAAATCCAAATTAATGCTTTCATCACACATCCACCAATAAAAAGTAAGCGCTTTTCCTCTGAGCAAGTCGAAGTGAAATCTGCCAGGAAAGAGCAATTTGACATGGTTGTGCTCTCTGTAGCGTTACACATTACTTGTGGTCTTAAGTTTGTTTTTTTAAAGTATTGTAAACATTTTAAAACTTTGTTGAAGTCTGCTTTAAAGCTATTGACTTTATAAAAACTTGTGAGAATATGTATTTGTAAGAGTTTGTATGAATTCATTTTTTTGGGTGAACTAGTTTACACAATACTTAATTCATTACAAAGTTATGAATAGTGAATAACATGTCTATGGTAAGTAGCATTGCTTGTTTTTTTTGTTTTTGTTTTTTTTTAAAAATTAAAGAGTTTAACTGTCGATTGGTAGAAATAATGAAATAATTCTACTACTTTTTGTTTTATTTTTTATCTTGAGCGTCATTTTTATGGTTATGTTGATCTTTTTGTTAGAAAAAATACTGAATACTACAAATTTAGAAATTTATTATTATTTGATTAAAAAAAACTCTATTTGAAGCAATTATTGAATTCCATAGTATTGAATTTTCTCTTTTCATATCGTATTTATGATTTTATATCAGTATAATTAATATTACCAAACAAGATAACATTTGATTTTATAACTGTCTCAATTGCTCTTGAATAATTTATGTTAAATGTAATTTCAGATTTCAAAATAGAAAAAGCATAGATTTTGAATTGCATTTGAATACTTGTGGAATATTTTACGTTATGAATGCTCATATTCTCAAACTATATTTACTTTCCTCCTATAACATTTTTATTTTTACTATAAGTCAATTATTAGATTGAATATTGAAATAATAATAATTATTGAAACAATTTTTTTAATATTCGACAATTGTAACCTTTCATTATCAGTAATATATATTTTTTTTTCCTTTTCATAAAAAGAATTTTTATAGTGGGTGCAAAAAGTATATAGTTTTTTAAACATTTAGCGGTGTTAATTTTATGATAATTACTAATGTTTAATTGGTACTTACATATTAGCATCACTGCAGCCAAATTGCTGCTAAGTGAATCTCCCATTTTTCACCAAAATCTTTTTTTTTTCATATAAAACATATTAGAATCTTTGTTGTTTTGGTATCAAGATACTATTCACATGGCGCCAATTTTGCTGTGGTGATGCTAATATGCAAGTGCCTTCTAATTTTATATTTTAAATGTTTACATGGAAAATGACACTTGCTAAATGTGGGTACTTTTCTCTTAGTCGCATGTGCATTTTTGGAATTGGATTGACTCATACGCTTTTTTAATATTTGGGCTCAGTACTCAATATTTTATTTTAATTTTTCACCATACATTTTTCAATTTTTTCCTTGTTCCACTATATTGGTACTTATGTATTATTCTGTTCACCTAATCAAAAGACACTACCAAATGCTATTATTGTTTGCATAAACAATATTATTATGTACATGCATTGGAACAGTTTTCCATTATTGATTGCATATTGAGGTGTTTGGTGACAACTTTTCATGTGATGAATTGGTTGAAGGTATAATTTGTATGGACTCTAAATTTATATTGGTAGTATTTATTGTCTTTTGTGGATATTATGACTGAACCTCCCAAAGCAAAGATAAAAGAGAACCATGAAATTAAAGTTCATTCAAGAAAAGTTAATAATTTTAAAGTATTATTAATAGTTAAGTTAACACCATAAACTTAAGAAAAGAAATTGTTTTTAAAATATGTTGCTGGGAGAAAAATGAATCTTACTTAGGTGAAAACATGGAAAAATACATTTGGCAAAATAGAAAAAAAAACTTATTTCTTTTAAATTTATTTAATGTCATGGATAACAGTTTGTATGCCAATAGTCAGTGTTTCTTTGACATTTATTGTTTATTTAATATATTGGATACATCCATGATCATATCATTATACAAACTCAATGAAATGATAAGAATGTTGGTACTTACATATTAGCGTCACCACAGCAAAACTGGCACCACACAAATCTCATCATGACATCAAAACAACAAAGATTCTAACCTATTTTATGTGGAAAAAAAACAGTCAGATTCTGGTGGAAAATGGAAGATTTGTGTGGCGCCAATTTGGCTGCCATGATGCTAATATGCAAGTATTGGAATGTTCAGTTATGAAACATTCAATATTTGAGGACTTGCATATCAAACTATCAATATCCATTCCAGCAATTAAAAAGTAAAATAATTTTATTTCTGGCATTCTTTTCTAAATAAAATATATCTGGACTGATAATGAAATATGGTAAAGGAAACATTATTTGCTTTTCAAAACACAGTCCTGTCAAAATTGATTGTGAGGAAAAAACATAGTCCATGTTATTTTTTTAAATAAGTTTTGATTATCTCTACAGTTTTGTTGCATTTATCAATTTTAATATTGGAACAAGTTTGCAAAGAATTTGTAAACTACTCATCGGAAAAGAAAATCAAGATTAAAGTGCAGGTTAGGGGTGCCCATGGTGAAATTGCAATTTTCTTTTTTTTTTATGTGTAACATTTTTCCTCTTGATCGCCGAATTTTGTAGGAGTGATTTTGTGAAAAAGGGATGGAAGTGGGTAGCAGGAAGTGACGTAAGTGTGTGATATTTGATTTGACCAATGAGCTTGTGATGGTGTCTCTTCACTACCCTCACATCGGGTCCAACTCTAGTCGTTGTTTTTTTATATTGTTAAAGTTAGCTTTTCAAAAGGTTCGAATTCTTTTTCAAGATAAACTTATGATCCTTATGCTCAATTGTCAAAATCTCAGGATTCATTGTGTAAAAAATCTGAGGTTAATTTATATGTGTAAACTATATTAATAATATTTACTCTTAAGCATCTGAAAGTTCAACATTCTTAAGAAAATACAAGTAAGTAATATGGAATTATTCAAGTAAATATTTTAGTGCATATCTTTTTCATGCTTTGAGGTTAATTCCTGTCGCTGTCAATATAATATTTTTAATTGTGATTAAAAAAGTTTTCTTGACTAAAAAAACTTATTAGTTACACAGGTAATTTTGATTTTCTCTAATATTTCTTAATTTTTAAATATTTACCAAGCTTATTAAATTTTCATGATTTTGTGATTTACAGAGATAGGTAAATCCAAAGAATATATGCAAAATTATAAGCAAAAAAAACAGGAAGAAAAATTCGACGTTCTTTCACAAAATTGTATGTTAATCATGTTGGCTGAGACGTGGTTAGATAATGACGAATGTGTTTCAGTACCTAACTTCGATTGCTGCATACAGTTTAAACAACTGGGCCACAGAGCAGCTGGTGTTGCGATCTATCGCAAACAGAAAACTCACATGTTGTAATTCCTCTTATGGATGTTATTTATCGTCAAACAAGCGGACTGGATATTGCTAGTCAAGATATTGGGGACATATGTGCGTCGGAATGCATATTAGAAAATGGACAAACAGTGATTTTGGTGGCCGTATAGATTTCTCCGAATCAAATGGTTCAAAAAATTAAAGATTTCCTGCATTTTGTACTTTTACCATATACTGAAGATGGTTTTGCTTTTTTAAAAACAAACTGGCACTCGCATCCCATGATTTTGAGTGGTGATTTCAACATTAACTTCAGTTTACCAGAAGCTGAGCCGCTCATAGCTTTTTTGACTGATGAACTAAAGCTCGAAATGAATACAAATTGAAATATTTCGATAACTAACAGTTGTAATGTTATTGAGGCTGTTTTTCTATTGTTTTTAAATGAAATCACAAGTATATGTGTCATATTTTACTTATCATAAGTCTACTGTATCCACTCTTCCCCAAATTGAACAAGAATAAATATTTTTGATAAAAAATCGCATTACTCCTAAATAAAATTTTTATTAAAGATATAATTTTTCAAAAGAAAATTATTTCCAATCATACGCAATTCAAAACTCAAAATCATGGGAAACAAGTGATAATTTGTTTTTAAAAGAGCAGAACCATGTCTTCGGTATATGGTAAAAGTATAAAATGCTGGACATTTTTAATTTTTTGAACCTTTTTATTTGGAGAAATGTATATGGCCACCCAAACCCCTGTTTGTCCATTTTCAAGTTTATTGTATCAACTCTTCCCCAAATTGAACAAGAATAAATACTTTTGATAAAAAATTGCATTTCTCCTTGTACTAAATAAATAAAATTTTCATTAAAGATATAATTATTCAATATAAAATTATTATTTCCAATCATACTCGATTCATTTTTTTTCAGGGTTTAAATTACTATTGCGTACTTACCATGATAACATGTCAGGTGTTACACATCATATGCAACTACTGTAAGGCTCAATTCTTTTTCTTTTCTTTTTTTTTTGCAACCACTTTTTCAGCTGTTGCTAAGCAATCAATATGTATCGATAGTTGTTTACTGACAGCAAAATAGAACATTCCAAACTAAATAACTATTTAAAATACAAGTAAGAAAATTATAAAAATTTAATAAATTATTGTTTTTTTTAATGAAAACTTTAATGTTGCAGTCGTAAGAATAGTTAAGTTTTGTCCAAAAATTATGTAGATGAGGTAAAAGATGCATAATTGTTTTCAAACCAATTTCTGTCTATAGATCTGAATGTCTTGCAAATAGATTTTGACATTACATTTTCAAAAATCCTGTTTCTCAAAGTATAATTTCATGGCACATGAATTTGAACATATGTGTTTTGTAGTAATATGTCATATATCTGGAAGCTATTTTTTTTCCCCCTCTGTTAGAAAATTCCATAACTACATTTTTCAGAATTAAAATCAAAATAAAAATAAGTGGGAAGGAAAAAAACTTGGTTTCCAAATGTGAATGAAAACCCACTTGTTAAATAAAATACAATTGGAAATCAATGCATGGTTGTCATGAAGGAATGAAATGAGAGTTTGTGGCGTATATCTAAAATTTTATGATCTCTATTGATATGGTTATGAAATTATTACAATAATATGCAAGTACTATAAATAATATTTTTCTTGAAATTTTAATTGTTAAAATGAGTTCAAACTTAATGCAACTACCTATTTATTTAACAATAAAGCAATTTACGTTGGTGTATTTAATATACTTAAAGATGCACATTTTTTAGTATTAACACCTTTATTTTTTAAAATATGGTCACAAACTCTTGAACCAACTTTGCTTATATTGAGTCATGCTTCAGGTCATGGTACCACTAAAAACCTATTATACAGAAAGAAGGATGTTTGTTAAATAAATTTAAATTCTAAGTCTTGATGTTGGTATGGTATGAAAATATGGAGAATAGGGTATTAACTCGAGTGTCATCCTTGTCATTTGACTATGGTTCAAAACAGGGGTGTAGCGACCACTGTATCAACTGAATGAATGATACAGGAGCCCCAAACTACAAGGGCCCAACATATATAAGTAAAAGAATCATAACATGTTAAGGGGTCCCAAAAAGGAACATACAAGAAATTTTGATACAGAGCCCATTCAGGACTAATTATGCCGGTGGTTCCATAACCAATAGCCCTTAGCAATCAGTTAATCATTAAATGTAAACAAAATGTATTGAATTTAAATTGGAAATTATTGTGTAAGCAGCTGATAATTTTACAATAGTTTTGTTTTTACATTATTCTAATAACTTAGACATTAGAATGAGATTTTTTTTTTAATGTAAAACTTTTTTTTCATCTTAAAAACAGTAAGTAAAAGAAAATAAAATCAAAAATGAACAATTTTATTCTACCTGTTATTTCCCAAGCATTGGTAGTTTGTCAAACATCATTAGATAGTATATTATCAGAAAGAATAATTAATTAATTATTCATCATGGAGAAGTAATGGTTTAAAAAAGTGTATAAATAAAATAACTATATATATAAAAATCATTAAGCAAATTTTAATTTGTATTAGAAGATCTACCTTTGTATACCCATTTAAGAGTACATCTTGTCATTTTGTGCTTGTCCAGCAACAATTTATTGTAAGTCAAATTTGTTGTAGTTGAAAATTTAATTAGATTTCAAAATGTTTTAATTTTTTAAGTGCAAAATTTTTTTTTAATTATAAAATATAGAGAAATTAATTTTTACAATACATTTTAATTGTGTTTTATGTTTCATTTCTTGTTAAAAATTATTTAAAAAAATTTCAGGAACCAAGTATACCTTTGCCTTTAGATCCATCACCGCCTCCCGAAGCAGATGAGAAGAGACTTTGGATAGGAAACATTGATAGTCGATTAACTGAGTATGATGATATGATTTTTTCATATTTCAGTTATTTATTTTCATTTTTCCTTTATTGATTGTAATTTTTATATAATTTTAGCAGATTTATTCATTGAAATATTTTTTCTATTGATTTTTTGTACTGATTAATAACTATTTAATCTTGATATGGTCTACTTTATTTTGATTTTCTAAAATTTAATAAAAGTTATACAACTTTTTACTTAATAATACTTATTATATAATGTGGTGCATTCTACTTTTTTCTTCTATGTATCAGTTTATATATTTTTTTAATATGGTAGGTTTTATAAAGTCAATACAGTAATACCCTGAACTTACCCAATAGAGAGGACTAAGTGATAACTGCGCAAGTTGGGGTATAAATTTTGCATATAAGTACAAATGAATAATTTTTGGTTGGGACTAAAGATGGAAGAAAATATTAATTTAGAGAAAAAAAAATGTGTAACAAAATCTTAGGTAACACTAATACAAAATTGCAACCGAAGTTACTTTGATGTAAAAGGTTTCATAAAATTTAACAGACTAGTCTGCCGACTCAAAGACTTTTTTTCTCCTGCAAAATTTCCTTGTAGCATGCTGATAATTTTTTTATTCCTTGTTTTGTTTAAAAAAATATGCTCTTCATTGAAGTTTATTTTCTAAAATTTGTGTAACCTTTTTTCAATTAAACTGAGGCCCGCCCAAAATTCCCCAACCCCCAAATTTGTTTTTTTGGTTGTACTGGAAAAAGGACTCAAGTTCTTCAAACTCTTGCTCATGCATTTCTATTAGTTCATGATTATATACTTCTTAATTTAGTTTTCTGGTGATCAGTACCTTTTTACCCCTTTTTGCCAATTTCATCAAGCTCTGATTACTCTTTTGGAAATTGGCCCATTGGTTATAGTGATTAGCGGCGCTGACTGTTTTGTTTGGGGGGCCTGGGTTGAATCCGGGGGAAGCCCCAGGATGTTTGTAAATGTATAGTGCTTAGGGGCCCTTGGGGGTACTTTAAAAAACGGTCAGTGGAAGCCCCGTGTGAGGTTGGGGGAAAGGGGGAAGAAGGGGGGGAAAAGACTCATTTTTAAATAACAGGCATCACTTAGCCCTTTACCATGATGAATTTTGTGGGCCTTGATCTGGCTTTTGCCGATCAGGTGGCATTAGTAACAACAACAACTGATTCAGGCTGAGTTTCAGAGATGAAAGGGGGGAAAAAAGGACAAATCAACAGGATTCGAAAATTGTGTAACTCCAGGGTAATGTAAGTTAAGGTATTACTGTAATTTTATTTTTTTTATTTCCTTATCTTAATGTATGTCCTAATTTCCCATTATAATTAATAATGTATTATGTGAATATTTTTAAAGTTTTGTATTGTAAATTAATGCAAATATCTTTTTTTCTTTTGTAAATACATTTGTGTTGTTGCACTGGATTTTGTCTATGTATTGAACAATAAACAAGACACCATAGTTATTTAATGATACCCATTAATGAAATAATCTTCTGAAATGTAAAATTATCACTGTTATATACTGTCATTTCTATGATTCACTTTAAAAATTGTGTTTTAAAGGTTCAGCATTGATGAAGCAAAAGAAAAAAAAAACTTTAAAGATTTTTATTTAAACAGCCAATCTCTGAAAAAACAAACAACAATGAATAGGTATATATACAACAAGAACAAAATTAAATGTCACTCATGTACTGTGTGAAGTACACAACCAATCAGCAACACAATGACACCTTTTATGAATATGTCTTACGGTGACATCATTGGCAGTGCTACTGTAAAAATTTATTTCATCACAGAGGAACATCCCAAAAAAAATATTCCCCAACTTTTTATGTTTGTGTAAATTATAAAAAGGGAAAAGAGAAAAAAAACAAAAAAAAAAATTTCCATTTTTTCCCTTTTTCCTGTGAACTTTATTTACATGGCAGAAATTTTTTACAGTGGAGAGAAGGGGGGATAAAAAAAATTAAAACACATAGAAAATCCCTCAATTATTTACAAAATTTATGAGAAAGTACTTCCAAACAAAATAAGTAATTAGAGTACACATGGAAACATTTTTAAAACATTTAATTTCTCATTGTAAGAATATAAAAGGTTTTCAAAATGCTCATCATTCCCCTGCTACTTTCTTAAAAAAAAACAGTATCTTCCCCTTTATGAATTAGTTCAAAAAATTTCTTTCATCTCCTAAAGATACAATTTCCATTGTTTATTTTTTTGGGAGCATAAAATTAAATTTTATAAATTTTTGCAACAAAAATTGTTTTTGGGCAGTTGCTTGTAAAAAATCACAATAACCGGTTTCCCTGATTTGGTTTTTGGAATTGGGATCTATTTTAAGAAAATGTTTTTTCTAGTTTGTTGGAAAATTGGATCCCTGCATATATTTTATCTGCTTTCAAAGAATCTAGTTCTTGTCCGTCTTCATTATCTGTCAAATTATTAATAATGTCACTATCATTAAAAGTTCCGTCTTCAATCAAAACGAGGCTGCTTTTGGGTCTAGAGAAAGCAATTTTAATTTTGCATTTGAAAAACTGTTTTGTAAAAAATGAACAAGGAAACTTCGGTTATATATGTATATTGATGGAAAACATTATAGTGGCACCTTAGACATTGAAATTCATATACCACATAAAAAATCACACAGAAAAAATCACAAAATATAAAATTGCATAAAAAAGGACCACACAGAAATAGGTTCTACTGTATATTAAATAGATTAGCCTTATAATTAACAAAAGGACAATAATTTGTCTTTAATGCATACCTTTCTGTAAGAGTTACAAATCTAATTTTTGAGTGTCCTTCCCCCCCACAGAATATGAGTATTTAAACAAAGGGAAAACAGATATTTAATGAAAGCATAGAGCATTTTACTACATGTAAGTAAAAATTAATGAATATATAGTATACAGTAGTTTACCTAATCAAATACACCTCAGAAAAGCACTTTATCTAAGCTAAAAGCTGTCTGTATTGAAAATTAAGTAGTCGACTTTGCAAGAACTGGCTACTTTTTTTTAAAGAAATGTGTAATATCCTGTTGTGGGGTCTTTTTGTCCTACAAGGATGTAGCCGAGTTATCCAAACTGCAGGGTAATTGAGTGCCAAGTTATTGGGGTTCTACTGTATTTTATTTTTAACTTTTATAGAAAACTGCTTACTTTTGAAAATTGTTTAAAGTTTTCTTTAAAACAAGAATTAATGTTATAGTAAAATATTTTATGTCTATAATGTTTTTATTTGCAGGTACATTTTACTAAAAATTGTGCAAAAATATGGACAAATAAAGAAATTTGATTTTCTTTTCCATAAATCTGGGCCTCTAAAAGGTCAGCCAAGAGGTTACAGTTTTGTTACATATGAAACAAGAGACCAAGCAGAAAAAGCATTAGCAGCATTAAATGGAAAACTTGCTCTTGGGAAGCACTTAGTTGTAAAATGGGCACATACTGCACCTACAGTATGTTTTTCTTTTTTTAATAAGAACTCTTAAGTGATTGTTTAAATGAGCCACTAAAAATTTTTTTTGAATAATTAGAATGTTTTGTTTTAAAACCAACATAGAACTTTGTTTTTGTTTTTAACCCGTGCTGGTGGTTGGGGGCATGGCTTTCCCCCAAGGATGGGTTCAAACCCGGGGTGGGCAAGATCGACTCAGCCTTTTATCCCTTTTTGGGTCGATAAATGGTGCCCTGGCGGGAACTTAACACTGGGGGGTTTGCGACATGACCACCTGATCAGAACATCTGCTTTGCACCTCAGGGTCCAAGGTGGATACTGGTTGGGGCAAGGGCCCTTTGGCCCCCGGGGGTTCATGCCATGGTTAAGTTAATATGTTTTATTTTAGTGCATTTTAATTCTATAAATTCAAAAAATCTTTTACATTCCAGTAAATTATTGACCTCTAAAATGATTATTGCAACTTTTTGAGTAAGCTATGGAATTTACTAAGTAATTTTAACTTAAATATTTCGAAAACAATTATTGTATCAATTTATTTGATCCTGTGGCTTTCAAACTGTTTAAAATACTTTAAGTTAATGTCTTGCTGAGAAAAACGAATTTTGATTTGTTTGAACACTTTGTTATATTGAGATGCTTTTAGAGCGTATTTTTAAATATGCTCTCATAAGTAACAAACTTAAAGGAGAGTGCAACTGCTCTTGAGTTTATTTAAATGTACTTATTTTACATTTAACCATCATAAGATTTTTCTGAGTATTTTTCTGAGGTATCTGTGAGTCCTAACAATAGTCCTCAAATTCTTGCCACCTGTTTATGAAGTCATTTTGTGTCTTTTTTTATAGAAATTTATGTGTTTTTTATTTTTTATATTTAAATAGAAATAAGTATTTAAAATATTTTGAGTCCAATAATCAAAATAAAATTTTCATTGTAGGAATCATTCTGTGTCAAAAAACCAAAATCAGCTGTTTTAGGAAAAACACCAGAGGAAGCAAAACAGACAAAAAAGTAATTTTATTAATATAATGTTAAAAATCTTTTGTTTTTAAAAATTATTAAATATGGTTATATCTAAATTTTACTTATTAGAAATTGTTGTTCCTTTTATTACATTTTCATATTACACAAAATTTACATTGAAAATACTCGTTTCCAAAGTATTTTTTATTTATATTTATGTATTAAATTTCAGGATAGCTATATATTTTGCAATTGATTTTTACAACTTTTTTTCATTTTATAATTTTTCTAAAATTATGTTTCATACTTGAGACATGTTTAATCAAGAATATTAAACTATGTACAATATCATCCCTAATACATAGTTTAGTACATATTAAACAACATTGTTTATCAAAATATTGCAATAAATTTTTAGTTATTTCTCTAGTTATCATCTATAAGTTATTAGTTGTAATATGAATCAAATTGTAATTATAAGTTATTCTAAAACTATTCAGAACATATAGAGAGAGAGAATCTGAAGTTTATATTTTCATTATAATATACAACTTTAGCTTAGATTTTTTTTTTTGTCATGTTAATGCTGAAGAGCATAATAATATTCGAATTTTTTATTTCATCACAAAAAAGCATTCATCTATATGTGTGAGGTTAATGGCTTTTACATTAATATATTACATTACTTTTCTTCTAAGAAAACTTGTATTGATTTTGTTTGCATGTATTTTGAATAAAATTTTCCAAATTTCTAGCTTTTTAAAAATTTTAATTAATGTTAAGAGTATTACATTTAATTACTGTTTGTCATGAATATGCTACCTGTAGGTTACAAATTTTCAGAATGGATCAAATGTTACCCAAGTTTTTCTTTTAGATCTACAATGTATTTAAGAATCATTTTTAATAAACAGGGTAATATTATTGAATTTTTAACTTCAATCAAAACTTAAGTAAAACACAAACACTTATTTTCATATTTTCTATGCATACATGAAAATTTCTACCTGAATACTATTTATTACAAAGGGGTTTTTTTTTTCTCCCTTCATAATTTACCATTTGATGCTGATTCAAGTTTTTTTGGTCAGTTTATTTTCAGTAGATTTTCAATGTGCATTTTTGTCTGAAATTGCACAAATGGAATCTTATTAAATTGCACATTTTGAAATTGGGACCCAATGTTAGGATAAAATATTCTGCCCTTTTCATTTATATTATGATGAATTTAGAAAGGTTTTTCTAAGATATTTTAAAATGATTTTATAGATGCTATTGACCATTAGGCAACAAGCTCTCCAATATTTCTTCACAATACAGTCCAAAGTCTTTAGTGCAGAACACACATCTAGATGAAGTGTCCATGACTTGTCCAGAAGCACACAAAACATAAAAAGGGGAGTCAGTCAGATTAAAACGAAACAAATGAGCACAAAGGCAGTCATGCCTAGTCAATGATCTAATCTCAGCAGCAGCACTAGGAGAGTCCAAGACACAATTAGGTTCTATTAGCAGCCTCCATGACTTATTTTTGGCAGCAGCATCTTGAAAGCATATTTTATAAATCCTATTAATTTTAAGTTTTGCTGAGTGAAGAGACAGGTCTCTAGTAGATCTTTGGAGAATATCCCTTCCTCTTTTTGCTATTAATAAGATCCTATTAAAATACTTGCTGAACTTTTATTCCTTTTAATATATCATTATTTATAAATACATTTTAAATAATGGTATTACATTAAAAAAAAGAAAAGAATAAAAGCTCAGCAAGTATTTTAATAGGATCTTATTATTAATGTGTTATCAAATGTAATATGTATTATATACTAATATATTTTAAATGTACATATATTTTTAAAGTTACATTTAGTATTTAAGGTGTTATATAAATATGATATGGTTTCCATTTTTCAAAATTTTATCTTTTTTCTCTGTAAATTATTTTTATAACAAGTAGTTGTTTAAAAAATTTACTAAAAATCATAATTTGTACTAAAAATACTTTTAAAATTACATCTCTATTAAAACATTTTTTAATTTTTAAAGCACAATTCACCAAATAATGGCCATTGAAGCCAAGTTGAAAGCCATGAAAGAGCAACAAGAAAAAGAATTAGAGATGTGTTTATCTGCTACTCGAGTTTCTGCAGATAATCCTGTATTAACTAGTAAAAGTATCAGTGAATCTCAACGTAAGCAGCGAAGTGTTCCGTATAATCTACATGAAAAAAAGCGTCATCCTGCACGTAAAAGGTGACATCTGTAAAACATTCTATCGTGATATGCTTATTTTTAATTTGTTGAATGTTTGATGTGCAATAATTTTAGAAAACTGTGGTTACTCTCATTTGCTATACAAGTTGTTCATTGTAGGAAAAGATTAGTAACTTTTTTTTTCTGCATTAATACATATTTTGTAAAATATATAAAACATTCAGTCAGGTCTTGTCATAAATCGTCTGAATTCATTTATAATAATAGTATATTTAAGATGTTACTTTTTTAGATAAAAAAATAAGCTTCATATTGTTAAATTGAAATTGATAAAAAAAATTTCTTTCAGTGTAATTTTCTTTTTTACATTGTAAAACTAAACTTATAAAGTATTTTAAATCTAAATGAAACTTCCAAAATCTTTTACATTCATATGATTTGATGATGAAAATAAAAGCTTACTCTTACTAAATATAATATTCATACTTCAAAAAGTTTCTTTAAAACTTAAATTTCACAAACTATATTAAATACACATTTCATTGTATTGAAACATTAAAATACTGGAAGATATTGTAATTCTTAGTTCTAAACAAGTTTTTTAATTGGGACCAAAATTTTTTAATTTAGACTTGATTGTTTTCATATATTTTACATAGTAGCTATAATTTTTTTTTCACTGTAGTACTCAGTCTGTTGATGATAGCAATAAAAAAACTAAAATATATACTAGTTTAAAGGCAGCTGAATATAATAAATAGTTCATCAATTTTCAATTATTAAATGGATAGTGTAATTCTAATAAAATGTATTAATTCTGTAACAATACATTTTAAGGTCTGTTTTAATTTTAGTATTTAGAGATGATGGTAATGCCTTGCTTTCTCATTAGGATTGTAGTTTAGCACTGCAGTCGCCAACCATTTCAGATAACTTTAAAAAATTTTTTAACGTATTTGTATAAATGTATATACATTTTACTGGCATGAAACATTGTTTTTCATATATTTGCTAATCTTCAACAATCAATTTTTGTTGAAGAAATTACTTTTTTGGATGTCCCCATGCACTTCTTGAAAATATTTAAATAGGTAAATTCAGGTCTTTAGACATTCAGAAGACACAAGATTAAGTAGACATAATTCATAGTTGGTTGTTTTTTTCACTTCAAGTTTAAATGTTTTTCTTGATATGTCTAATAAGGCCTGTGCATGTTTTGATTCATTTAACAGTTTAAAGTCACTTTCGATTGATTTCATTCTAATACAAAACTGAAAAAGATATGTTATAATTATTTGATGCAATTTAAAGAAATTAATTGAGGGTTACTTACCTAAAATGAACATTTGAGTAATAAATGGAAATGCTCAGTGGAAAATCAATATTCTTAAAATGGGGCAATTGTTGTGATGATCTTAAATTGCTATATTGTGCCACACATTTGTTTACTTCTCTAGTAAATTTAGAGCAATATTAAAGTGAAAATTGTTATTCAGAATGTAACGTACTAGATACAATTGGACCCTGATTTAACAAATTTTGTGATTTAATAAATTCTTATCTTTCCCCAATTAAAATGGTAAAACCCCATTTAACGAATAATAAGTCCTGATTTAACAAAGTATTTCAACAGTTGGCAATTTTTTATATTAGCCTGTATTAGAAAGTATTGAATATTTTTCAAAGGAACAAAAGGATTTTTTTGGGTAAAAATTTCAACAGAAAAAATTTGCAAACCTTTAAAGACTTTACGGGTGCAGATGAGTCGGTAACCATTTTTTGAGATTTTTTGAATGGGGAAACTCCTTTCTTATCCCACCCCAATCCACAATCAAGGGATATTTTAAGAGGACGGATGATGGACCTATTTGTGTTTGGAAATTCAATAAATGGTTGATTTGTTATAGCCAAGGAATACAGCTATTCTTATGCAGTAATTGATAGTGAAACACTTATAAAAAACTTCATTTTCCCAAGCCAGGAAACTGAAAAAAAAAAATCCTCATGAAAAATGTAAATTTCTTCTCTGTAAAAAGTCAAAAGAGAATTCTTTGTTGTCAGGAATCAAAAAGATTTTCAAACATATATTAGTCAGTATTTTAAAGTTTCCAATTAAATGGTGCATAGTAATTCCCTAATAGTATTTTTAGCTATTAATAAAAAAGTGTGTAATTACTAAGTATGGATACTTTTTTGAGTAGTTGTTTATTATAGAATTTCCCGGGAAAATAAAAATTTGTTTTTTTGGACCCCCAATAACGAAACCCCATTCAACAAACAAAATGTTTTGGGCCCTTTAAAATTCTAAAGGGGCCAATTGTATTTATTTTATATTCATAAAATATAAAAAATTTTCGGTTACTGGTTTATATTGAAAAATAAATCTTGGAGTGTTATCTGATTTTATCCTCTCCTGGTACAGCAGCTTATTTTATGCATTTACAAATTATTCTTCCTGTCCGTCCGTGATTTTAGTTTTGTATGCCTGAATTTTTTATTTAAAATAAGGGCTCTATTTCAATGCCTTGCATATAGAAATGCTTACTTAAAGGAATGTAACGAAAGTATTATTAACTTGCTGTTTACTTTTACTAGCTCTTATGTTTGTTGAATAATACATTTGATTTCTTATTAACATGTACTAATCAAATGGGGTCCCCCCCATATAGCACAAATTGAGTTATGTACTTCATATGAAAATGTTAAATAATTTTCACTCTAGAATACTCTGTTTTGTACTTTTACTGCAACTCTAATCAAAATTACCAAATTTTGCTTCAAATAAAGGTATTTTCAAAAGAAAAATATTTACAAATATATGCATTCTTATTAAAAACATTTGTATATATTATATTTTGGGGAAAGAGCCGTTAGTGGAAAAAGATGTTTAATGTTCCCTAGAAAGGGGAAAAAAATTACTCCCAAAATTTTTTTTCAAAAAAATTCCTCGATTTTCGCAGTGAATTTTAAAATATGAAAAATTTTTTTTC
>BMAV01006619.1:0-18864 GCA_019973955.1 Trichonephila inaurata madagascariensis | reverse complement strand
CCCCTATATCTAACTTTACAACTTAATTCTAATCTCACTAATACACTCACTTTCCTTATAGTTTAATCAAAGGTGCTTATCGCTATATCCCACCTTGTTTGTCCTAACAGACGTGGCTTCAATCCGTCTCTAATCCTTGTGGTCACACGGATCCACTTTTAACTTGATTATACAGGTACCGGTAGATTAAATCTTGGACTTGATATTTCCTCTATCTTTTACTCAATCACTTCTAAGCATAGACATAGACCTCGCATAACCACCTCGCGAACGCTAAACTTCTACTATATATAAGATTCCTAATTTGCCTATATACACACGTTCTTCTTGTCGAGTTGGTTGGAAATAATTGCCATTTCGGCCCCAAAGAAAACCCACGAGGACTGTTAAAAGAAAACGCGATGGAAGCCCCGTCACAACCTTATTCAGGGTTTTAACTCGATTACAAGCCGAGTGTCATAACCACCATCTTAGGTGGGCGGCAAATTAGCTTTTGATTGAATGACTAAGAAAAATCGGGGAGTATTCTTAATTCCATTAGTATTCTTGCTCATTAACAAGAATGATAAAGTTTATTCTTTACACAATGCATGTTTTCTTATTTCTTGAAATTCAAATTATGAAAATGAATTTCGAAATATTACTTATCTTACTATTGTTATTTGGGTTAGTCATGCAAAAATGCTAAATTCTGAGAATAAATCTGCGATAAAAGCTTACTTCAATGGCGTGTGATAGTATAAAATTTACATTTAAAGTTACATTATTGATATATGAATATATTTAACAAAATTTAAAGCTATATTTGATTACAACAACTATAATAATTGTCATGAATAAAATATAAGATATCTTCAATTTTTCTTATTTTATTCATATTTCGAATATTTCGGGCAACAAAACGTATTTTGGTCATAAAGGTAATATTTTTAAATAAGTAAATGATTAAAATTAATTTAATTACTTAAAATTTTAACAATAGGTATTCATAACAAATATGTCAAATATATTTTGCAGTACAAAAAATATACTTTAGTTAATCCGCTGTGCTGATGCAGAAACGTATGATAACTAAATTAATTAAAGTTTAAAAATTTGTTTTATTTAATGAAAAAAGAGTAATTAAAATAAAAGTTTTTTAATTGATTGAAGTTAAATAGCTTGAGATACTTTTCGTAAATTTTCCCAACAAACCAAATTTGAAAAAGTAAGTACTAGTACTAGTTTTTCCAAAAAAAAACCCAAAGAAAAGTAATTTTCACATGGCCTGGAATTATTTTCCTTTTTGTACTTTCCTTTGTTTTTCTCCTCCGTAGTTTCCCACAAGATTGTTATTTTGTAAGAAAGTGCTTTTAGCAATCAAGGAGTTATTGTTTTAACTTCAAATAAATTGTCGTACCTGTGAACTTTTACGTTAAATTAATAGAGATTGCATGAGCATTTATGTAAATATTTCTTTTAGCATGTTGAAGCCACTGTTCAAAATAATAAATAAAATATGACATATATTTAATATTATATTGATTTATTATTTTATTTCCCCCCACACAAGAATATATGTAGTATACAAATATATATATATATATTCCTAGAATTTAACTTTCATCTTACTTGAGGCAAGATGATGAAAGATTTCGTCATCTTTTCCCTCCAGACACTAAACCTTCCCTGTAGACTTAGTACCGCCTTCTTCTAGAAGCACAGAACCAGTTAGAGTCCAGGAAAACCTCATAAGTCAGGGATTTTGGTGAGTTTTCCTGTTCACTATCTCTTCCGATTTTTCCTATCTAAGTATCGTTGTCCCCCTAAATCAGGGTTCTTTTGCCTGTTAAAAAGCATTGTAACATGTTGGCTTAGTGTTCTTCCTATAAAGGAAACCCAGGCCTTAAATAAAGACTTGGTTTTCAATAGTTATTGTTACTGGGTCATATATATAGTTTGACTTAATTTTTCTCTTTGTAATTATCGTTATTGATTCTATTGGATTTTTGTATGCTGATTTCTAAATTGTTTTTAGATTTTATGTAAAGTAAACAATTTTATTCATATATTTCAGAAAAGCAATATAAAATAAGTAAAATGTTATTGCAGGGTAACGAGTAATTGTTTTTTCATCCAACGAAATATACTCCATTATTCTAATCAGTTAAGAGTATTAGTGATAAAGGTTGAAAACAGAATGTGAAGCATGTTTTAGTGTATTTAAAGCAATTTTGGGGGTTGCCATTTGAAGTGCTTAGGTGGATAACATTGGAATTGTAGGTAAATTTTCGCTTCTGCCTTATAATGAAATATACAAAATACCACTTTTGAAAAAGGAATGTTATTCTATGCTCCAAATTGTTGCTGAAATACCGTTTGGTCTTTCTGCTGTAGTGTAAAAGTTGAAAAAATATCCTGAAGTAATTCTATTGAGAATAGGAAGAGCAATGTGGATAATCAAGAGAAACAAATTTGCATGAATAGAGATATTGCACAGTATTTTACTTTTACTTTCAAACAGAAACAGAAAGCTTAATTCCTAGACAAATTATAAAATAATTAATTTTGACATCGAGTGGAAATGTGTGCTTAAGAACTGTTAGAGGAAGACTGCTGAGAAAAGTTGGGGTTTGAGGTTTCAAAGAGATCACCAAAAACTATTACTTACTAAATGGCCCTGGCAAATCATAGACTGTTAAAAACTTAGAAAATGTAATACACTGATGTGCCACTGAATTACGGATAGCAAGGGCTATGCAAATTGTGTAGCGCTGCGCATCATTTATATGCAAGTAACGGAGCTGTGGTAACTGCATATAAAGCGCGTACTATGATTGTTCTGAATTTGTTGTTGGAATTGTAAGTATGGATAAACTGCCTGATTTAGACGCCTTCGATCGCGGATAAATCGTAGGTGCGTGACGCATGGGCCATTCTTTTTCTGAAATTCTCAGACAGCTAGGATTTTCAAGGTCAACAGTGTCAAGAGTATACCAAGAATACATGGATGGTGATGGTGGTAAAAAACTAGCGATCGGGCAAACTGGAAAGGATAATAGCCTTGACAGTGCGTGGTGAGAAACGGCTCATGCGTATTGTACGTAGCCAGTGAAGCCAAACATTAGCTCAAATTACCACCTAGTTGAATAACGGGGCCAGACTACAGTCAGTAAAAGGACTGTGAAACGCTCGCTTCACGGTATATCTTTCGGCAGCCGTCAACCTACGAGAGTACCATTGCTCAATGCTCACCAACGGGCTGCACGTCTTGCCTGGGCAAGAGAGCACAGTGACTGAAGTGTAGAGAACTGAAAACGAGTAGCATTTGCGCATAAGCCCCAATTCCAACCTACGTACGCCGACGAGTAGTGCCGCCGGGAGAATGAAGCGCGTGGCTCATGAAGCCGCGGATCCTGCGGCGCCAGGCTGGAACTGTACAAGGGCATGGGTGGCTCAATCATGCCCAGAGCGTCGGGCGGCACTGTTTGAGATATTTGATGCATTTACCAACCTCCTTCAATGCAATTTGGTACGTTAAGTTGCTGCGTGATCACCTCCATCTGTTAATGCTGTTCTGTTATCCGCACGGTAATGGAGTTTTCCAGCAAGACAACTGTACTTCTCACAAGTGCCAGTTGGCTACTGGCTGGTTGGATGAGCATTTTTTTGAATTTCCTGTCAAAAGTTTGCCACCTAGAAGTCTAAACCTAAATCCTATTTGAGCATCTTTGGGATGTTTTGGAACAAGGTATTAAGTGCCATCAGCTAGCATCAACGAACCTTACTGAATTATGGACAGCTTTAGCCCATATTTGACAAGCCATTCCTGTGGAACGCTTCAAGAAACTTGTTGTATCTATGCCTCATCGTGTGACAGCCGTTATCTAGGCCAAAGGAGGCCCAACTCGTTACTAGGTAGGTATCCCTAATTCAGTGGCACCTCAGTGTATTTGATTATGAAAGTCAGCTATGTGCTTTAGGCAACAAAAATATCCATGTAAGACCCCGCACTCATGAAGAATTCAGCCTTCAGTGTCTGAAGCCCACAATAAAAAACCAATGAAAGCGATGATATGCTGCCGTTGTTGTAAGACTTCATTCCGTGAGAAGAACAAAGAAAATTAATGAATACTACAAAACAATACAGAATAACATAGACTACTAGCAGTGGGAATATTTTTGAAGGTCAGTCATGGATTTTTCAGGACGATAATGCTACATGTCACCGTGTAAAAGTAGTCCAAAAATATCTCGAAGACAATATTTTAAATAAAATGACCTAAACAATTTAAATAGTTTAGGGATCTTCACCCGATAGAGAACCTATAGCATAACATTGA
Organism: Trichonephila inaurata madagascariensis; assembly: GCA_019973955.1. NCBI lineage: Eukaryota > Metazoa > Arthropoda > Arachnida > Araneae > Nephilidae > Trichonephila > Trichonephila inaurata. The sequence continues at coordinate 14,542 of BMAV01006619.1, read as the reverse complement.
TTACGATATTTGGAAGAAAAAATCTTTAAGCAAACGCAAGTTAGTTGAAGTTTTAAGATTTTCAGTCAATAACGTTGCTACGAATGAACATTTTGTGAAATTGGTGCATTCTATACCCAAAAGATGTAGAGCCATAATTAAAACAAAACGCGACGTCAAAAAATACTGATGTTTAAGACATGCAACATTTATGTAATTTTCAAAAATCATGTTAAATGGAGAGGGGTTGAAGAGCTTTGTGCTATTCTACTGTGTATATTATGTGTATCTATATTGTGTTATTTTGTATGTACTATATATTCTTGTAGTTGAGGCAACTAAACTGTAAAAATATACTTGCAGGATTAAAAACTAGTAACAGATTTGAAATCAGCGTTAAAAATAGAATAGAATCAGTAACAACATTTAAGATAATTTCATGAAGAAAATTACGTTTAACTCAAAGATAAAACAAAAAAATGAGTATGTTTAGGACTTAAGTTTAAAATTATCTCTTTTTTTTTGGAGGAAAAAACAAGAGATTTTTAAAGAATTTTAAACACTAAAGCTATGAATCATTACTTTCAACATTTAAATATTTAATGAATTAGTTATTGATCTTGATATTAAGGTAGGTTAACATTTTGGTACAAATTACGCACAAACATAAAATAATGCTCAAAGATAGACAATTTTAATTTTTCATTTTAAGAATAAAAATTTACCCGAAATCTATTTCCTTCCTAAATGAGAAAATTTCAAGTGTATGAAAATAACTAATACTTTTTAAACGTTTAAATTTTCAACTATGTTAAAAATCACTGAAAGGAATGTAAAGTTATAACGTCAGATTTCTCTTTTGTGTTCCAAATACCCTCTCCCCTTATATTTGTCGTCTAAATTCATTTCCCAAGTGACTCAGAAGGAATAGAAAAATTTTATCTTAGCAGTGTCGTGTTTCCTCAAGTCAATATTTGACTTTCCTGATCATTAAGCCCCTTATTCGGAAAGAGAAAGATTGATTCAAGCAGAAGTGAAAGTATTTTCTCTGAAATTAAAGGACTCATTTCATTCCTAGGTTCATTCTGCACTTTTATAGTTTTTTACTTGTTAACTTGTTAAAAGTCTATGAATTCCAAACACTTTGGTAGTATTCTAAATAAATCGTTATGCTCAAATCATGCTAATAATTTTTTTTATTGTTGCCATAGATTTATTATATAAAATAACAGAATTTGTTAGTCCACATATTCTGTTTATATATTCTATTCTATCTATATATAATTTATTGCAATCTATAAATAAAATTTAAAACTTATAAATATCAAAGTTTATTGGTAAAAGTTTGTTTTATATAACAAAATTAGCACAAAAATTACAAAGGGAGAGATGCTGGAATTGTCGCCCAATGATATCTCATACGTACTCAATTGTAGACAGATCAGGTGATCTCGCTTGCCAACGTAAGATGTCAACTCTCTGTAGAGCACATTTCGTTACAACAGCGGTGTTCGGGTGAGAGTTATCCAGTTGGAAAACTCCCTCTGGAATGCTGCTCATGAATGACAGTACTGTAGGTTAAACCTTCTCACGAGACTGACGTACTCTAGCAGCAGTCAGTGTATGTTTGAATAACCACGAGAGTGCTCAAGGTCAAAGGAATTTGCTACCCACACCATAACTCCCAGGTGTAGGTCCAGTTTGTCTAGGCCGCAGACAGTTTTGTTTCATGCGTTCCCTTGGACTCCTTCTGATCAACAAAGCGCCATTGCTGGCACCAAGACAGAATCATCTTTTATCAGAAAACACAACAGATCTCCACTCCATCTTCCAGTGAGCTCTGACTTCACACCACTGGCGTCTCAAACGGCAATGACTTGCAGTGCAATACACGCTGCAGTACGCCTGGCTTGGAGCTGTCCTTGAAGTAACCGATTTCTAACAGTAAGTTGTTTCATTGTGGTATCAACTGCAACTCGAATTTCTGCCGCAGTTGCAGTACGATGCGCCGCAGCCATACGCTCAATACGACGGCCTTCCTCTCAGTAGTGCCACATGGCCACAAGGAATTCTGTCTTCTTGAGGTAATACCATTCTTTGACTAATGCTTCCAACAATCATGCACAGTGGATACATTCCAACTAAGTCTTCTTAGAATATCGCAGAAAGAAAATACATTTTTTCGTAGCCCTATTACACGACCTCGTTCAAAGTCGTTATGCTGTTGATAATGGCTTCTTTATCTTCTTTAAGGCATTCTTAGCTAACATCAACTCAATATGTCAAATTTCACAGACAAATAACAAGCTTACGAACTTTACATCACTCATTTAAGGCAACCCTGATTTGCAAGTTCTGAATGGCACTACTAGCACCACGTTTAAGCACGAAGCAGGAAATTCGAATCAATGTCACCTTTCAGATTTATAAACATGCTTACCAAATCTCATTTATCAAACAAAAGTCTTTAGTGGTGTTGGGAGTTTTTCCCGTCAGTGTGTATGTATATGCTACAGCAACAATATTCTGTAAATAAAATTTAATTCTGCACTGATTAAAATTTTTTGAATTATACAATACGTTTATTTTACATTACAAATGCAACTGCAATTTGGTGTTTGGAGTTCATGTTTTAGGAGTAACACAAATGGAGGAGTGGTTCTATCGATAAAAAATGTCTACACATCTGTGAAGAGTGACCAGGTTTCAGAAAAGTCACAAACCACTTGGAATGCAACTATCAGCCTAAGAAGTTGGGATCAGTAAAGATTCCACACATGGGAGTTTATGTGCTGATATGAATTTGTGCTAGATAGGAGGGCAAGGGAATGATCGGTGTGCATTGTGAAGATGCAGGAGACAACGTTGACTAATGCCAGACAATACAATTTCCAGACTAAAGGTCGAATACGTTTTAGACAGCTCTCTTTCTCTCTATCGTATATATATATATATATATATATATATATATATATATATATATATATATATATATATATATATATATATTTAAATATATATAATTTAATCACACCCTAATCAATTAAAAAATTGAAATTATGTGAATCTTATAACATTAAACCCATTTCAAAATATCAATGGCGAATATAGAAGATAAAATTCTCAATTGTTAAACAAATAAAAAAAATTATAAAATAAAAATTTATAGAATATCTATGCAACCTCGGACTTAGGACCGATAAGTAGCTAAACTAGTTTGATGGCGCCAATATATATATATATATATATATATATCTCTGAAGGTTGAATTTTCGATTTCCGGTGCAAGTATTTTACAAGTGTTTTTTTATTTTTTAATTTTTTATTTATTTATTTTTATTCCCTCTCCTTGAAAACATTCATAATTGTTCTTTAGCTTCATTTTATTATATATTATCAGGTTTTTCTTCCACGTTGTATTAAGCTTAATCTCCTTTCAACTTGGTGTTGTTTTTTTTTTCTTCTTTTTCCTATTATGTCGAAATTTCTGCTGTACAGGAAGCTGTAGGATCCGTGTAAAGCATTGCTAACCCTAATTCGCTGGCCTGATTCAGCGACATACAGCTTTAGAAATCATAATAGGTTCCAGTTAGTCCAAAAGACTTAGTCCAATTTCTTCCTGCTTTAGCACCCTGTAGGTCTCTAGTACTTTTCACTGTTATTTTTATATATATATATATATATATATATATATATATATATATATATATATATATATTATAATATATATATATATATATATGTATGTATGTATTAAAAAAAAAAGGTTATATACTAATCAATCTTTTTAAAATCGTTATTAATTTAATTGAATATTACTAAGAACCAAAAAGTACAATTTAAGGAGAAAGGTTTGACTAATGAGATTTTAAGGGATTAGTCCTCGGTTTCTCAACTCTGTCCAGATAAGCTGATAGCATAGGGGATTATTAAATTCATTCGCTACAGAGACTCAGAATAAGATGCTATATTCTGTGGAGTAGCACTTTTTTATTATTAGGATCTTTTTTCAAATCAATCGCTTCACTTTGTGAATATGTAAAGTCTATGGATTGTTATGTTAGAGTTCCTTTTGTACCACCAATATAAGGTTGATTTAGAATCAACGTGAATGATTTTAGTATGCGAATAAAAGTACTAATTAAAACATAAACATTTATTCATAACGCGGCATCGTAATATAAGTCAATTACAACCATTTCTGTTCTTCATTGATGTCAACTTTCGTTTTCACAAATAAACATAAGCAAAATGATTACAATTATTTCATCGATATAAAGTGAACCTTACATATCACGAACATCGTGATACATTACACGTATAACATATGGTGAACCTTACGGTATTAAACTAATTTTTGAACAAGATAAAATATTCTGTCGCATCCGACACACTTTTCTATAACTTAATTTCAAGTATACAAAACACTTAGTTGAACTCAGTGGCTTCATTTCTCCGACATAGATATTTCGGTCTTGATAGGAAGTAGCTGCAATCCACTCAGAATGTTGCCCACGACAATTAGGACCACATCGGTAAGAAATCCCGTAGGAAACCATTCAGAAACTTAATTAGAGTAAATCACGTCAACAGAGAGCTCATATCCAGGCCAAAGTTAAAACAAAGTATTATTGATTTTCTGAAGTTGTTACAGTTGAATTTTAGAGCAAACTAACTGTGGCTGTTCTTAAAATATAATCGTATCTTGTGTCCAGTCCAAAGTCTAATTGACTTTCTCAAGTTGTAACAATTGAATTTTAAAATAGATAGGTTAACTGTGTATTCTGAAAATGCAATTGTTACTCATTACAGTAATACCTTGAACTTACGTGATAGGTGGGACTAATCGATATCCACGTAATTCGAAATCGCATAAGTCAGGGTGTAATTTCACGTATAAATACGTATAAATTATTTTCAATTGGGGTTAGAGACGAATGGAAATAATAATTTAGAAAACAAAATGTTTAATAAAATCATTACATAACACAAATACAAAATCGCAAACCAGAGTTATTTGGATATGTAAGTCTTATAAAATCTAACAAGTAGTCTGTGGCTCAAATATATATATATTATTTCTCCACCAAAATTTCCTCGTAGGTTGTTAATAATTTTTTTATTCCTTGTTTTGCTGAAATTAGTCCTTCATTGGAATACGCATTTTATGAAATTTGTCACTCTTTTTTAAATTAAATTGAAGCCTTCTGTCAAAAGACTCAAGTTCTTCAAAGTCTTGTTCTTGCTCATGCATTTATATGAGCTCATTAATTGTCAGCACTTGATAGTGGGAGAATCCACCAGTTATTGAACGTCATCACTATCCACTTTTAAATTTATTTGCCTGTCAAGATAGAAAAATTCTTCAATCGAGTTACTAACTTCATCAGATTCTGGCACTGATTCCGTCTGAGTTTCAGCGATGGGGAGGGGGGAAGACAAATCGGAGATTTGAAATTAGGTAAGTCCGTGTAGCTTAAATCGAGGTATTACTGTACATGTTTTTGAATCTGATTTATTCATTCAATTCCTACTATTAGCTCATACTCTCTATATATTTATGTATTTATTTATCTTCGTGGAAATTTCAATAGTTTATAAAATACATTTTAAAGCGCTCAATTGAGCTGAAATTTTATTTACCTGATTATTTTGGATGACAATAGAGTAATTTAACTATAATCAATAAAAATTAATTGATTAAAACTAATTATTCAAAGAATTACAAATACAGCCACGTTGGCATCATTTTTGGCGACTTTGGCGAACCTATTGGCGACTTGTGTCAAAACATGAAAAGGTTTTTTTCTTACATTTTAAGGCGCTCGTTTGAGAGCTGCAATTTTCTATACACTATTGTTTTGTTTAAAAAATACGATAGTTTAATTAAAATTAATTGACTGAAACTAATTATTTAAAAAATTACAGATACAACCACGTTGGTTTCATTTTTAGCGACTTGGGACAAAACTTTAAAATATTTTTTTCTTTTTAAAGCATTCAGTTGAACTGAAATTTTATAAACACCATTGTTTTAATAAGATACTTTAATGATAATTAATAAAAATTAATTACAACTTAATGTGTTCATTTTGTCATACGTATATACATTTTTATATTAATTGTAAATATTTAATTAAAAGTAGCTAAAATAAAATTTTTCTTTATTGAGCTAAGTAGGAATTGACTTAAAAAATTTTTTATATTACTTGTTTTTGTTACAACTGGATAACTCTTTCATGACATAATGTGTAAAACTCAACTGCTTGAACATGATGTAGGTGTACTATATTCTTAGCATATATGTACTATTTTTTATAATTTTTTTCCCTTCATTTTTCACACTGATATGGTTTTTTGATGTTTATGATATAAGATTAACTAGAATGAAAACCTGTGTTTTTCCTCTATATTTTTAGGTAAATAAAAATATCAACTTTTGAAATCTATTATTAGCATTTTTAATTCAAAATCCTTTGTCACACTTTAGTTTTATAAGAACACAGTATTTTTTAAATGTATTTATTATTCTTTTTCAAATTTAAATATTTATGAGGCAAAAAATAACTTTTTGGTTTTTGTTTGTTTGTTCTTAGCATTTGTTTGGAACTCATTTTATGTTATATGTTTATTATAATATGCGAATCAACTTTTTCTTTTTGGAATTCGACTAAATTAAAAAAAAAGAGGAGTTTTTATTAATTAAAATGTGTATTTTTATTAGTCATCATTAAAATTTTATAAATAGTTTAGTTTATTAAAAAATGATCTATATTTTCATAACATACCTTTTCATTTGAACAACACTTGTTTTTATTTTAACATATAGATGCATTTTAGTAAAACAAACGAAAGCATACATTCTGCAATTTTTTTAGAGAACCGTTTTTAACAGAACAGTAGTTCGTAATAGTTGCATATTTGTTATAAGAAATGCATTAATGTCACGCATGTTTATTCTAATTTTAAATATTGTGAAATAAAACTGTACAAATGATAAAAAGAACTGACCTGATTTTTTTTTACGGAATGACTTTTAGGTATACAGTGGTGGCCAAAATTGAAGACACTTTTTAAATTGTTAGGCTTTTTAAGTTTGTATGCTTATAGAAAATTTTACGTTGCACAAAATTCTAAATATTTTATATCATTTTAAAGGGAATTTAAAACTAAATTCAATCCAAAAATACAATTCAAGTACATGCAATGCATAAAAAGTTATGCTGTAATAACTGTCGATATACATTAGATACAGATGATAGCAGTGAGACATCAGAGCTTAGTGAGGTTGGTTTCATTCTTTTTTACAATTTCGCTTCGATGTTTTTTTGACCTGAAAATAGTTTTAAGCTCTTCCTTAGTTATTACATGATGCCATGAAACAATTATATCATTAATTAGCTCCTTTTTTTTCATGTTTACCTCATTCGGCAAGAGTTTTTAAACGGTGCCACAAGTTTTCGATAGGATTGAGGTAAGGACTGTTTCCTGGCCAAGACAACAACTCAATGATCTTAAAACGGTACCAGTCTTTCAATTACTTTACTGTGTGACAAGGAGAAGAATTTTGCTGAACAATAAATGAAACATTGTCTATAAATAGATCCCTGAAGGAAGGCAGAAGTTTGGGTTCTAAGAATGGTGTCAATGTATTTTATGATATTCTGTGGCCCATTGATGATATGGGGACCAATCCCTCTCGAATTCTGACTAAGTGATAAAACAATGTGGGCATTACAGTTGCCTGGATCAATCAGGATGTATTTTTTCTGTTATTTTTTGTCTTCATTTTTTTGGGCTATCACAGAATAACGATATTTTTTTTCGTCCTTCCTTGTGATTAATCTTTGTCCAAAATTTGTTTCATTTCCCACTGTAGTCCCTTTTAGCGCTGCTATAAGTTGAGATATGGATTTTTTCGTGGAATTCTACCTTTTAGTCTTACATCTGCTAATCTACTACTGATTGTTTTTGAACTGACATAAAAGCCAGCATCATTCAGATCACTTCTAATGGATGTCCATGGAATTCTTTTATCTCTGAAACATTGTATTTTTGTTTTTCTGTCAGTAACAGATATGGTGCACCTTTTAAACAAAATGTTTCGGTCTTAAACAAAACTCTCAGTCTCCAGATGTAATCACTGTTATGTAATTTTAACAAAGGAAATACCACTTTCTCATCACACATGTGTCTAATATACTCTTTTATTTGATCCCCGTTTTTTGACAAAAATATCATTGTTACCCTGGCCAAAAAACGTCCTGACCTCAGCCCTATAAAAACTTGCGACACCTTAAAAAACGTTTTTTCGCATGGGTAAATGAAATAAAAAAGGGGTTGGGGGGCATCTTTTCATTAACACCTTCGGTTTCTTTTGGGGCCAGGATTAATTAAAAAATTTTTCCCAAACCAAAAACCCCAAAAAGTGAAACGGAAAATAAACCAAATTGAAACTTTTAAATATCAGAAATTTGTAAGTGAAATGGCAATTTGGGGGAAAGTTATTTAGAAGTGATACGATTGTGAAGGACACCAACAGGAATATCCCCAAAAATAGAGCCATCGGGGCAAGTTGCATACCATTGCACTCGAGTAAAGACGCAACTCCCTTATGATTAAATCGGTGATTGGATCAAGATAGGATTGACTATTTAATATTTGGATTTGGATATTTTTGGAATTGAATTAGGGGGGTTAGATATTGATAGTGGTTCGAATTTTTTGGTATTTCTTATATTGTGTGTTCTGTCATCGATTGTTTCATATATTATTATCTAATCTGATGTTTTGTTTGAATTCTTAAAAAAGACAAATTAAGATCAATGGAATCTTCTAGTTCTTTCCAAATCCTACACCTCTAGCTCACGCAGAAAAAATCCGGGGGAAGGACCCCAGGGGGCAATTTCACACGGAACTAATTGGATATAATTTTTCGGTCATGTAATAACTAAGTAAGACTTAAAAATTTTTTCAGTTCAATAAAACATCGAAGTGAAGTTGTAATAAAGAATAAAACCAACCTCACTAATCATAACTCACTGTATCATCTGATCAAATTATACCCAAGTTATTACAATATACCTTTTTTTTGCGTTTCATACTTGTTTATTTTTTTTGGATTGAATTTTTTTAAAATTTCCCCTTTAAAATGTTATAAAATACTTAGAATTTTGTGCAACGAAAAATTTTTTCTATAACATACAAACTTAAAAGCCTAACATTTTAAAAAGTGTCCTCAATTTTGGCCACCACTGAAAACAAAAAAGTCTTTCCAAAAAAGGTCAGTTTTTTTTTTATCTTTTTGTACGTTTTTTTTTCAAAATATTTAAAATCAAATAACACACATTGGCCAATTCACAATTTTGACCACCACTGTAATACTACAAGATTATATGAAGATGATAGTGTTAAAATTGATAATTTTCTTGTAAATTTTATATAACATATTTAACAATAAGAATCATCTTATATATTACTTATCCTTAATCGCTGATTTATACCCAATTTAAACCACAAAATATCGCATTCAATACAATTAAAAAAGGGATGATTAAATGTAAAAAACAACAAGTAGTATTATAAAATTATAGCCGAAATATTTTTTCTATTTCATAGATTCTAGATTTGGTGAATTTTATCTAAATGTAATTTATTTTATAACGATCCTTAAAAAAGTTACCAAATACAATCATTTTGATGTTATTCGTGTTGCATTCGATATTCAACTTACAAAAATGTCTATTTCTTAGGAAACTAAAGTACTGACAATGAATACACTAGTACAATAAAATAATAGTTGTCATGCATACAAATACTAAAAGTCAAAGCGTTCACGATTGACACTAGTAGGTTACAAAGTTTCGATCTGCAGTCTTTTCACAAACAGATTATTTTTGAAAAATCGATAAGTCAATCCACGTGAGAGAAAAAAAATATATTGCTTCATCTAACCTCTATTTAAAGAACGAAAAAAGTTCGTTATTTTGAAAAGTCATAAAATAGAAATTCAGTTGGTTCCTGGAAAAAGTTCGTAAAATATAAAGATTCTCAAAAGAGAGGTTCTTAAAATGGAGGTCCGACTGTGTTTTTAAACTCTATTTTTTGAAGTTAGAACTTACTAATTAATGAAAAAGAAGACACAGAGAGATAAATATATTAAATACATATATTTTAAATTAAACATTATATACCAAGAAGATTCTGTAAAATTTTTCATTTTCTTCTATAAGAAATTTTGCCAACCAACTTATTAAGAGGAATTTTGAAAGAATCTCCCCATTCTTTCTCAAATTACATTTTTTTAAAAAAATAATAATTTAAAAAAGAATTTTAAATTTTAAAAAAGAAAAATTTTTAATCAATAGAAAAACAATTCTTTCTTGGATGGTAAATTTTTATTTAGAAGTGTCACAAAAGGGATATTTGGAACAGAATTTGTGCCCGATAAAGTAATTGATATATATATATATATATATATATATATTCTAGAACAAAAAAAAATAATCACTCTATCAAAATCTTGCTAAATACAACTGAAGATCATTAATTCTAGCGGTCTGTGCTTAGCTAACGAGAAAATAAGCTTGCGATTCAAAGCATTAAATTTTAAGGAATGCAAATTGAGATTAAATATTTTTTAGGAATTTCCCATTTTAAATGAATGAAATAAAAAGAAATTCAATTATTTGTCTTCTTAATCTTTAAAATAGAATTATTACGCTTCTCTTCCAATTATAACTCAATTAAAGGTTATTTTTTAACCATGTGCAGCTTTTAATTTTCATGTAAAGTGTAACATCTTAAAAATTACAATTGTATTTCAATGCATAGTTATTTTGAATTCTATTCGGGATAATCTAGCGAAATATATAAATGTTACACAGTCCGTTCTCCTTAGAAAACTTTTGATGAGGACTTGGTGCATATAATCTTCAGAAAGTAGAATTAAATGTTCAAAGAAAATGATACAAATTTTGTAGCATTGTGCTATTTAATTAATCAGGATATTTGTGTTAATTCTGTTAATGTAAATCACTGTTTTGCTGCAAAATTTTTTATTTACAAAATAAAATCTGTTTTATTTCCAATTCAACTCGGTAAGTTGTTGCTTTAATTAAATGTGCTTGTGTTTATATCTAAACTTCTTTAAGAGATACGCGTTTTAATATATATGTATATGTATATATATATATATATATATATATATATATATTATAAACAACAATCTAATCTTTTACGTTGTGAAAAAATAAATGAAAACTCAAAAATAATAAAATAACAAATAGCCTTAGAATGTTCCTTAAGCGTACTTTAAAAAGTGACAACCGAAGAAATATTGCATTAAACATTCTTTTTTTTATTAGAACATTTCGTAAAATGTATTTCTGGAATATAATTATAATTTCCTTCTTTATGTTAAAGGTAAACTAAATTTAAGTAGCAAGTTCAGAAATAATGTAGAATTAACCACACAAACAATGTTTATATTCTAATTTACAATTTTCAAGCAAAATTTCAGTATTCCTTTTTTTAGCAACACACAATGAAATTAATTTGCTTTTCTGAAAATACAGGGTAATGCTGTGAGAAGTCTACAAAAGATTCTTTGTACTATTCAAAACAAACATATCGAGAGAAAATGTACTTTGAATGCCAAACAATTTTGGAGATTTCCGAATTTGTTAATTCTTTGTTTTTCTTGCATTTGATTCGTTTTACTTTAATATTGTTTGTTCTGTTTTCTGTTTACCTCAAACAGAAATTTAATTTTGTTGAGAATGTTCCAATATATCAAGTAAATAGAAACTATATCAAGTATTTGCTTCTTAGTCTTAATTGAATATCTAGCTTATTGTGAATTCTAGAGTCACTTACGTTTTTATTTGGGAAATTATGGGACAAATGTTACAATTCTGGGAAAAATGTTCATATGTATTTTAATAGATGCTAAATATTGGAAATACTGCATAATCAAGAATGTTTTTAGGATTTCAAAAGATATTACTTAAAATATATTTATTCATCCAGTCTGCCTAAATATATAATATTCATATAATATAAAATTCCATTTAAAGAAAAAATCTAGGATATTTTTAGTTACTCTGAAAGATACAATCTAAGTTTTAATTAATTCCAGAGATCTAGGTTAATTATTATTAATTTTACAACCTTCATTATATGCGAATGTTTGCGTTCGCATTCAGTAGAAACAATGTTCTTATTTGCAGTCGCAAAATAGGAAAGTTGCCATAGTAGCTTTAGGGCTATAGTCATGAACTCGTAGCCAACGTGTCACGGGTTCGAGTCCTGGTGCCACTGAAGATCCACCTTGTAGACGGTCTGATGCGCGTTAAAATTGTTGAGGCTCAAAGTTCACCCGATAACGTGGTGTGGTAGTTTAAAGCGAGTGTGCCATTTCAGGTATCATCCGCTTCACTTGATCGAGGTTCGTTGTTAATAACCTTCGGGTTACTACACTGGTGTGCAAAACTTAAGCAACAATGTAAAAATTTAGCAGATAGCCATGAAATTGCAGAAAAGGAGGTCTGGAGATCAGTAGAGGGAACACGTAAGTCAGTAGAAACGTCATGCGTATGCAAATATCAGGAACAAAACGTCAGAAGCGATGTGAGCGTACGTAAAACGCGTGATGTCGGCGCGCGCTGTTCAACAGTAGAATGAAATGAAGGATGGAGACGCAATTCACCATATTCTCTGCAAGTGCCAGTGAGTCAGTTCGTGAAATATGGCTAGAAGAAATCACCTGGACGACTTCACACGTGAAAGAATGATCGGAAGCTGGAGGAGGGGCTACTGTCACCAGTGTAGCTGCAGAGTGCGGAATCAACAAAAGTGGCGTTTCGCGCGCTTGGAAAGCGTTCCAAACCACAGGTACAGCTGTTAGAAAGGTGGTGTGGCCGCCCGGGACGACAACTGCAGGGATGACCGATATATCACCCTGCAGGCGAAAAAGATCGACAGAAGTCAGCAAGCGCCATTGTTCCAGAAACTCTGTACAGCAACAGGTCGACAAGTGTAGCGGTTTACTGTGGCCAGACGCCTTCACAAAGGGGCCTGTTCGCCCGCCGTCCGAACGCTGCCTCCCGTTGAAAGATGGCCACTGAAGCCACCGTTTACAGTGGGCCAGAGAGCCAAAAACTGGACAACTGGTCATGGAGTCGTGTCCTCTTTACGGATGAGAGTCGGTTCAGTACCAGAAGTGATTCTCAACGCGTTTTGATTTGGAGAGAGATCGGGACCCGGTTTTATCCCAGTAACATCAAGGAAAGACATCGTTACGGTGGTCCTGGAGTTCTTGTCTGGGTTGGTATTATGCTTAACGGCGGAACTGAGCTTCACATTTTCGACAGAGGGTCTGTAACCGGGGATCGCTATTGTGAGGAGGTACTTCTTCCCCATGTGCATCTTTTCCGAGGTGCCATTGGCCCAGACTTCATTTTATGGATGACAATGCACGGCCATCGCACTCTTGCTGTTGAGGAGCTGCTGGAAAGTGAAGATATCACTCGAATGGATTGGCCAGCGTGCTCCCCAGATTTAAATCCCATCGAACATGTGTGGGATGCTTTGGGGAGACGTATTGCCACACACTTACATCATCCGGAGAACAACCAACAACTCAAGCAGATGTTGATTGAGGAATGGGCACTCCTACCTCAAGAAATGTTGCACCAGCTGGTTCTGAGTATGCGGAGACGGTGCAAAGCAACCATTGTAGTAAGGGGAAGGCATATACCATATTAAAGAACATCTGCTTGTTGTTCTTCCTGTTGATGACAATCATGAGTCACGATACTATGCGTTCAATAAAGCTTGTTTTTGTTTGATTCCATACCGTATGCGTTGTATTCCTTTTTCAGCGCCGATGCTTTCGTCATCCTTTACGTACATAATACTCTCCCTCATTTCAGAATTTCATGTCTCTTAGATGATTTTTCGTGTAGTTATGGCAATAAACCCACCTGTTGCTTAAGTTTTGCACACCAGTGTATATTTTGTGCCGTTAATAAAACACTCACTCAAAACAGTGTTCTAAATCTTCAGTAAATCACTCAAGTGATTAAGATATACTTATTTCGAATACATAACGCCTAGGGATTGCAATATCGAACCAAAAGTTCAATACCTGAATTTGGTATTTTTTAGATCTTAATACCGGGATACCGGTTTTAATACTGGTAGTAGAAATCTTAGAAAAAGAAAGAAAACTCAGGTGCTTCTTTGTTTTATTTGCCAGTTTTATTAGAGTGTGTAAATATCACACACACACACACTTAAAATAATTATGACAGTGGATGGACGGCGCTTGTATTTCTTCCATTAATTTTAATAACTCATGGACTTTTTTACATTGTACCACCATATTCTTTTTATCATATATATAATGAAACCAAACCGAAGTATTATCAGCTGATTCTTTATGTTCTTTAAAGTTATTCTTATTCATTATTATGGATTATTATTTATGAGTATATGTATATGAACCTGAAAAATATTTTGAACCCTAAAGTATAATATGCAAATACAGTGTGAATAGAAA
>BMAV01006618.1:0-11309 GCA_019973955.1 Trichonephila inaurata madagascariensis | reverse complement strand
AAAACTAAAAAAAAGGGGGGCCCCGGGGCCAGGGGGAGGGGTCACGGGATCAATAGCGTGACAAAGCTTAGTGTAAAATCTTGCGGACCAAGAATAAGCAGTCAAGAATTAGTTGCCTTGCGGATCAAGAATCTTCTTATATAAAGTTATAGATTATATTCTCTAGGTCAAGGACCAAAACTGGAAAAGGTAATATTAGATATTAGTAATTAGATAACAGGATTATTTAGGATAATTGAGATAGAGGATCTAATTGCGTGATCTGACTTAAATACGTGATTTACTTTGGGCTTGACTCTCACTCTAATTAATAATTGTCAAATTAGAATTTAAGTATTATAAGTTACTCTTAATAAAAGTTGTATTAAGAATTATGTCTCATCATTTTGATAATCCCACACCTCTAGCTTACGCGGAACCGGCAAGACATGGTCATCCCAGGATGGCTATGTCTCAACACAATTAAACGGTTTCATACGATTACCAATAATGTAACACAATTCATAGAATGTGTTTGTTACCGCTGTGATATTATCAACTCTTTCAACAAACTCTTTGTTGCTGTTGCAAAGATTATTCAAGAAAGCCTATTTATCACCTCTTGATAGAGATCGCCGAGGAAAAACTGTCATTGAATGATTCCTGCTTATTCGTATTTTTTTTTAAATACAGCACTTTCGTGACGAATCAAACTATCATTGATTCATGTTCGTTTTTCACCACAAAATAGTCAACCTCCCAATCGTCTTTAAACAATACATTTTTTTCGAATATTTTTCGCTTGCATAATATGAAAGATAGTTAAAACTTAGTTTCACACATAAAATTGTCGCTACGCTGCACTATTGTCTATTATCACTAACCGTAACCCTTATAAAGAAAAAAGAATATCAATTCACACCCGTGCGATGTCGACAGCAAAAGGCAAAATTGATATACTATTTGATTTCTTAACAAAAAATTTCCCACCAAATTTTTAATACATTGTTCTTAAATATGTGAATTTATCAGAGCCATTTCGGCCCACTTAAAAAGGCTCGGTGGGCCGCAGGCTTAGTATTGCTGATTTAGACCGTAGACATCCAAAACGATCCAAAAGTAAGTTAATTGAATTATAAACAAATATTTAGTATCCTCTCTGCCGTGTAATTGCTCCTATACTTAATAGAAGTGTGCATTTTCTACCCTGGGTAGTAAATTAAGGAGGAGAATAATAAATTAGAATTGTTCTGATTACGGCTGATCTTTCTTCTAACACCGAAACACCGATAAACGTGACAGTAGGTTTATCACAGCATAGTTTATTGAAGTAATGTAAGAAAGACGTCAAGTGCTATCATTTGACACGAATTTGCCTCGAATTTAAGAAATTAGAGATTTTATGCCGAAATATAAGACAGATAGCAATGGAAAATAAATTAGAAAAATATAGAACATGTTATAAAATTTGTATTCCCAGTATATACCGATAAATATACACTGCTGGCCATCGTAAATGCAAAACCCTGAAGGAATCATGCAAATAACATGACATTTACAACATGCATTAGCGGAGGTGAGATATGCAAATGATTAGAATTTCAGCGCAGACACACATCACGCGCGCCTGTGGCGCCACCTCAAAGCGCTATTTAAGGCTTGGACATTTCGACGATTTCAAGTTCGGCAATTGTGTTTTTCTTGTGGTTTTTTCAAAAAACGATAAGTTATGTCTCGTAGAAAACAGCGATCAGCTTTTGATCAAGTATCCGAGTTCGACAGAGGATGGATAGTGGCCTACCGAGATTGTGGATCATCTTTCAGGGAAATCGGAAGTCGTGTTGGACGAAACCAAACAACTGTAATGCGGATATGTGACCGTGGATGCAGGAGGGTTGACGTGGATGATCGCATCCACCTCAGTGCACCACTTCACGTGAGGACAGGCAAATTGTGCGCATGGCAGTGACGGATCGCTCAGTCACATCACGAACCATAGCACTGCACATTGAGTCTGTAACGCATCATTCAGTGTCTGCGCGTATGTTCGATGCCGTTTACAGCAGAGTGGTCTTTCCGCAAGACGTCCATTGCTTGGTCTACCCTTGACGCAAAACCACAGACGTCTCCGCCGCCAATGGTGCGATGAAAGAAGGATGTGGGCGGCAGAATGGAATGAAGTTGACCTTACTGACGAGTTACGCATCTATCTGCAACACCACGATGGTCGGATTCGAGTCTTGAGACACCGTGGAGAGAGGATGTTGAACAGCTACGTTATGCACCACCACACTGGTCCTGCACCGGGTATTATGGTATGGGGCGGTATTGGATATCACTCTCGCACTCCTCTAGTACGCCTTGCCGGTACTTTAAACAGCCAACGCTACATCTCCGAGGTGTTGGAGCCAGTTGTCCTTCCTTACCTTCAGGACTTGGCCACAGCCATATTTCAATAGGATATTGCGTGACCACACGTGGCATGCATTGTCCAAAGGTTCATCTTCAATCACCAGATTGAATAGCTTCCCTGGCCGGCTCGCTCTCCGGATCTTTCACCGATAGAAAACATCTGGTCCATGGTTGCTCAACGATTAACCCAGATTACACCCCCAGCTGCCACACCAGATCAACTTTGGCAACGTGTGGAAGCTGCTTGGTCTGCTGTACCCCAAGAGAACACATCCAGAGTCTCTTTGAATCAATACCGAGGCATGTGGCACCGGTGATCTTCAACAATGGCTGTTACTCTGGCTACTGATTCTGGTAGGAACCACACTTCACAGAAGTCTATAAATTTAATCATTTGATACTTGGTCAACATGTTATCTACAAAATAAATTTTGTTGTGCTATCTCTTGTCTTTCTTGGTGTTGCATTTACGGTGGCCAGATGTGTATATAAATTCCCAATACACACCGATAAGAAAAATATTATGTGATAAAGAAAAACATAAAATAAGATATATACTTGAATCACTGCGTATCAATAATTGGAGTCACATACCAGCAGTTACATTTCACACATATCCATCGTTAGGAGCAATACAAATTTGTATTCAGGACAGACTTACTAGCTATTTTCTTGTAGATAAAGTACTTAAGTGCAGTTTCTTTTCCCGCGTTATCACTATTACCAGTATGAAGGTTATAGATTTGAGCTACAAGACTAATAAATAAGTTATCGATTGAAATTACAAGTCATTTATACCGAATTTTGCACAAACGTCCTATGTTCTTGTAAATCTCTGATTTTTTTAGGCTCTTTGTCACAGCTTTGAGATAAAATCTCAAAGATTCGCCGCTACGGATTTAGATGATAGCACATTGTCACTCTGTTTTAGATAGACATTACTTGTGTGATTGATTGTGATTTTTGTTCTTTGTGATAATTTTTTCATTTCAGCGTCATTGGGTCGCATAAAATTCTAGTTATGCACCTTGTAAGAAATTGTGTGGATAAATTCTTCGCTGGTAGCAAAATTTATTGAATATTCGGTCTTTCTTTCGATTGCACTTTATTGTGTAATTTTAAGAAATATATCTCACATTTCTTCATTTTTAAAACAAGTAATATAAAAATATATACAAGTAATATATTTTAAGTCGATTCCTACTTAGGTCAACAAAAAATTTTTTTATTTTAGTTACTTTTTAATAGACAATTACAATTAATATAAATATGTTAATACATATGACAGTATCACGATATTAAGTGGCAAAATAGGAAGCGATTTTCTTTGCAATTTTCCATTTTCCTTTCTATATAGGGTGTTGGACTATTTTTTTGTTTGTTTGTTGCTATTTATTCATTCATTAAATTTAATTATTCTAATAAAATATAGTATAGTGAAAAAAGAAAAAAACTTTCCTCAGAAATTAGACCTTCCCAGGGGGAATTTAAACTTACGACTTTTGGCTTGGAAGTCCAATTCGCTATCCATCTCGCTCTACAGGGACACAACAAACGAACTTTCTTTTCATATATGGTGTTGTATTATTATTTTTTTTACTATTTATTAATTTTTAAATTTAATTAATGAATTAATATTTGAAAAAACTGTATTAACATCAAGTGTCATCCGCTGCAAGATTAAAGAAATGTATTTGAACTTAAATGGATGAAGAGAAAGTATTTTAGTATTTTATTAGCGAATGAAAATTTGAACAAGATATACATATATATATATATACATATATACATACATATATATATATATATACACACATATATATATACACACACATATATATATACACACAATATATATATATATATATATATATATATATATATATATATAGTGAGAGAATGAGCTAATAGTAGAGAGGAATTGATAAAGTTAAGCAAGTTGCAAGATTTGTATTAGCAATTATTCCAAATTACGGAATCGAATTAAGAGCTTAGGAATAGATGTTTTTTCCTCCCACAAATTAAAATCCATTCCGGAATTTGGATTTATAATGACCTTAATCAGGATAACTTATTCTTTAAAGGTAATATTGATTTAAAACTTTAATATGTAATATAATTATGTGTTTAAAGTATTAGTTGACATTTTTTAAAAAGTTGTTTCGTAGATTATTATTACGAAAATCTTTTTAAAATTGACATGGTTTTTCAAAAAGCATTACTAACGTTGTGAACTGTTGAATTACTGTAATAAATCGCAGGTGTATATACACTCACTTCCAAAAGTTAAGCACGGAGAGGAAAATGCTAATTTCCGGAAGCCAATGAGAATTGAAGAGGATGCAATTCGCTGCAGAGGTAGATGGAAGTAAGCAAATATGTTAGGTAACAGCCAATCGTGCTTTCATGTCAAGAAATATGCAAAAAGGCTAGTCTTATAAGAAGCCAGCTTTATGAAGGGTTACAGAAGTTGATTGTAAGTGCTGCTAGAAGTTGCTTAAAATTTCGTACAATTTGTTTTCAAGACATACGTGTTTCTATGACTTCCAGAAAACGAATGGAAGATTCTGAACACTGGCGTGCTGTGGGGCGCATTGATGCAGGACAGTCGATCACAGATGTTGCTCTTTTCTTCGGTGTTCATCATTCTGTAATTTCACGTTTATGGAAACTATTCCAAACCACACAGACATTTTCCGGGAAGGCCCGTAGGTGGTCGCCCGGTTCCAAACCCCCGGGAAGAGGGATATATTGTTTTTTGTTGTCAAGCGGAATCGCAGAGCGCCCTCCACACTGACATCTATGGTTACAGCGTCCTTTGGGTTTGGCAACCCTTTTGCAGCTATTTGTACGCCCAAAATTTTCCATATGAATGGACTGTGGGCCCCGGGTACCTCGAGTTTGTATTCCCTTATCCGTCCAACCAAGGGGGTTGGGGTCCCGGGGAAACAGGCAATTGAACTGGTCTGATTTTGGGGTAATGTCATTTTTTATTGATGAGTCAAGATTTTCTCTGGAGCCAGATGACAAGCGTATAAGGATATGGCGAAAAACAAGGAAAATGCAATCAGCCCCAAAAACACACCGAACATCACGCATTCCGAGGCGGATGCATTATGGTGTGGGGGGTTTTTCATTAGGATACCGTACCGACCTGCATACCTTTAAAGGGGGTTTCCCCGGACGGCGTCCGGTATCGAGATGAAGTCCTAAAACCCCATTTGTGAGATTGTACGCTGCAGCAGTTGGCCCTATTTTTTGTTTTAATGGACGATAACGCAAGTCCCCATAGAGCTGACATCATCGATGCCCACCGGGAGAGTAAAGGGGATTGCCCCAGGGGTGGCCGGCATATTCCCCCCGACCTTAATCCCATTAAAAATTTTTTGGAATGCTCTCGGCCGAGTAGTATTTCACTTTTCCCCACCTCCAGACATTTTTTATTGAGCGGGAAACTGCTCTACAAGAAAAATTTGGGATTGAATTCTTTGGGGGGTTTAAAACCACCTAATTGAAAGAAATATGGTCAAAAGGGTTTAAACCCTTTGGGATCCATATGGGGGGATACATACCCTATTAATGTCTTTTTTCATTTTTATGCTATTTATTTTCACTTTTACATAATTCTGTTTAAGCCTCCAGTATGACATTATCTGAAAATTTTTTAAAAAAATTTAATATTATTTTCATTTCTGCATATAATTGGGGTTTTTTGTTTTATGTATAAATATATTTTGCTATTTTTACTGCCAAAATTTTGTTCAATAAAAAGGCAGTTTTTTGTTGATTTTTTTTTGCATTTTATTTGCGCTTAATTTTTTGCAAGTGAGTGTATTGGGGGAAGGATTACGAAAACCGAAAACAACTTGTCCCACCATAGTCCAATGAGGATTAAATGATATTCGTATTAAGTTACACTTGAATTATAGATGAAATGAAAATAATTACATGTGTTTTAATTTTCTGGTAATTGAAATAGAAGATTTGTTTATATGACAAAATTACATTGGGAAGAACTGTAAAAAGAACTACGGCATAAAAAAAAAATGTTTTCATTATTTAATAGGGTAGTTATAATAAAAAATTAAATTAAACCTATTTTTAAAAGTAAGGTTAAATAGAAGTTGGGATCAAAAAATTTTTGCACGAAAAAAGATAAAGAAATAGCTAAAATGAAGAACAGTACATATTTCAATTGAAACGAATACTTCCATTTATTTATTTTTTTTTTTACATTACCGAAGAAAAAAATAAAACTTTTTCGGGGTTAAAAGGGCCCTTTTTTAAATCGGCCTCTCGGGGTTCAAATTTTTATCAGCTTTTTTTTATTTTTAGTTTATCAATTGCTTATTAAAGTAGAATTATTGGATTGATTTAAATTTCTTATCGACATAGCATTACGAAGCTTTTAGAGAAAAATTTGAATATTTTTAACCCCCGGTTAAGGGGAAAAAACGATACCTGAGTTCTAACAACCCCCTCTCCAAAACCCCCCCCATCACACCAATGAGTGGATTTCAACCTTTTTACAGGGGGTCAGCCCCCCCTCAGTCAAAATTATTAAAAACGATTTAATCCCCTTTGATTATAATTTCCCCTGTGGGCGGTATTTAACGGGGAAAAGGGTTTTTTTAAAATTT
This sequence comes from Trichonephila inaurata madagascariensis, assembly GCA_019973955.1. Lineage (NCBI taxonomy): Eukaryota > Metazoa > Arthropoda > Arachnida > Araneae > Nephilidae > Trichonephila > Trichonephila inaurata. The sequence goes on along the minus strand of BMAV01006618.1, from coordinate 4,278 downwards.
AAATTTTATTGTTAAAAATTTTTTTAGAATTTTTTAAAGGGTATAAAAAAATTAATTTTTAAATTAATAAAAAATCAAATTAGCAAAACTACCGTATTTAAAAGGACAGATACATTGAAAAAAAATTCAATGGGTCTTTTTGGTACCCAAGGTTAAAAAATTTTAAATACAATAATTGGCTTAGGTATATACTTTTAGATGAAAAAAAAAATCCCGAAAAAATTTCCCCCTTTTCCCCATCCCAAAGAAAAAAAAAAAAGGAATTTATCGGGGTTATGAACGGAAGAAATGGAAACAAAAAAGGAATGATGGGGTTTTTTGCATTGTTTTAAAATTTTTTGGATGTTTTTTGCCAAATGTACGACAAAATCTGAACTAAGCGGGGAGCAGATTTTCAGACAGAAAATGTCTCAGCTTTTTGAAGATTTGTAACATTATGATTCATACAAAATTTACAATACAGAGTTTTTAAAAAATTTTAAAGTATTTCAAAATACTTTTTTTCCCATTTTGAACAATTAAAAGGGGGGCCCCTTTTTGGGGTTATGATAAAGGGGATGGGAAACATATTTTATACAAGATAAAAATTTTCCAACCCATATAAAAAAAGAGGAGTTTGATAAAAAAATGCTGCTTTTTTAGGATAGCAAACCATATTATAATATTAATGTTAGAGTACTTTTTTTATTTGAAAAAAAAATAAAATTTTTTTTAAAATTTTGATTCTACTCTTTTTAAAATTTAGCAAAGACATTTTTTGAAAAATTAAAAAATTTTTTTATTTTCTATACCTTTGAAACAATTTTTCACCTTTTTGAAGGGCACAAAACTTATTGTAAAACATAACTCATATTTTTTTTTTTCAAAAATGTTATTTTCCTGTATGTTAGATCAGTGCTTTCAAACTTTTTAATTTTTGCAACCCAATTTCAGTTATAATTTTCATCGGGCCCTCCCCCCCTACAATAACAATGTATTGAATTCAATAATAATGTGCTTTGAAGCCAAAGTTTCAATAGGGTTTTAATTATATACAGAAAAAATTATTAAGCCAATATTAATTTGTATTTACCAGCCCATGGGGGTCGCTAGTCATTATATTAAACTTTTTTTAACTTATTTTTATTGATAAATAAATTATGAAATACATTTTAAAAAGAACTGATACATTTATAAGTATATCAGTGTAAATATGTACTTTTTTTTTTTCCCCGGGGGGGTCTGCACTTAAAGTCTTGCCATTCTGGGATGCTTCAAAAAAGTACCGCACATATTTTTTGCTTTCGGGGGTTTTTAAACGCTGTTGGGGCCGTATTTTTTAAAAATGCGGCTCGGCCGCTTTTTTTGGGGAAACTTGCTTGAAGGCAGAAAATGACCCTGAATGGCGGGGGTTTTTTCGTGCAGACCGCTTTTTAGTGGGTTAAGATCGTATCACACGTATATTTTTTATTTAAATTTTTTTGTCCAATTTTTGGCCGAATCTGAGGGGAAGGGTTGCCGTAAACAAAAAGACACGCTCTGGGTGTCAGCCGCGCTCTATCTCCTCATTGAAAAATTACCCCGATTTTCTGCTTTGGAAAATGAACACCCAAAATTATTTCTTTCATTTCGCTTGCGCAATTGTTGATGGGTGTAAACAAAAAATAGAGCACCATTCTATTTAAAATATTATACGCCGTTAACATATTATACACCATTAAAATATTATACGGCATATCTGAGTGTAGACGAAACCGGACCGCCATCTTGTTTTATGACGTAGGGTGCCGAAGAACCCCATTGGCTGGAATTTCAAGCAATTTATTTGGGAACAACTTTTTGAGCTTGCTAGCAAAATTTGCTAAAGCGGTTGCTATGGCAACTGAGTAAAAATTGCACGAATTGAACGAAAAATTGCTTGAAACGTGTACGTGTGATACGGCCTTTAGTATCTCAGAATGTATTAGTTTTGTTTCCTTTCGGTAAATTAATTATTTTAAATCTTTTATTTTAGACTTTTCAAAATGCTTGCACCCCCCACTCAGGGTTATTACGCCCACCCTAGGGGGCGCGTCCCACAGTTTCAGAACCGCTGTGTTAGATATATTGCAAGAGTGTCATTAAAACGACAAAGGGCTGAACTCATGTGACGTCATAGTCACGTGATAACTACAATCGTGTTTCCACCCAATCAGTTCATAAATTCAAGTGACGTCATGGTCACATGATAAATGAAATCAAGTATTTCCAGCCAATCAGTTTATGCACTTCGCTGCAGCCAACTTTTGCTTTTTGCAGAAAATTTCTGTTAAAAAATGCATATTTGTCAACAATAACAACACACGTAGGTATATAAAATGCACTTGATTTAAAAATGCACATATTACGTAAGAATTTTTTTTTTAATTTTGAAAAACTTTTTGGAGAATTTTAATACTTAAATATTTTTTATCAAATCCTCAAACACGAAATTTCATCTGAAACATTTTAAATTTATCTAATCTTTTTTTTTTTTAAATGATTACATCATATTTTAAGAAAAACCAAATACTTTGGAAAACTTAGTGCGATTTTTCTTTAATCTGTATTTAATCAGATATCTTTTTATCACAATGAATTTACATGCATTCTAATGTGCTGTAAAATTTTATAAAAAAATAAGTAATTATAACTTATTTAGCTTATTAAAACAACATCAAGTAATAAAGTATGCTTTCATTTATTATTTCTTGCTGAATATAAAAGTTGCCGAATACTAATTATAGGCTCACATCTAATATTTTATTTTAAATTCATGAATATAACGTTGGTTCTATGGAAATTCTACTTTCTGTCTCAATTATAGTCTAGCGCAGTGGTGATCAATTATTTTTTGTACAGTAGATTATATTATCCTAATTTAAACATGTCGCGATCAATTTGTCTGAGGGCTTTTTTATTATGCAGTCTATTCGCTGTCTGATTCTAAAAATTAGTTTCGCGATCAAGCAGAATTGGCTTGACGATCGACATGTTGCCCCCTTCCCCTTGGTATAGTGTATGGATATGAATGCAGTAAAGTAAACCCAAAAAGCAAAAACAATTAATATTTCAAAAGCATTACATTTTCCCTTTGATATTTGAAAATGTTTCCAAACATTTATTAAAGATCACAAAATTCAGAAATTGACCCCTTAACCCTTTAAACGATAGTTTTTTTTGTTTTTGCTTTTTTGTCAAAGATGTTTTAAAAAAAAGACACATTTTTTTATTGCACTAAGCATAATACTTAACAAAATGAGAAAATGGAAGTATTTTGAAACAAAATGTGAAAATGGAAGTATTTTGTAACAAAATGAGAAAGTGGAAGTGTTTTGTAACAAAATGAGAAAATGGAAGTATTTTGTAACAAAATGAGAAAATGGAAGTATTTTGTAACAAAATGAGAAAATGGAAGTATTTTGAAACAAAATTAGAAAATGGAAGTATTTTGTAACAAAATGAGAAAATGGAAGTATTTTGTAACAAAATTAGAAAATGGAAGTATTTTGTAACAAATTGGGAAAATGGGAGTATTTTGTAACAGAGAAAATGGAAGTGTTTTGTAACAAAATGAGAAAATGGAAGTATTTCCTAACAAATTGGAAAATGGGAGTATTTTGTAACAAAGAAAATGGAAGTGTTTTGTAACAAAATGAGAAAATGGAAGTATTTCGTAACAAAATGAGAAAGTGGAAGTGTTTTGTAACAAATTGTGAAAATGGAAGTATTTCGTAACAAATTGTGAAAATGGAAGTATTTTGTAACAAAATGAGAAAGTGGAAGTATTTTGTAACAAAATGAGAGAAAGTGGAAGTGTTTTGTAACAAAATGAGAGAAAGTGGAAGTGTTTTTGTAACAAAAATGAGAAAAATGGAAGTATTTTTGTAACAAAATGAAAAATGGAAGTATTTTGTAACAAAAAAATGTAAGTGTTTTGTAACAAAATGAGAAAATGGAAGTATTTTGAAACAAAATGAGAAAATGGAAGTATTTTGAAACAAAATGAGAAAATGGAAGTATTTTGAAACAAAATGAGAAAATGGAATTATTTTGTAACAAAATGGGGAAAATGGAAATTTTTTGGTTTTTAATTTTTTAATTTTAAAGTTTTCTCACTGTTTTTTATTTTATAATTGTGTAACACAAAAACTCTAAATGTTTTTCTTTTTATAAGGGACATTCTAAGTGCTATGTTTCATAAATCGAAAAAAAATTTCCTCATACTTGCAAAAAAATTTTTTGTTCGTAAGTTTTTAAATGTTGAGGTTTTTTGGGAAA
>BMAV01006617.1:22811-58859 GCA_019973955.1 Trichonephila inaurata madagascariensis | reverse complement strand
TTTATTTCCTCCTCCCCCTCCCCCGCAAAAAACATCAAAATACGTTCGTCTACGTGATAAACGGTGGCATTGGGAAGCGAATTGCGTAACTTTTAATCGGCAGTTAAGGGATTAATTATAAACCGTACAAATTATCAAGATAAGTGTTAATTTTTGTGTATAATTTTATAATGACAAGCCCATGGAGTCACTGGTAATTACTAAACTTTTTCCTAACATAATATTGTAGAATTAATTATAAAATACACAGATGCATTTATAAATGTATTATATCAGTGTAAATATGTGCTTTTTTATTATGTCAGAATGTATTTTGCTTGTTTATTTTTAGTAAATTAATAATACTTGTAAAATAATCTTTTGTTTTAGACTTTTCAGTATGCTCGTGCTCCTCTTGTAGAGTTATCACAGCGACCTTGGGGGCGAGCCCCACAGTTTGAGAAACGCTGCCTTAAACAACACACTTTCGCCATCTCTTGTTAAAGTATCCGACTACGTTCGGAATGGTGATTTTGCAAAAGCGCTTAAATGGATAATTTTCATGATATTTAGTGTCACTTAGATTAGATGTATAAAATTGTTTTAAGGATATTTTGACAAAAAAAAATTATTTAAATACAATATTTTGGCAAACAGTTCACTTAGAATAATCTTTTTTCAAAATGTTCTCCTTTTGTGAAAAATGCTTCTATTATAATAATATTTTGCCTGTATATAGCTCAGACTCCTCTACAGAGGCCCAACTAGAAATTTTGAAATATATAAGTTAGAAGCGCATTTATTCATATTTTACGACAACAGAGGGGAGCAATTTTAAGAAAAAAACGCCGATAATTACTTCATTTGGTGGTAACTCTGAAAATAATGTGAATTTTTCAAACATTCTCGTTGAGCCTCTGTACAAAGTTCTGAGCTATATGCAGGCAAAATATTAATATAATAGAAGCATTTTTCACAAAAGGAGAACATTTTTTATAAAAGATTATTCTGAGTTAATTTTTTGCCAAAACATTGTATTTAAATAAATATTTTTGTCAAAATGTCCTTAAAACAATTTTATAGATGTATTCTAATCTGAGTGACACTAAATATCATGAAAATTATCCATTTATACGCTTTTTTAAAATTACGGTTCCGAACGTAGTCGGATACCTTAAGGCCATCGAAATATTTCTGGACCCAATGTCCAGCCATGTCCTATAATTCAGCCTTCGACGGCCTTTTACCTTCCTCTGCGGATTGAAATCTTTGTCCATGAAAGCGACATGCCAGTGCAGAAAGTAAACTGAAGTTACAGGAGATGAGATCAAGGAAGTAAGGAGAATTTGGTAAAACAGCTGTTTTTTCGTCCGCAAGAAAGTCTTTGACAAGAAGGGATCGGTGTGCAGGAGCGTTGTCATGTAAAAGTTCCCGTGATATCAGCCCACAATTTTGATCTCTTCTATCGGATTGATTCACGCAAATGACGCAGAATGTCTACATTGAGTTCTTTGTTCACGTTGCGTCCTTCAAGGATAAATTCCATGTGCACAATGCTGTGGATATCAAAAAATAAACCTCTAGTATGACTTTCCCTTCAGAGCGAGCTTGTCCGAATTTCTACTTGCGAGGTGATTGTGGTGAATTCCACGTTGCCGATGCTCTATTGCAACGTGCCACTCCTGCTTTATGGATCAACGTGCCATTTTTTCTAAAGAAGTGTTCCATGAGCTATAGACGTGACGTTAAATAATTTTGACTTGTGATTATTGGGTAAATAATAAATCTAAATACTAACAATAAAAAACTCTATTTACTACGAAAACTCTACCTTTTGCACTGTATAGTTATAAATGTTTTAGTTATATGTGTAATTCAAATTAAAGAGTAACATTAGTGCTACTTCTGCTGTTGCAGATAGTATATGACAAATAACTTATATAAGGATTGTAAGATGTTGCTTTTTGTAGAATGCATGCTGAACATGAGTCATCTCCGATACGGTTTCTGAGAAATTAATTATTTTGTTGTGGTTCAATTTTTGATAAAAAGGGTTTGTGATTTGTTTCAAAATACAGTTTTACAGACGATGTTTTGCATGCCACCCTTCCAGAACATAAAACACACACCGCTTTGTTGCCTTTACTAATAATGCCATGTTTCTCGGCCCATCAAATTTGAAATTCTCTGCTATACTTACTATCCTGCTCTTTTTGTTCTTTTGCTTAGCTAGCCATGTTAAATAACAGCGACCGATCATACGCGTTTGTTCGTAATACTTCATAACTAACTTTGAAATTTTAAAATAAATAGCAAACTATTTTGATCACTGGCGTGCCAAAAATATTATGTCACGTGCCATCAATGGCACGAGTGCCACTGGCTCGCCATCCCTGCTCTATTAACAATTTTACCAAGTTGGAAGGTATCTCTGTCAGAAGGTGAGTTGAAGTCTCCCGCAATTTCCCTTCGAATTGCCTTATGGTCTTCGTTTAACATGCGGAGCACAATATGCTGACACACCCAATGCATCTTATGATCCTAGTCAGTATCTGTAGATATGTGAAAGAGGATAACCCATTTGATTCTGTTGTTTGTACTATTGTTTGAAGCCTGTTTTTACGTACCGCAGCAAAAACCTATTCGATCTCTTCAGCAATGCGGGAAATTTGGTGACATTTAGAGCGTTTGTCCTCTTCGATACTTTCCCTGCCTTCTCTTAAACGTCGATGCCCCTCAAAAAATTGAGTTCCCGGTAATGTATTACAGTTTTGCACAGTAATGTATTGCAGTTATCATATGATATCAAATTTGAGTTATTATTGATAATCAAGTTGATAATCAACGGCAATTCATAAGTTTATTTATTGAATTCCTTCTATTAGTTCAATATCTCCTTATGTATATATATCTTGTTAAAATTTTCAATCGTTAATAAAATACTTTCTATTCATTCAAATACTTTTTTTAAACTTATAGTCGATGACACTTGATGTTAATAGAGTTTTTTTTTCAAATATTAATTCATTAATTAAATTTAAAAATGCATAAATAGTAACAAACAAAAGGAACAATCTAACACCGTATATATAAAGAAAACCCGCTTGATGTGTCCCTGCAGCGCAATGTGTAGCACGTTGGACATCTAATCCAAGGGTTGGGGATTCGAATCCTACCTGGGGTGGCCAAATTTCTGAGAATGTGATTTGTGAGTGAATAAATAGTAGCAAACAAAAAATAATAGTCCAACACCAAATATAGAAAGAAAAATGGATTCCTATTTTGCCACTTCATATTGTGATTCCATCATGTATATACACATATTTATATTAATTGTAATTATTTCATCAAAAGTAACTAAAATAAAATTTTTCTTTGTTGACGTAAAAAGGAATTGACTTTAAAAGTACTTTTTTATGTTACTTGTTTTTAGAATTCATTCGATTTCTTTTAATTTGTTTCATTTAACTGGTTATTTAACGCTTCATTCTTGGATAAATATTTATGCATCACAATTTTAGTTTTAAAATACGAAATCATAAATCATTGATACATATTTGAATTTAAAATTCGTTATTCACAATTTCAAAATTTAATATGTAATAAATTTTTTTAAAAAAAAATGCGGTAGTAATGCAACTCTATTACCGTAACCTGATATCTCCCCCTCACGTTTTATCTCATGCCTTGGAACATTCTTCATACAAACCATTGGTCGACCTCAAATGTAATGCAATTGTGCTACGATCCCCTAAAGTGTTCCTGGTCTATTCATTCCACTATAGCGAAAAAGAAGGAAACGATGCTATAGGGTAGATGGAGGTAGCCTAAAAGGGTCAGGAGTAAGCAAGCGATGTCGGGTAAGCTGCCGCTGACGATAAAGTGTCCATAACCTCCCTTAAAAGAAGAGAAGAAAAAGAAAAAAATATGGATTATTATATGCGGTGCGAATATGTCGCCTGCCTCGAACTGATATCAGGCTTCCAACACCTTGCCACAAAAGTTTGCAGAAAAAAAAAGTAACGCGCCACGAAAAGCAATAAAAAAAGAGGGAAACGTATTCTTGTACCTTTTTTTTTCCAACAGTCTTTCTTTTGTACATAAAGCAATAAGAATTTCAGATGTTTCCTTAGGTTATGTGATATAGTAATACTTAAAGAGATTTTGAAAGAGGTGTTTCGTTAAGAGGGAAAAACTCTCCTTAATATTTAAGTCACATTGGTACTTTTTTTTTACCTAAGTATTTTCCATACGGTGTTTAGCATATTAACTCAAAAAAGTTTTAAGACTTTTTAGAAAGCTTTGGTAAAGTAAATAAATAAAATGTTTGCAAAAGATTTTTTGTTATAGTTTTCTGAGTATAATGAAAACTGGTTTTTAGTATTTTTTTTTTCTTTTATTTGCTGAAAGTTATCGTATTCAATTTAAATGCAAATCTGTAAATTCTGCGAGAAGAGAAGAATTCGTATCAGGAAAATACCAAGTATTCATAAATACATTATTCCCGTTACAAATATTTACCTTTATATAAAATTAAATTTTTACAAAGCTATTATTTTATGTATGCGTATGAGTGCATTTAACGAGTGTTAAATGCAAGAAGAAATTTGAGTGCCTTATTTCTTAGCATTGCTAAGTTTCACATCAGTTTTTCTGAAAAGAATTATCCGAGTTATTAATAGAGAGTGTGCTTATTAATTTAAATTAAAATAATAAAAATATATTTTGAAGGAGAATAATTTTTTATTTATCCAGGGTTTTGAGATTTTCTGTTTAAAATATTCTTGTGGTTTTACAATTATAAGACAGACTTTTTTATGTTTTCATTAAAAATGACATTAATATACGAGTCACTTGTATCCCTTCTCATAATATCAAATATCTATTGACTAATTAATTTGCCTAATTATGTACATATGCATGAATATTTTTAGTACTTCGAAATATTATTTTAATTATATTCATTTACAAGAATTCTTCTTACATTTACAACATTAAGTCAAAGGAATTTGATGCTTATTCATTTTTAATAACATACCATTTTAATAAATGTTTTTACAAATAATATATATGTTCTCAAAACAAAAGTTATTCTTTAAAAAGTTAATTTCAAGAATTTTTGATAACTATTCAATGAAACATAGTTAATATTTTAAGAAAAACATTTACTGGTCTAGTTTAAATTTAATAAACTATTTATTAGCACTATATATATATATATATATATATGTTTTTAGTATACATCAATACCTTGGCAACAAAAACTATACAATTTGAAGCTATTTTAACTATAAAATTTACCAATATGAAGTTTTAAATTTTATATTTAATTTTTTTGATATAAATAAATTAAAATTTAAAAATATTTATTTGATTTAATTTTAAAAAACCATAAGTTTTATTTCAATTTCCTTAAATTAATTATTTCAATTGTTTCAAGTTAAAAATACGTAAGAATGTTTATTATCTTAATTAATTCAATTCAAAAAGAATTTTTCCCATAAAAATTCTTGAGCAAAAAATCATTTTTAGTTTTTCTAATTTGCGGTTATCGGCGTGAAAATCTAAAATACGTGCTTAGTCCTTTAAAACATAATTCTGTAAACTTACCTAATTAATTAAATTAATTCATAGTACTTTACTTCATATTTACTTTTGACGGATATATGAGGGCTGTTCAATAAGTAATAAGACTAAAATTATAATAAAAATAAATAAATAAAAAATAGAATACTTTTAATCATCATCATTTACATGGTTTTTTTTCAAAATAACTTCCGTGGTACATAATACATTTATCCCAAAGTTCTGTCCACTTTTTAAAATCATGTAAAAGTCCGTTTTGTGAGAGCTGTTTCAAAACGGCCTACGCGCAGCCTTTACACATGCTTTGTTGCTTGCAAAAAGTTTGCTTTATAAGAGTTTCTTAAGTTGAAGAAACAGCGAGAAATAGAAGGGAGTAAAATCAGGACTGTATGGAGGGGGTGGTAAAATCTCTACGTTGTTCTGCTGCGAAGCATACAGTACGCAACGAGCGATATGTGGTCGGGCATTGTCATGGTGCAATAGGAAGCCATTTCGACGTTTCCTTTTAACATGCTGTACCATTGTTCGCAGGAGATTCATGTAGTACGAGTCACTAACGGTAGTAATGGGTTTAAAAGCGTGTTGATACAGAAATCCTTCATAGTAAAAAAAATTATGGTCATAAATTAACCAGCTGATTTCACAGTTTTTGCTTTCTTGAGAGTAGGTGAAGATGGATGTTTCCATTCACTGCTTTGTTGTTTTATGGTTGGATCATAGCAATACAACCAAGCTTCGTATACTGTGATAAAGCGTTTTAAGATATCGTTGCCTTCTTGTTCCAGTCTTTAATCATATGGTACCGTATCAAAAGTCTCCGATGCTGATTTTTGCTTTCATTTCGATAACTGGGTACGTCTAGTAGGCGCCCACAAACACGCTTCAGTTCAATCACGTGATACTCAACAATACGCGTCTCTACACGCCATCTATCAGTAGCTTTTGTTAATACAGACAACAAACTTTTCTTATGCCACAGAAATAACATTCTAATAAGTGGTTTTGCGGCAGTAAAATTAGTCTTATTATTTATTGAACAGCCTACGTATTTTTGCACTACTGCACAATGTTTTTTTTTTTTTGTTGTTGTTGTTGCAGAATTTTAAATATTTAATTTTACTGTTACACATAGAAAAGCTATTTTATATACTGAAATGGATTATGGAAATAAATTAATATTTTTCTTAACCCTTATTGACGTTTGTTTCCAGATTTTATGAATACACCAGTAGAATTGCACATTATAACTAAGGTCTAGTTTTATAACCAAATAGATATATATGGGCTGAATTTTCAACGTGTAACAGACTGTATTTACAACTGTAACGGTTAGGATCACTGTGACCATAAAGATTACGTTGTAAATAGTTAGAAAGTCTGTTCCGTCCTCAGTTGGTTCAGTTAATGTTGTAGACATCCTGTGGTTGTACGAGTGTGTTTCCTCTAATGTAATCCTGTGCTCGTTCCGTTATCGACCCGGAAATAATGGTTTTTGCTGTCGAGGATGTTGTCTTCTTCTGGATACTGCTAAGCAGCATTTGAACTCCCATGCATCAAGACGTTTCATAAATTTTGTTACAGGTTATTGTAAAAAAATGAAAATGTACCATATATAATTACAATGGGTTACGAAATACACATGTAGTGTGATAAGCCGTTTGAACGGTAATTTATGAATTTAATTCTCATCCTTGTTATAAAAGGTGTTCAAATGAAAGTAATTCGAGGTGTGTATCCATGAAGAGTGTAGGGTCAGAAATGAGACAGATAAAGCGATAGAAAGAACAATTTTTAAGGTGTGAAATGCATACAAAGTTTGCGAAAAGAAATCGCCCATGGAGTTTAGGCAGGTGCCACATTGCTTAGGAAGGTTACGAATTTCATTCGCAATGGATGATGTCGGTTGATCATGGAACCAGTTCAGAACTGCAGCCTTTACGCCATCGTCGAGTGAAATATAGTTGATACATTAGGCTATCAACATCACCTTTCCGGCTGGCTGCTCAGCTTTGAATTTTTAGGGCTTATATGAGTCGAGATTTTACCATTGCATGCTGGTGGACTTCCGGCTGGAAGTGGTGACACCAGGTTTTATCATCTGCCATTATGTGCTGCACAGACTCTTCAGCGTTATCCTGTAGCGCAACATATGTTGTAACTCACACCCCTTCCGGCTTACACCTTTCCAGTGTTATAAACTTTATTACAGCTTGTTTATTCGTTTTGGATGCCGTTGTATCAATACCAGCCATTTTTAAATGCATGTAAATTTTTAAAGAAACGTCCTTACGAATCAGTTATCAAAAATCTGTTTGCGCACGTGTGCATGTGTGGTACATACACCTTCACTACAGAATTTGCTTTACGAAAATGCATTGAAAATTGTTCGCATGCAAAGCTTCGAATCACTTTCATTTGAACATACCTAATATTCAATCGCATTTTACTAGTACGAGGATTGTTACTTTTTCCTCCTATGCTTTTAATTAAAGTATAAAACCTTTTTATTCAACAAAGATGTATACGGCTGTTACTCTGAATATTATTTTACCTAAAATGAAAAAAAAAAAATAAAACACTCATATATCTCAAATCTGCTTTTACAATTTTAATTAAATAAACCATTAGCAATCAATTTCAATTTTGTTACTCTATAATAGTCCATTTTAATTTAATAATTCTCAAGATCTAGATTAATATACTCCTAAATTAGACAAAATTTGACTTTTTCTCTCAATAACTATCTTCCTTGTTTTTTTTATCAGGGGTGAATAGATAGTGACCCACAAAAAGTTTTTATGTGACCCACCAAGACAGTCAAAAAATCCGCTTTGAACGAAGATTTCTTTCCCGTGCACGATTCAAGACTCGTCTTTTATTTTTCAATATTAAGAAATCTAAATACCTGAACGTGTTTCTACTAAAAGATCATCTGATGACTTTGGAGGTCGACTTTACACAAAGATTTCAGAATTTAAAAAAAAAAATGTGCTTTAATTCATTTGCTCTGTTATTCCATTATTGTTGATATGGATACAGCACCTGGAAGCTACAGCTTAAACTTATTGACTTGAAGTCAGATAACATGGTGAGGAAAATGTTTAGTGCTATGACATTGATTTTTATACAAATTTGTCATCACAAAAATTTCCATATATGAGTAAATATGCTGGGAAATTGTTCTTCGTATTTTGTATAATTTACATATATTTGTGTAAACAAAGTTTTCTTGCATGAACATCAATAACAGTAAGTATGGAAGTAAGTTGTCTGGCATAAATCTCTCATGCATAAATAATCTGATGAGAATTTAAGCAAGCAATATCACTCATGATTTTAAAATAAAAAAAAAAATGTAGAAAATTATAATAGGGTACATTTGTCTCATTAAATTAATTCAAAAATGAAGTGGGCTTCCAGACATAGGCGATATGAAATTAAAATAGTAAATAAATTTAATAACACTACCACTCTTTTATTTAACTTATATTTGCTATTTTTTTTAATAATGAGTATAATTATTTTTTTAAAAAGTGTGCCTATCTGCTATCCTCCACACTCTCGCAATGTGGCCTCCGAGCCGAAACAAGTTAACTACCTTTTTTTTACATGTTACAGGTTAAAACATCTAAATCTAATATTGTATGAAATGTAAATAATAAGTAAAGTATTGCAAAGTACAATATTTTAAGTTAAATTTTGTACGATACTATTAAAAAAGAATATTGTTCTATTTTGTACGGAATTATGTGATATTGTATGAAATGAAAATTAGATAAATGCATTCTATTCTAATACAATAGTCTCAAATTTTTAAATAAAAAGTATTAATTAATACTTTATGCATTGATATACAACGTCAAAGATTTGTACCAATTACTACATATTTCCTTACGATGATGTCTTAACATGATTCTCCAGTAAATGGAAGAGTTATTTATTACTACATTTAAAAATATTGCACTGCGTACTCATAAAATGAAATACAAAGATGTTGAGCCAACAAAGATTAATAAATATATCTTCCCAAATAATAAATAAGAAACAAAACTAATCCAGATATATCACGAGAACTGGTTATATTATCACTATAAACATTAAATCTTTTCCATTTCCTCTTAGAAATCACGAAACTGCAATGCTGCCCTATAAAAGTATTTGATGGGCTATAAAATAACTTATTATTATGAGGAATATCCTAATAACAAACTTATCACAAGAAAATATTGTTCTGTATAGATGTGTTTGATTAGAAATAGTATTTATTGTATTATTTTTAAAAACAATTGTATACTGTGTCGGTATGTTGTATTTATATTTTTTGAGAGCTTTATGATGCAGATCGCTAAACTATATATATGAGCATAATCAGAGAATTCTAAATACAAACTTTTCGTCATAATATTTTTCACTTTTTTTCCATCTTAATATGTTTTAAAAAAAAAACTGCCTATATTTCTTTAAATTTAATATTTTCAAGTGGAAGCAGTGTTTCTTTTTTCAATTTAAGGAAGAGATTAAACTAATCTAATTATATGAATGAATATGTGTTTGATTCATATTGATAAATGTATATTACATTTGTAGAAATGATAAATAAAGATGAGAAGTTCCAACAAATGTAAAGAAATTACTACTTAATCTTAGTTTAAAATATATTTAGGAAGATAAATAAAGGGATTTTAATAAGCTGGATACAATTTTGTTTCATTTTCTTAAGCGATTATGACACTTTTAACGACATTTAAAACAATGTTAGAACAAAACACTTTAAAATGGGAGGGAGGTTGCGTTTTAAAGAGTAATAAATAAAATTAAAAACTCCTGATAAATGTATAGGTACATTTAATTGTGAAATACTTCAAAAAATAGTCCATGCTCTTCATATTTCATTCAAAAAATCAATGGAGAAATGTCAAGCTTCCATGAGATAATAATAATTAATAAGATAATCTAAACAAAAATAATGAAAAAAGACAGCTACCCAGAAAAATTAAATCGCTAATATATCAAACTTTTTTTCACTCTGGATACTTTGTTCTTAATAATAGTTATCTCTATTCTTTAAAGTAATCTTTTCTTTCAAGTCCATTTCATGTAAGGAGCGAAAGCTATTTACTTCACCGAAGTGAGAGGGGATTGTAAGCCCTATTCCTCACCCCGAAACTATTAAGCATTATCTTTAAACGCTCGCAATCCATTTGAAACAGTTTATGATGCGTGTTAAGTTGTTATGTGGCATTAGTGAGAAACTTAAGTCTACTTAATTCGCATATATATCCCCATATAAGTGTCTAAAGGATAGAGTTATTTCAATCGATATTGGCGTAAACATAATTGCGATCTACATTTTGCATTTACTTTGATTTTAAGTTCTTTATAAAAATTTTAAAGTGATAAAAGGAAGTTTGATTCACTACTTTTCTTCTAAGCATTTATTTTACATCTATTGAATAAATAATATTTTCATAGCATTAACTTTGATAATGAATGAATGTGTCTATTAATTTTCATTGATGAATTATGAAATAGTGAGAAGAGAAATAGAATTGGTTAAATTAAAATTATGCCCTTTGAAAGTATTATTTTTTAATTCAACTTAAGAATATAAACCAACGTTTCTCAAACTGCAGGGCACACCCTCTAGGGGAGGAGGGCGCAAGCATATTGAAATGTCGAAAACAAAATATTTAAAATAAGTATTAATTTACTGAAAGGAAGTAAATTAAAATACATTATAACATGATAAAGATTAAATACGCATTTACACTGATAAAATATACTTATAAATGTATAAGTACTGCGCAATGTTTTTGCTAATTAATTTATTAATACATTAAAAACAAGTTTAATAATTAGTATTGCCTCCCATGAGCTTATTGTATACAAAATTTAATACTTATTTTAATAATTTTTACGATTTATAATTAAATTCGTATTATAACTTTAGCTTCAAAGTACATTGTTATTGTAGAAGGGGGGGGGGAGGGCGATGTAAATTGTGTGATTGAAAAGTGGATCGAAAACATTGGAAGTTTGAGAAGCACTGATATAAACATATAATATCAATAAAGCTCTTCTAATAATTATTTTAGGGTACAATTGCACTTAGACAAACATTTTAAACTTAAGATAAAACCTTAAGTTTATTTTAAACTTCATACATTTTTTTTAGTTAAATTATTTTTTTTTTTTAATTTCTTCGACATGAGTTTTACTTTAATTTTAAACCTTAAGCTGAGAGTTATTTAGGCTATAAAAACTGTTAAAGTGTTTTCAATTTCAATTAATCAAATTTCTTTAAAAACAGTTATGATACAGTTATATAAATATGTTTTTGATATAGCTATATTAATTTATTTAGCAGAAAATTCAGGCAAACATTCGTTGTCAGATTTTATTAATGTTTTAGTTAAAGACAATTTAAATTATTTTAATGTTGCTTACATGGTCACTTAGAGAATCAATAAATTGAACTTTAGTTGCGAAATAGATTAAGTAAGTTTTGCTCTCTCTCTTTTCTTCCTACTTACTTAGTTATGACGAGGTTCAGTTTAATAATTATTTTACTTAAATTACTAATAAATTTACAATTTTCATCTATTAAAATATCTATTCAGAAAAAAAACTACTTTAAATATTTTTAAGTAATTTGAATATTTATTTCTGAGGAGCTTCATTTCAAGATTTGTCATACAATTCAAGGTTCAGATAACTACAGTTTGCATAATTTAATGCATGAATAATTATTCAAAACTCTACAATAACTATTTATTCAAATAATATTTATTTTCAGTTGAAGAAATATTATTTAACATAGTGCTTAGTGAAACAGATGTATTTTTCAGAGTAAATATTTTCTAAAGTAAGAAACAGTTTCTCTTACTAATGGATCAACCTCTACCAATTTATATGAGCATTAGATTATTTCTACTTGTTGTCAGTTAATTAAAAAAAATATATGATGTCTATTTTTCCTACTTTCAGAATTTTTTTAATTTATATCAATATACAGGGTGAATATGAATGAAGGACCAAGTTATAAAAAATAGAATTATCGAAACTGCTACACATATTACATGAATGTAAAGAGAAATTTTTCACGTTTTTTTTCCCTTCTTTTCCTGTTACAAATGTTCAATGTATGTAAATGTTCAATGTATGTTCAATGTAATCCAGTTCGTTTCTTACATTTTGCAGCATCACTCAATCAAAGTTTCGTAATGTTGCACAAATGCTTTCATGGAGTCCTCTGTTATTTGTTGGGTCAATTGAAAATGATACGGCTTGAAATTTAATATTTTTTTATAAAATTTTCTGTTTTGTTTTCTGGGGAATTCCAAGTTCATAGGCTGCTACTTTTGTAAATTTCTGTAAACTTCGAACAAAACTCTTCCTCTCAATCTCCACTGCTTCTTCCAAGACGCTTGGTAAGCCGCTGCTTTTCTTTTTACACAAGCAACTTGTTTTCTTTAATTGATGATACCGCTGCAGGATGCTCTTGTTGTTTAGTACTTCTTTTCCGTAGCGGTTTCTAAATCAATGTTTCACCGAAATAGCAGAAAAACCCCGTGTATACTCTAATACAGAGTTTCCCAAGTTTTTTTTGTCTCATAAGCCCCCTTTCCATGTTTTTCAATTCGGAGTAGACCCTAGCTTACCTAATATTAAATTTTCTCGAATTTACCAACTTGAATGTCTTTTTGACAGCTGGTATAGAGCTACTTACATTAAATCATTTAAATTTGTAACTGTAATAAAGTATATAGCGTTCAAACCCTAAAAAAATTTTAATTAAATTAAAATTTAATTATTACATAAAACGTCATAAAATAACTTAGGATCAATCTTGTCAGGTTTGACCCTAAATCTCCTCGGTTACTAGTGTCCAGCTCTTATTTCCCCTCTTTCTTTTTTGTTTTGAAGATTGGAAACCACGCTGAAACTCCTTCTCACTTAGAAAAGTAATTAAAAATTTCTCTCGATATTCCATAATTCGTGATAACTAATAGACATGCCTTTTAAAACCATAATTGTTGGTATGGTCCTTGTTTTAATAAAATATATGCTGTGACCTTGTAAATGCAAATTAATCTCATTAAAATTATTAACTAAATCTAATAAATATATAAAATCTAGTTTCCACTTGACTAAATTTTCTTTTAAAACTAAAATCTTCATTTGGTTTAATGATGACCACTATTACAAACACCCATTTACATATCATGGACCCCAAATTATTTTTTCGCTGGTGTGGACCCCTTGAAGGTCATCATAGACTCCTGGGGGTCTATATAGACCACTTTGTGAATCACTGCTCTAATACATAAAAACTCTTCTCTGTCGTTGTTGCCATGTTTGGATTTCAATCACAGCGATCTTGAATATGTTGTTGATCATTGGTGGGGAAACAATTTAATATATTTCCATTTATATTCATGTATCACTTATTGTAATATGTGCAGTAGATTCGAAAATTTGATTTTTTAAAATTGTACTCGTTCTGTGTTTTGCCAGCAATTTTTAATTATAACTCAATAAATTGTTCAATCTATGTTTCAGTGATCCGAGAAGTGTATGAAGTAAGTGTTCAAGACAGTACAGTTCCAATCCAGAACACGGCTTTGATAAGATGTCATGTACCATCTTCAGTATCCAGTTATGTCCAAGTGTCTGCATGGCTGACTGACGATGGCCTTACTATACTTGCTCATGATGACCATGGTAAGTATTTAATTCATCTTACTATTTCTGTCTGTAAAAACATGTATTATTTCTTGAGTAGTATTTACATAAGAAAGTTATAATTAGGACGACCAATTAAAGGAAAATAATTTCAAAATACCTTTTCATAACAACTAGTTGAAAATGCATATAATAAAAAAAATTATGTGAATTCTAACAAATAGTGTTTAAATTTGTTTTGGGAAAAACCTCACAGGAAAAATGAATTATTATTGATAAATAACTTAAGTAATAGTTTTTAAAGATAATTTACATTTATATAGAAAAACTCATATTTCTACTTTAGAATAATTTATGTCTGGGTATGAAGTTGTGAAATATGGTATTCAATGTTATTTTATCAAATGAAATTTAATGAATATTAAACATATTTGCTTAAATTTAAATTTCATTCTTTAATAACATACTAAAAAGGTATAGTCGTAAATATATTCCAGTTCAACATATTAAAAGAATATTTAATGTTATAGGTCGATAATATACTCATTTCTTACCTTTTTAATTTTGTGATGAATCTGAATATTGTGAAGCAAATTAGCTGGAAAATTTATCAAAATTCAGAGAACCACTTTTTTTTTATGAAAAGATTCGTTCACAATTTAAAATCGAATATAAATAGCAGTAAAAATTAAATGCAAGCTATTGACTTTTTTTCAATTTGCTAGAATGTCAATTATTTTAAGGTCCTAATTGTTACTTACAAGTACTGTTTATCAGTCAAAGGCAAATTTCAAAACTTTATGATGGAAATGAAATATGCATATATACTTCGAAATTAAGTTTTAAATTTAAAAAAAGTTTTAATCAAAAAGAAGTTGTTCTTATTTTTAAAACGAGTTATATATGAGACATTTAAGATTTTTTCAAATATTAAAATTATTCTAATCTATATATTAAAACATTATTTTGCAAGAAATCCTTTGCAAAATAATGTAAAGCACATAATTCTGTTATTTTATATCCTTAGCTCGTATTTTTATTAAAAAATAATAATTTTTTTCCGAAAAGTGCTCAGCACACATAAGTATTCTTAATTGCAGTTTGTGAAGGACAACACAGAACACACAAACACACAGGCAACTCAGAAAAATCTTCTACAAACTGTCGCTCTGTTTCACTTGTGAAAAAAATATCTTTTTATATGGAAATTTTATTCTTATACGTAAGAGCAAATTATTTTTTCGGGTGTTTAATAAAAGTGCCCTTTATAAATTTTCTGCCTAACGTAAAAGCGAGAAAACTGTGAGAATGTACTGTGAGTTTGCACACATAACTTTTTAAGCAATTTTTCCAGGAAATTATTTCCTTTGTTATATTCTGTACCATTCTTAAAGTAAAAGATAGAATAGTGTTTAAAAATATTTTTAGATGTATCCCAGGATTTCTACTTTAAGAAATACAAACTGTCTGAAGTATATAATAACGAATACATTTTTCCACAAATAAGTTAGTACATTTTAGAAGTTAAATAAATATATGTAAAATTAATTGTTTAATTTTGAATTAGGAAAAGCTGAACATAGTAAACACTCAATAACCAAAAAATATGTATTTTTCTCTTAAGGATTTATTAGGTAGTAAATAAAAACATTGTTGTACACGACGCAATTTTAATTGAATCGTTATTTTAGTAAATATTAATGTTCATTACATGCATTTAAATACTTCAAAGCAAAAATCCACAAAAATTTACTTGCATACATGAAATTTGATTTACAAGTACGTCAAGCTATGCATAGTAAAAGTTGGTATGGGTTTTGCGTTAACGTTATTGGTATTCATACAATACTTCTTTTTATGAATGTTTATTGAAAATTCCTTGAAAAATATATAAATTCTGAGTTCAATTATTTTTAAAAAAATAAATATTACTTTGATTCAAAAATACATACCACCTTTTGTTACATGTACTATTAGCAATAGGTTAAAAAAATTTCAAAGCATTAGGCGCAATAGAAAAAAAGCCTTAGCATTTTAAATGAAGACAAACTAGTTATTTTATCTTTCTGAGATAAGTCAGTTTAAAGTTTTGATTTGCCACAGAGATGTGAATAAAAACGAACGTGAAAGCTTTCATAATTCTGCGTTTTTTCAGAGTTTAGAGCTTACAAATTTTGGGAGGTTATAGTAAAGCATGTATAGAATAATTTAAGCTAAAAACATTTAATTTGATTTTTTGACCGATTTTGGTCAATTGAATCGTACTGTGTCCCCTTAAGATTACCTTTGGTAGTATTTTTTGAAACACATAACAAATCTTTCTTTTTTCCATTTAACAAACGTTTTATAATGCAGCTTTTTAAGGTTTTTTAATGTATTCAGGAAGGGTTAAATACACTCACATAACTGATCAGATTCGTACTTATTAAATATTATACATAAACATATATATAACAAGAGGTATTTTCAGTCAGTGCATCGATTAGATTTTGAAGATTTTTTTCTTAACTCCATCAAAATAGAAGATATGATTCAGATACTTTCCGAAGCATGTGAGAAATATGGTTTGAATAGTTATATTAGTTTTGAAAAGTTCAATGCAGTAATTAGATATGTAATACAGGAGAACTTCATTATTTTTTTATAAAAAAACTTTACAAACAAATCAAGGGCTTACCTCAGGGTGGCCCTGCCAGTAATGGTCTAGCAAACGTATTTACACCATTATGAATCAAATCGAAGAAATAATCAGTCTTGTCTCTTATTAAGATACATAGATGATTCAATTGTTATAGGTTGCGACAGGGAATTTAAACCTAGCATTGATTCCCTAAAATTGATACAGACAAATTTTAACTCGAACAAAGTCGAATTTTTAGATTTAGATTTAAATACTATTGTCAACAAATTATATAGAAATATTTATGATAAAAAGGGAAACATTCTACTTTTAATGTTATAACCATACCAAACTTCAATAGCTGCTTACATATATCAATATTTAGAAACATAATTTTAAATTTTTTGGTGAGAAATAACAATTTATCTACCCATAATATTAATAAGATTAAGAACATCCAGAAATTTATATTTAACTACATACACAGTGATTATCCCATCAGCTTCTTCAAAAGAAACATAGATCAAAAATATTTTTTAAAAATACATTTAAACTCCTAAAATTGGCAAATTTAAGAAGGGTTCTACGATAGACTTTAGGAAATGCACGCATCCACCACACAATATTAGGTACACAAAGTCAACTTGTTAGTGGTCCAGCTATGTAGAATATGTGCATTCCGCACACAGATTACATTTTGGTACACATATAGACCAACATTTACACGACTACATTTTAAAATTATTTATAACCAATCAAAAAACTTTTTATCAAGCAATCTGGTTTGCATCTAATATCAAATATTTAAAGTCTAATATGAGACTAAGGATAATTTGGATTAACATGGAATTAGTGAGAGTTGTGAGTAATATAGGAATGGTGATTTTTGTAGAAAATATAAACAAAAGTTCAGAAATTGTGAATACCATTCTTTAATTTAAAGTATTAATAGAATGCTCTTGGTTGAGTTTTTGATGATTTATGCTATGAATGTCGATATTTTGAGGTAATTCATTTATAAATATACTGGGTTCTTAATTTGAACTTTAGGGTTTGGGATATATTTTTTTCTTTCTATACCAGCGTTTCTCACACTGTGGGTTCGAGTATAGTGAAAATTCGAAAACAAAAAATTATTTACTTATTGAAAGTAAACAAACAAAATACATTCTGGCATAAGAAAAAATAAACACAATGTATTTTACAATTTATTTAACAATACTAAGTTAAGAACAATTTTATAATTACCAGTGACCCCATGGGCTTTCGAAATCAAAACTTATCTTCATAATTTGTACGGTTTAAATTTAATTACTTTACTGCCGATTTACAGTCGCGCGATTCTCTCCCCAATAGCACCGTGTTCTAGATAGGCACGCGAATGTGATGTATTGGGAGGGGGGGGATTCGCTACAAGAAAATTCTCTGAAATAAGTAAATCCTTCGCAAACACTGCCAATGTCCTTTTACTGCATTCCAGAGCCTTTGGAATTTTTTATGGATAGCAGTTCATTGAAAAGATCGAACTTCGGAAAGACGTATGTATACGTCCGGGACAATGAACGCTTTGACTGAGCGAGACGTTTATTTACGCCGGTAACACTTAAGAGGTTAAAATTGTATTTTGAAGCTTTTGATTCAAAGTATAGTATCCTTGAATGCAATATATTATTATTGTACGGAAGGGGAGGCGCGACGAAAATTCTGATTGAATATTGGGTCGCAAGCATTGAAAGTTTAAGAAGCACTGTGCTATACGACTATTTTAAAGATGGGTGCATCATCTTGGGTGTTTGATGGTTCAGTTATATTATACATTTCGTTATTTTAGAATTTTAACATTTTTATGTTATAATATCTTTCAGAATGCAATGCCGAAAAGATTAATTTTGTATGTATTATTTTTTTTTTTTAATTTTAGATTTTTGGGAATTGGATATTTCCAGATTAACTTACGAAGTTGCAATAGGGGAAAGGTTGGCGCCATCAAACTAGTTTAACCTCACATATTGGTCCAAAGTCCGAGGTTGCACTTAGATATTTTATAAATTTTTATCTTATGAATTTTTAATTTTGTTTGAAAAAGTTGGGATTTTATTATTTTCTTATTCGCCTTTAATATTTTGATATGAGATTTAGTATACAGGATTCATATAATATCAATTTTTTGCTTAATTGGAAAAATTTGATTGATTTATATGTATATATATATATATATATATATATATATATTACATACACACATATATATATATGGATGCTGCAGTATTGTAAGCATTGCTAACTTAGGACAGCTTTTATATATGAAACACAACCTTTCCCCCCCCCCTTTTTTTTTAACAGTCCATTTAACAATAAGGGATAAAATATCTAAATCCATTAGTAGAAAAAGTCAACTTAACTAAAAATTGCATTTAAAAATGCATAGCTCGAGCTAAATCTGTGTAAAATAAACAAGTTATTGCCAGATTCTGGACACAAATACAAATTCAAAGCTTGGAATTGGCTCAATAGTAGCACTTAGAAAAAGTAGGAAATTAATATAAATAAAATAATTAAATAGTATGTATAAATACTACTGTTATTTAAGGGACACTAGGATTGTAAATGAATTTAAATATTTATCATATATAAGGATAATTAAATTAGATTAAAAATTAAATTCCCTATCTAGCACTTGACTCATATTTTTCATTTCATCTTCAAGTATCAAACTAATCACCCATTTATCTTTTCCGAACGTATGGCCTAGCCAATAAACATGTCTAATTCCAGATCATTATATTTAATAGCTCTATATGTCAGCATTGACTTTCAAGTACACTCATAAAATCCGCGATACTTAGAACATCTGTGTTTAAGTGGTAACCCACTTAGTTTTCACGGTGGCGTTCTCTTTTATCTCTTCTCTCAGCGTCAGATCTTGTATAGATTTCATCAAATAATGACCTTTTTTATAACTAAGTCTGATTCTCTCTCAAAATATGTCATATATATATATATATTCATATATATTTAATGTTTTGAAAATTTTCCTATTTGCAAATATCTATTCAAATTCCTTAAATATTTTGTTAGAATATTATCTTTAAGCATAATAGCATAAAGCTTTAAAACGTTATCTAGAAAACATACGAAATAATTTTCATCTGTATTTCTTACTTTATTTTATAACCAAGCGTGATTTTTGCAGTTAATTGCTTTCATGGTATCAAAAGAAGAAAAAACACCAATCGAAAACAAATAACAACCCATTTACAGCTGTCGTTCTTTCCCGGTAATGCTTTCATTTTCACGAATAGTTTAAAACGCTTCGCTGCCTTTCTCTGTTTCCCTCCATAAAACAATCAAGTTATTAATAGCAGAAACTTATTTCTAATATGTGACAGGAATAAAGGCACTAAAACAGCTGTCAAAAGGAAACAATTCTTAAAATGTAAAGATTTTTCTTTCAATCTAATAAATTCAACGATTTTAAAACTTTAACTTTTGTTAAAGTTAAAGTTGACACATATGAATAATTACTTCCAAGTGATGAAACGAGAAGCATGTTCTTAAAAAAGGAGAAAAGAAGAATTTACATTGGGTAGTGTTAAAGCCTTGTATCGCACGCACAATAGCTAATGCGTTAATGTGTTAAAAGTTCGAAAGGAATAAAACTCGAACGTTGCTTCGTTCCAAAGTTATTATAATGAGAAATGGTTCATGGACAACCTACGTAACTCGCGTGTTCTGAATAATTAAAACCAAACGCCTCCTTAAAGATGGTTGTCTCATTGTTCTTGAAAACAGGCGATGTTGTTCCCAGGAAAAGGGATTGAACAAATATTTACAAAGGTGTTTAAAGTACAAATTTGGGGTAACATTTTTTGTTCATATATATCATGACATCAGAGCAATAACATAAATATAAAGTATTAACCAACTAAGAAGTTTGGAGTGACACACTATTCTTTAATAATTTCTATTTATATCACTAGCTCATATACTGAACATATCTCAGTCTTATTGGTACACCTAATTACGAAACACAAGCGTAGGAAATTACATTATAAGATAAACGTAGTATTTTTTCTTTTACATTTTTTAGACAGTCGTTAAAAGAGTTCCAAATTTTATGTTTCTATGATTAAATTTAAATATAGTTAGGAATTTTGTGCAAAATTTTTTGTGTCATTAATTTGTATCTGCACACAAGTGTAATGCATTTATATTACTCTATGTTATATTTATTTTATGTAAAAATTATAATATTCGCAAGCAACACCGTTCCTTGCGTTATAATGGCGATTCATTGAGAACTTGGTAAAATCTTGGTGATAGAGCCAATTTGGCACCATTTTCGATGAGTCCTTGGCCCTATGGATTCTTCTGGAAATTAGTAGAGAAACCCACTAAATCCACGACTTGCAATGCAAGCGGGTCTTTCTCGTAGGATCCGCGAGACCTATAAATAGGGAAATGCTTGCCGAAACTGAGTTAGTATTGTTATAACTAGTGATTAGTAGCCTGACCTTGACCGTTGAAGTGATTGCTTTGCCTGTTGAATAGAACGAAGGGTGCTTGTGAATTAATCTTAAATATTTTTATTTTAGACACTTATAGCTGTGTCTGTGAGCTGTTGAAGGTGTAAAGACCTTCTGATATTTATTCTGTGAATCTTGTTGCTAAATCCTGTATTTCAAGAATTGTTTCCTCAACAATAAATTTCCATCGCTCTAGAACAATTGTCTGGTTATTTGCGACTGATTTGCATAAAATCCTCAAGCCCCGATCAACGTAACAGTATCCATTAAGTTATTAATATAATGATACTTGCTATTGTATAGTATTTAACTTCAGACACACATATTTCTTCTGTTTATAGCTCATATATTATTCATATTTCAATCAATATGAAAATAATCTCAAGCAACAAAAACTAATTTGGGATTCTATTTTAAATATAGAATCAAGAATGTTATTTCGTTCTGTTTTTTATACATATACATTTCACATGTACAGTAACATAAGAACGTATGTTAAAGTTTGAATTATTACTAAAAACATTTTTGAGATAGAAGCTAAATTTTAATTGTAACTTTTGAGATTTCTCTGCATATTCATCGTCCATAATTACACCATATTCAGCTTTTTTGGACCTTTCTAAGATCATCATTGAAGAATTCTGGATTGCGTCATAAAATTTTATTTAACTTCTTGAATGACATCGTATGTGTTATCAAATCTCATACCCCGAGAAATGTTCTTTTAGTTTTGAGATTTGAGGTGAGTTTAGATGCATATGTTGGAGGTGTAAAAATTTTAAAGTCTTATCATTTTAGATATTTAATTGTATTATGACATGAGTAAGCAGATACATAGTCAGCTACAAAACGGACAACTTTGCTTATCATAACCCTTTAAAGGGGTTTAGTACGTCCATGGGAGCCCAAGTTAAATTACTTAAGTTTGTGTACCTTTTTCTCAGAAACTACTTACTTCTCGTGTGAATAACATTTTTACAGTAGGTTGTGTGTTCTATCAATAAAACTTTAATGAAGGGTTTTGCATTTTTGTTAAAAACTACAGTAATTAAGCATTTTTTAAGAAAATGTTCAATTTTTCCCCCTAAAATTTAGTTTAAATGTCTTGTCTAAAACAGTTTGCTAGATATATCTTATTCCTTCCATTAAAGCGTGTAAGCATGTTAAAAGTATACTCACTGAAAATTCGAGGATTGTATATTTATTAGTTTTTGAAAAAAAAGGTATATTTAGTGAAAAGTATTACATTTTAAGAAAAAGGTACTCTTATTGGAAAATATTATATTTTTCGAAAACAAACTTTAAAGTAAACATTTTTAATTTTTGAGCTCTAGCTTTTTTTTTTCGTACTTTCCAGAATCATATGAAGCATTTTCTTTACACTCTGCTTCTACAAAACTCTTTTATTTTTCTTCTTTTTTTTCATTATTTTTAGCAATTTAGCCCTTTTTTTTAATCTCAAGATGCATTAGACTACACGAATCCTACGGGCATCTAATGTTTTGAAACATGACACACAGTGATATCCTCTTTCAATACCGCAGTGTTTTAAGATTATTAATTTTTCTACATGACACATATTGAGCTGTAAATTGGCATATTTACCCCTAATTTTAGACTTTTTAACTCTACAAATGTGCTAATTATCTTAATGGTGCTATTAACTGACTAATTGAGGTTCCTAAGTCTTTCCATGCAGACATTTTTTAAATAACATAAGATCTTCTAGATAATTAAAATTGGTTTCATTTAATTCATTATGGTATATGGCACGTGTATATGTGTTTATGATCGTAGTGCCTTTCTTTGCATTCAACTTTTGCCTTTTGAAACTTGCACCATGAATTTATAACCACAGGACACAATCCATGTTGTGGGTTTTCGTTTGAAGACAGAAGATGAAAGTAAACAACCCTAAAAGCAGTTTGCATGATGTGCAGATCATTGATATTAATTCTAAGAGCCGTACTTAGGCTTTTTCCAACACATAAATGTTTTCCTCTGTTTTTGCATTTAATATCCAAGAGACATATACCCATACGCTTTCCGATATGTCCAATAAATTCTAATTTTTCCACTTCAATATTATATCGTTTCACGCGCATCAGAAACTTATTCATTAAAAAAAACAGGTGCTCCTAGCAGAGCTCATTCGATGCACATTATGGAGTAGCTTCATTTAAAAAATAAATAATAAATACTTTTAATTATCCTATTTTATCATATCAAATATCGTTTTAAACAGAAATATTTAAATTTTTTAAAAATATAAAAAAAATGAAAATTGATAATTTTCTGAAAATTCATGTGTCAGGCCCCCTTAAAACATGAAATATTTTTATCATTAAATATTAAATTTTCTGGTTATTAACACTATATTGACCCCAAAGACATTGGAAGAAATGATAAACAATTCTTCACTACACCCTTTCCCCTGTAATAGAGACGGTACCAGTACGATCGTGCGAGTTGGTTTTTTTCATGCAAAATTCTACATTTTTTGGCTTTAAGTTAATGGAAGAAAGAATTCAACTAAAAATAATACAAATAAAGAAATTAATGTTATATTAATTCTTCTTTTAGTGACTCATTATTTATTTACTGTGGAA
The DNA here is from genome assembly GCA_019973955.1 of Trichonephila inaurata madagascariensis. Lineage (NCBI taxonomy): Eukaryota > Metazoa > Arthropoda > Arachnida > Araneae > Nephilidae > Trichonephila > Trichonephila inaurata. The sequence continues at coordinate 34,854 of BMAV01006617.1, read as the reverse complement.
ATCTTAAGACCTGTTTTTGCTTTTTACAAGCACAAATAAATATCATATTTTTCTCAATGTGTTTTTGTACTACTTTCGCAGTTTTCAAATCTGGACTTAAGAAGATTTTAAATGTCATCATCATATCGAAAATTGATATTACATGTGTGAAAATGCCCCCCTCGAGTGCCCTTCTCTTAGATTATCTGCGTGAGCTAGAGGTGTAGGATTAACATAAGGACCAGACGTGTCCATGTTCTTAATATGACTTCATTAAGAATTTAAACTTAAGCTTTTAACAGATCAGATAATAAATATATATGAGAGATTCTACGATGAACAAACACACAATACAAGTAGCACCGAAATAACCTAACTTGGACCCCTATCAATATCTAACCCGCCTAATCTTAATTAAAATAATATCGCAAGTCCTAATATTAAATAGTCAATCCTACCTTAATCCAATCATTGATCCGATATTAAGGAAGTTGCTTCTTTACTCGAGTGCAATGGTATGCACCTTGACCTAATGGATCTATCTTCAGGATAACCTCCGTTGGCTGTCATTTCACGATTGTATCAATCTCTAACATAACATTCCCCAGATTGCCACCTAGCTTACTGAAACTTCTGATATATGAAAGCTATCTAATTTGCATCTATCCTTCACGTTTCACTTCTTGGGTTATGGTTGCAAAAGAGTTGCCATTAATTTTGGCCCCAAAAGAACCCAAAGGACATGTTAATGAGAAGAAACGTGAGCCCGACGCACATGGCCTGTTTCTTATCCTGGCATGCACTTTTAGATGGATGATTATAATAATTCAATCTTTTTGTGGCGGGAATTATAACAATGCCATCTTTATCATTAGTTAAAATACCTTTGTTAGTAGATGGAGAAGCTGCCAACGCTTTAGCTTTCTCTAACTTAAATTTTAAGAGATGCATTTTGACTTTTGGGAGGAATTTTGTTCGATATTGCATTTTGTCTGTGCTGAAACCAAGAATTTGTAGCAGCCTAATCATTGAAATGAATGTGTTCAAGAGACTCGGATGACAAAGGATGATCTAAAATTGTCTTTCCGTTACAAATATTTCCATGTTTTTCTTCATCAATGTAATCTGAACTTTATTCTCCTTTTAGTATACTTGAATCATATATTTTGTACCCATCATAGTCATCCTCCGAAAGATCACTAAGTTCAGAATCTGATTTATTCATCAATTGCAAAACTTCTTCTTGCATAAGAACCCTTTTCCTTTTAAATGCCTAAAATAGACCTTTTTTTGTTTAAAGTTGTCAAAGTTTGCCATGATATGTAATAAAATGTGTCAGATAAACATTTGTAGCTATTCTTTACCAATGCCCCTCGAAGAACCCATATTTTTTTAGGGGGTTGAAGAGATATGGATGAAGATATCTCTCTCTCTCTCTCTCTGTGGAGAGGATAAAAAATTCCCGACCACTCAACAAATGTACAAAGCAAATGTAATTAATTTCAAAAAAGAGACTAGTACATGACAACCTCCAAGAAAAAAAGGGGTATTAATGTTACAATATAGTTCTTTTTTATGTAGGCTTTTATCAAAATTATTAAAATAGAAAAAGAAACTCGCGCTTGCCAAGCCCTTACCATTACAGCAGCAGAGACTTACATAATGCCCAAGTCACACATCGTTCGGGTAACGAAATTTTGAGTCCCCCAAGCAACATTTATAATTATGTAATTATTTTCTATTTAGCAGCTATGTTTATACATTAAGACAAAAATGTGTATCCAACCAATTAGAAATATATTTATAATATTTACGATTAGTAATATATAAAATGGCGACGTGAATCCGTTGTACTTGCAAACAAAGCTAGACTTGCTAGCTGAAGTAAAACATGGGAGAGAGACAACAAGGGAAATACTTACTTTCTGCAAACTCAACTCGGTCTTCCGGTTCGGGATTTTCTTACAAACTACTATTCCAGAAACAAAAATGTATAAGAATATCTAACCCGTATGATCGTGTTGGCTGAGACTTAAAGAGATATCACGCAGTTCCTTGACGGAAACATCAGTAAGATTGTTCAGCATTCTGCAATAATAGACACTAGAGCCGAGGTGAGCATTAAGTCGATCGCGATCGACCAATGGACCGCCAAGACATTTTGGGGTGACCACCTTCACTAAGACCTAAGAAGCACAAACTAAAACAGCATATTTGTGGAACACCGAAGCCAGCTAGAGTGGAGAATCGGCTTCTTACAATCCATGCGACTATGTGTAGACGACTTGTGTACCATAATTGGAGGCACACGAAGACGTTTAACACTTTATCTGCAAGTATACGGAAAAAGGCGATCAACAAGCTGCCAGCCTTAGAAATGGGTTTTCCCCCGCACACTAACTAAAGGGGGGAAAACGTTGATCAGTTCTTCCCGCGTTAACACGGGATTGGCTACTGAAACATCACCCCACATTTTGCGTTTCCACGGGATTGGATACTTTTGTTTACGTTACGTCTTGTGATGGAGCAACGCCCGTGTTGCGTAAGTACGTCAAAATCAGATTAATCGGTTTATGTTTGTTCGCTACTTGCTGCATTGAAAGCGTTCACGTTCTAGCAGCCGCCCATAGTTCTTCAAACATTCAACTTGAAGCTTTTGTACTACTTATGTTTTTGTAGTAAAAATAGCAGCCCGTTATATTTTAAAAGAAGTGTATAATGTTAAAAACAAGAAAGGAAAAACATACAATTTTAATACAGAATAGAATGAACAGTTTTTCTTTACAATGCTGAATGCAAAATGTGTGTGCTGTGGATTTCCTGCAAGTGGTGCATTTCTGCTATGTAAATGGACGCAAGCAAGAAACGGCGCTGAAATGTACTGATATCCATATGATTCTTTATCTCTTAGCTTAATTTAAGCCGACAAACATCTTAGCATATTTATTCGATTCTTAGCCACATTCCAAATTCTCAACAAATTCTTGTGAAAAATGAAAAATAGTGTTAAATAGGAAACCAAGATATCCAATTTTACAAAACCGAAATCCTTTTAAACAAATACTAATCAAATGATTTTTTTCTCGATTTTTAATACTAACATTGAAAACAAAAAGTGCAGCGTACATTCGAATTATTACGGTAACAATTAATAAATATTGTAGACCTTCTTTTAGCTCAGCACACCTGTGGACCGCAACACCTTTAAAAAGTTAAAAGCAGACCGTACCTTTTAAAAGTATGCCCACCCCTGCACTAGAGTGATGGTCTGATTGAACAACAGTGCTCCCAATAAACAAATAGTCCTACTTTCCTTGTAGACTTCTGAGCTCTAACCTTTCTCAGGGAGAAGGTCAATCGTTCTGCTTCAACTCCATGCTCATCACTTTAGTCTTCGCATCTTATTGATAGAGATTCAATATTCATTTTAGATTTACTCCAAAAGATTTTGCAAGTTGTGCAGTACATACTTCAAAAAAGGAGTCAGTAATCAAGGAACTCTGCGTACTGATACATTTTACAATGTACAGTTCTTCATGAAAAATTTTCCCAAACCTGCCATAAATAAGATCAGTCTCATCCATTGTCTTAGATCAGTGGTTGATGCTTGGTCTCATGGTATAAGTGATCCATTTTCTTCACAGACGTAGCATTGCCAGGTGAGTAATGGTTTTTCCCTTCTTGGGTCATCTGTGTGAAGGATATGCATCTAGTTTTAAAATTCCTTTTATACCTAGCAAAAGCATCAGATAACAAATTGTAATTTCCAGAACGAATTGCAATTTCTACCCTTTCAACGTAAACTTGCTAGAGATAGTAACCTTTCGAATGAAACAGCACACTCCAAACTTCTATCTTCTCCATTCTGTGGATTACACCAATCTACGGCAACCTGAAATCAAACAAGTAATATATAAAAAATAGTTTTTAAGTCAATTCCTACCTAGATCAACAACGAAAAATTTTATTTTGCTACTTTTTAATAAATAGTTACAATTAATGAAAATATGTATATACATAGGACAGAATCACAACAATAAGTGGTAATTAGTTTTTTTTTAATTATCATTAAAGTATCGTATTGTCCTTTTAATTTCAGTCCAACTGAATGCTTTAACACTTGAGAAAAAAACCTTCTCAAGTTTTAACACAAGTCGCCAAAATGGTAGCTAAGTCGCCAACGTGGCTTTATTTGTAATTATTTAAACAATTAGTTTTAATCAATTAATTTTTATTAATTATAATTAAATTATTGTATTGTCATCTAAAATGATCCTATATATAAAATGTCAGCTCAATATAGCGCTTTAAAATATATTTTATTAACGATTGAAAATCCCACCCAGATAAATAAATAAATATACAAGTAAATAAATATATAGACACAGTGCGAGCTAATAGTAGGAATTGAATAAATTGACGTTAATACCTCTAATACAATGCTATATATATTATGCCTGTATGTTCGTATAAGTACAAAGAAATATTACCGAGAATTTACGTGCCTGCACTTCTTGAAGTTAGCATTTAACTGAGGTGTATAAATTAGCATTTTAGTATTTATAATCAGAACTAACTTAATAATTCGTCTAATAACAAGTCAAATAAACCTAGTCTAATAAGAGTTAAATTTATCACACATAATTTATTACATTATTAAATTTAGTATTATCCTAAATTTTTGAAATAGTATTCAACCATTATATGTACAAAATCAAATTTATAAATATAATGTTTTAATCTGTCATTCGTACAATAGCCTCTTTACAATGTTTAATTATGGCTATAGCATAAAGATTATTTATAGCAACCTGTATATTTTCAAGGAGTTTTCTAAATTTGTCAATGCATGCATTAGACCCACTAGTAACAGCCCAAAAGTCAATACGGCTTTTGTGCATCATAATTATAAATATAATAATTATTTAAATCTTTCATGCATTAATAATTAAATTTTTACATTCAAAAAATTACGCGGATATTAAAAACCATTAATACAAGTTTCTTTTAATTTTTTAATACAGTTTTGAAATGCGACTATTATATAATTTATTTAATATTAATCGCAGATTAAAAAAATTACGTTTAATTTTATGTGTTTGTAGAGTAATAAATTTTAATAATAATAACAAAAAGCTATAGTAAAATTTCTAAGTAAATTGACAACGTAATCTATAAAAAAAATGTTGTTTTTTTCTAGTTTTTTTCTTACTGATTCTGAAATAGAATTCTATTATGTGTTGTAAAATTATCTTTTAGCTGATTAATAGTTTTGTATTTATATTATTTCAATACCTCTAGAAGCATTCCGTATTTAATAGCTGACTATACTATGAATATTTATATCCTTTTCTAATTAATGTTTGATAACAATACTGTAATCAGCAAATATAAGCTTAAAATCAGTATCTGCATTCATAAAATCTTTTAAAACTTATGTCTTGCGATTGAGACATATCCTGTAATAACTTACTGAATATGATTATTTTCAACTTTTTGGTATGTTTTTGAAGTGATAACTTCTATAAAAACGTTTTGCAAGAGAGTGAACTTGAATGAACGTCACGCTCGGGTATATAACGCTACCTTCGGCTTTTTTGGTCTCGAGTCAGAAATCCTGCTCGTACAAGGTCGTCCGCAACATAAACAACGCTAAAAAGAAAAGGAGGGTCGTTTCTCGATAGTTTGTCCCCCTACCAATACGCCGTAAAAGTAAAAGCTTCGACCTAAGTGAAGCTCCACCCTCGCGCCACCTCTTTTACAAAAATGAATGCGGGATTCTTTCTAATACTAGTTGAAGCATGAAAAAGAAACATGTAATATTTTTTTAAAAATAGGCTTAGAGAGAAATTATACACTAAAATTAAACAAAATGTAGAAAAAATACACATTTTTATAGAACTAAGTAAATAGAATAATTATCATTAGCGATATTGCAGTGAATTTAAGAACAAAAATCTATTTTTGTAAGAGAATCAGAACAGCAATGAACAAATAGTTCTATTAGTCACATTACTTAAATATACTTTGATTGTAAAAAGAAAATTAAAACAATTAAAAATTTAAAATAACAGATTTAAGTATACAGGTATTAAGAAAAAGTTACATTAAATATATTTGTAGGAAACTGCCGTACAATGACAATAGAGCTAGTACAATCTAGAGATTATGTGATATAAATCTACTGATTAAATCCCTTTGTAAAGGTTTTGACCTAGATTCTTCTCTTCCCAATCAACTACCTGTCTTACTATCCATTTGCTTAAATTAATTCATAGATATAATTAAGTATTGTTAAATTACAACCAAAATTCACAAAGCAGGATCGCGTCTTCTAAACCAATTACCTATAATTTTAAATAGGAATTTTAAAGTGCATTTTTCAAAAGACAAATCAAAGCCTTTAGTTGTTGTTTTTTTAAATCAAAACTCAATTTAATTATGTCAAATGATCCAAATCAAAGCACGAGGTAGTACGGAACAACGCTTGACGGAGTTTTTTTTTATAGATATATAAATAAAATTTTGTATCTAAAATATTATTACGTAAATCCGGGTTCGATGATTTTATACAAAACAATCACAAAGAAAATAAACAGTTCTTTAAGAGCGATGCGAATTTATTATCAGAAATCCAATCCTTTCAATACAGGATTCAGCGGCAATATTCACAGGGTAAATATCCGAAGGTCTTCACACCTTCAACAGCAATCAAACACAATAATCAGTGTTTAAAAATACACGTAAGTAAAGATTATTCACAAGCACAGCCGAGCTAATCGCTAGTCAAAACAATCCTCACTACTCGCTGGTTTAATCAAGAGTCATCGCCGTACCGGCGAGCATCTTTTCTTATAGGCGCGGCAGAAACTTCCAGAAATATAACCGCTCGTGTCATTGAACGTCACACTAGTGGAGAGATCTACTACTTTCTAGAAGATTCCAGAGACTTCCGAACTCGCCAACAATGTTGCCAATGTCGCCAAAATGGTTGCCAACTTGGCTCCTCCGCCAATATTTAGCCAAGTTCTCAGTGAATCGCCATTATAACGTAAGAGGCGGCATTGCTTGCGAATGGTACAATTTTAACATGAAATAAACATAACATAGAGTAATATAAATGCATTAAACATCCAAATACAAATTATATACACTATTTACACAAAATTCGTAACAATATTTATAACTTATTTCAGCTACCATAAACCTATTGTTTCCTTCTTAGAATACAATTAATTCACAAATATGATTGTATATATTTCGCACAAAAATATTACTTTATGAGTACAGACATATGAATAAATATTTTTATAGAACAATGCTAATTTCCCCTTGTTTTTTATTCATCGAACTAATCCTTGAAATAACATTACAAAATTTGCAGTTATCGCTTCAGTCATGTGGTCATAAGCACACACACTTTTTTTTAATATAAATATTATTTATATTCAGACATAATTGCTTATTTAATTGTCTTACTGGTACTGTATTTTTATTGGGTTCATTTTAATTAATATAAATATGCAATATTATGTTTTGTGTGTTTCATTTAAAGTGTTCAACAATAATATCCTTAATTAAAAATACAGCCATCATTTTTAGATGTGCTTTGAAAGAGTTTTTATTACCTTAAGATTTGCTCATATAATAATAATGTAAAATATTCTATTTGAAAATAATTTTTTCTGAAGATATTTATCCTAAGTTTATGTATTAAGTAATAATTGTGCAAACATCTTTTATAATATACATGTTTTGACATTCTGTAAAGACATTTGTTAGAAAGTAATTTTGTATTACATATTTTCTTTTTACTGAGACCAAACATAAAAAATTATTTTGCTTAATATCAATGCTTCTTTTTTTTTCAAACATGCTACGAATTTCTATAATACTATTTTTATCAGTATTTTAACATTTTACTTTAAGTCTAGCTCTACATTTCATTTACATTTTATTTTAATTCTACCGCTTCCAATTTTGTTTCTAGTACTCAAGTACAAACACATATAAAATTGCTGCTATAATGTTGCAAAGATGTATCAGCGCTTTGGCAGAGAAATTTGAAAGAATGTATAATATTTCCAAAATTCTAAACAATTCCCGAAGTGTCAGATGTTAATAAATACATTTTTATCATGATAGGCAACTTCTATCTATATATCACAAAAGGAAGTCAAGATGTGCATATCCTTAGCAGAAAATAAATTATATAAATTTTGAGAAATCCTTTTCCCAACAGCTGCCATCATCTCTCTTTCTCGCCGGCAGCAATTCTCCAGACATTTCAACATGTCGAGAAATTCTGCTCGTCTTATCACAAAAGTTATGTCATTTCCGGCTGTTCTTCACGTAATCATAGCTGCCGTTGGGAGGAAACTGTGTGATTTGTGTCATAAAGGCAAGTGAGGAAGTATCTTCAATTTGATTTCATCTGCCAGAAATTTCAAACATAAACTTGTCGATGCTGGCTGACACACTAGAATTTCCGTACACAAACCAAATAAAGGCTTGATGAATAATTTTGAAAGAGCTGTTCTTTGTGGATGAGCAGTCCGACAGTGTTTTGAAAATTTTGAAAAGAGCTGCAATTGGTGACAAACTTTAATAAGTAACATGTTCTTCTAATATATGTATTTATTTAATAGATATATACTGTCTTAAAACACAATCCTCATTTTCACCATAAAAAAAATTATAGCTATGCAGCGTTGCTTGATTTTGTTAATAAACAGCTTATTCACTATCAAATATATCATATACATAAGTGTTTCTCAAACTGTGCCGCGCCCCCTAGGGGGAGATATAACCTTACGAGGGGGGGCGAGCATATTGAAGTATAAATAAGCAAATCCTCTCAAATAAGTAAATCCGTCGCAAACACTGTCAAGGTCCTTTTATTGCAGTCAGAAGCCTTCGGAATAATTTTATGGGTAGCAGTGCATAGAAAAGCTTCGAAAATACGTATATATACGTCCTGGCTGAGAGAGACGTTTATATACCCCTATGGCCCTTAAGAGGTTAGTCGTATTGTAGGTTTAGCGTCAAAGTATTTTGTTATTGAATTCAATACATTGCTATTGTATGGGGGCGGGGGGTAAGGGGGCGCGACGAAAATTATGAGTGAATATTGGGTCGCAAACATTGAAAGTTTGAGAAGCACTGATATACATACATTTGAAAGCTAAAATTTTATGCTTACTTTCATATAAGTGTTCATATGTAGTTAATTAATATCAAAATATAACCATTTGATACACTTATTTAATAATGTTATTTATGTTATACATTTATTTCGTATGTAGTATAAAGTTCTCAAATAAATTAAAAAATATTAGCGAATGTTTATTTTAAACCTAATATTTACTATTTAAACAATTAAAGAAAATACGTTGCGCACTGCCATTTTATTTTAAACAATTTCACCGAATATTTATGTTATTCATAAACAGTTATTTAATTCTGATAGTTGCATAACTATTAGTATTCATAGACAGTTACGCAATTGATAATATCAATATAAACCTTTGATAACTAGATATAATAATGCTGTATATTATAATTTTCTTCTGGATAAAGTCCAAATAAATTGAAGATTATTTGGTACTGTTTCTTTTAAACCTAAAATTTATTATTTTAACTTTAATAGAAAATATTTTGAATAGCCGTTTTATTTTAAGAAAATCCATCAAATAATTTTATTAAAGCTTCAGGGAAGTTATGAAGTCCATACGTTTGAGTTAATCAAAAATGATTTGAAATGTTTATCAATATTATATAAATTATAAGCAGCAGAATGGATCGAAATGAAATTAACAAAATCTTTTCAAAAACTGTATTGCCAAATCTCTAAATAATAAGGTAAATATTAAACATTTGCAGCCAGAATTACTTCCGATCTAACGAAGAAATTATTTTCATTTGAACTAAACTAACGACTCAAAATAGATTTCTACATTTCAAAATGCGTCTCATTTGAGTAATGAAATCTGTTGGCATCATTTACAGAGAACGTCTTTGAACCTGGTTTAATGAATATTGCAGTGAATAGTGTGGTTATATATTCATCCATCACCTCCGGATGAACTTAATTGAATTGCCTAATTTTGAATTTCCTTAAAGATGAAAGTTTCTCGTGAAATGCTTAACTTTATTCCTTAAAGTGGGTGTAACTCTTTGATGTTTTGCAAGTTTTGGGAAGTAAAGATTTGTCATACACTAATGGACTTCACTCTTTGAGATCAAAGACAGACGCGTATTCACCGATGATAGAATTTCACAATCTAACATTTTCATTAAAATGTAATCCGGAAGCACAATGTAAAAATTTTTAGCATCAATTTTATGTTAAAAACAGTAAAGTACAATAATATTGAAGTAATGTTTTTATTTCGAAGATTGAAGACCATTTAAATTTTTCTCAAGATTATATAGTTACTCTTAATGAATTTCAGAGAGAAAATATACTTTCAGGACTTTAGATTCGATATTAAATGTCTAATACATTTCTGTTTTTATATAAAAAAAAACCCTTGCTATATTATGCGTAATGAATGATATATTCTTGCTAGGAAATTCACAAATATTGCATGTAATTTAAGGTATACAATTTCTTATTATTTTGAATTATTTTCATTACTTGCAATACTTAGTAATAATAAACTAAACTTATTAACCATTTAATACATGCAAATCACTTTCATAATATAGCAATTTATTTGTATTTTTATGAGTCCGTCTATTTTAGCTCGAAAATTTTATTTTGCTTTATTTAGGTTTTAATATTATGAACTATACTGTTCGAATTAATTGGGACAAATGGGATTTTTTATAAAACCTTAGCTTTTTATCATTACAAACATTAAATAGAGTGAAAAATCTGTACATTAGTACGAAGTATGTCTTCATTTAGCAGAATTGACCTTATCAAACCGTTTTGGCAGTGACTCCACTAGAGTAGCACATATGTTCTTGATTTTATCATCTTGGAAGCACACTAATATAGCACTTTTTATCATTTGCTCTATTGTCGTGCGATGCATTTTAGCAAAACGATTATTGAGAATACGTCATCATTTTTCAATAGAATATAAGTCTGGGGAATTTTCAAGCCAATCAAGCACTTTTATTTTATTTTCCGCATAAAAGTATGTACTAATTTCTAACTGTGACAAGGGGCCAAGTCATGTTGAAATGTTTCATCAAAGGAACAATCCTACTAGGCAATTCATTCATTTTAATTTTTTAATTATATATTTAATATTTTAATTATTACTATTATATATTTTTATTACATGTAAAAGATAAAGATATAATTTGAATGTATCTTCTTTTAGATATATAGCAAAATGTATATACATAAACTGGTTTAAAAATATTTAATAAAACGTCTAACTTCTTGAATAGTTATAGTTTTCAAAGGTAATGTATGGATTTTCAACTTCAGTTGACAGAATTAATACAGACCACGAACACGTGTTTATCACCACTCGGTTACCACCGTCATTTTCATCTTGTAGTAATGAACTGAATATTTGTGGGTGTTGCTCTGTGACGCAACGGAGAATATTTGGGACCCCCTGCAAAGTTAGGTTTAGGTTCCCAAGTTGGAATTTGCAAAGGGTAGGTTCTTGGGGCCAATCAGGCTTTGGGCCCCTTGAACCATGCCTAGCTCCCCCCTGTAATGCGGGTATTGTGGGGGTATACATTACACCACTGGTGTTGCTGTACTAATTTGTACACATTGATTTTTCTACGAAATATATTTCTTAGCAAAGAGAGCAGTTAAATTTGTACAAGTTAAATAAAACCATCCTCTAAATTTGGGTTAATTAATTCTGAATTAAACACAAGCAAAAGCAAAAATGCGTACCGAATATAATTAAAGTTAAAATAAGATTTATCCAAAATGGGTGTTCTTTATATAACGTCAGGGTTTTTTTTATTTAAAAAAATATATTTGGCATCCTAATTTAAGACAAACTTACTGAGCGATAGACAAAGATACACTTTTATCCAAAATTAACAATCAAAGCAATACTACATTTTTACTTTAAATCACTGA
>BMAV01006617.1:0-19811 GCA_019973955.1 Trichonephila inaurata madagascariensis | reverse complement strand
AAGAAGTAAAAGAATTTAATGCTGTGCTCTTCTTTCCTTCTGAGAAGTCGTGCTTTAGGATTTCTTTCCTACTACGTTTTCTCAACAATAGATCAATAGGAGGCACAGGGTGAAAAAAAATATAACAAAATCAGAGCAAAAAGGTAATCTAACCTCTTGGAAGCAATTCGATAAATCTCCCGTCTCTCTGTTCAAAGGATCACCTCTGCACTGTATCGCGTTTCCGAATTCCGTTCTTTTGAGTAATGGGACAGTATTTTATCTTCTTTTTCTTCTTCTTTTCAAATCCCTGGTTAGATTTCGCTTACTCAAGGAATAAGGTTCTAAATACAAAGGAGGTATAAATAGATAACAAGAAAAATAGTTTTGATATTCGATTATCGTTGCGTTTGGTTATTTATTTATGTATTTACTTCGTAATCTTCAATATAATCTAATATAAAAGTATTGTAAGGGATAATTCTTATAGAATAACAATTTTAATGCTTTCCAAAAACCTTTTAAAATTGTTAATAATGAAATTGTTATCACCGTTATTGTTTTAAATAATGTTACACAGCATTTCTAAAACAGAGTTAAATTGGTTTTGGAATATAAGACAAAAATATTGTAATTATTTAAAATATTGTAATTTAGAGTTAATAAAATGTGTTTGAATTTTTCTATATACAGTAAGTCACAAACACCACTGATAAAAAAAGAAGGGCGTTTCACATCACCATAAACTATTTCACGAAAGTCTTAATTCATTTTATCATGGAATAAAATAATAAAATTACAAAAAGAGATCAACAGGAGATTACAATAAACCAACCCAAGCTTTTATTCATTAAACTGTTGATACGTTTTGGAAAAGGCGTTACACATTATCGTTAAAATGGTTTGGCTCAATATGCCGCAACGCAAAGTGTATTCCCAAATAAAAGGAAAATGAAAAATGTGATGAAAAGGTAGAACCAATAATGTGTTAATGCTTAGAAAATGTTATTCAATAGGCATCGGAAAACTACATTGTAATTGTTGACTAAATGAAGTCCTTCACAAATAAAAAAAAATGAAAGAAATGCAGCTGATACATCGAAAAGTACATTGTAATGAATTTGCAAAACAAAAGGAGTACAGTAAGAATTTCGAATAGTATGGTGTATTGCTCTATTCATCATAAATAGTTGTTAAATGAAGTTCTAGAACACCTGAAATTGATTTAGAAAAGAGAAATGTTACTTGAGTACAAAACACGTTAGATGTTTACATTAGTTATATATTGGGTGTAAGGGAAATTTCTGTAGTTTTTTAACATGTGCGATTTTATGCCTTGTCGATCCTTAGCAAGAATTGGAATCGGACTGAAACCAGTTTAAACAGTTAGATTAGCAGTTAGATCAGTATACTATTAATGGTTTAGTAATTTCTTTTTTTGGAGGGTTTTAAACACTTAAAACTGTCAAGGGAATGGGGAAAAAAGTGTTCTTAAGACATTAAATGTTGCTTAAACTCCAAAAAGGGAATAACGCCATGCAGGCAAAAAGAAACTTAAGAGATGTGTTTGAAGGGGAAACCAAAAGCAGTTCGAACATGCCAAAGATGGCTTATGAAATTTCACTTGGGTTATTTTTCTTTAAAAGAGGAATCCAGATCGGAAAGATCATCAAATGTCAGTGATAAAGTGCTACGCAGTATGATCATCATAAATCCCATGTTAATTTTAACAGAAGTGGGCTTCAAGCATGGAATTCATCAGACCACTATTTTTGAATACATTTAAAGTGCTGAAGAATAGTGACACTAATTTGGGTTTTCTTGTCCAAACTCTCTGTTTGGGCCACAGTAATTAAGCGAATAAAATTTAATGGCCAGAATTCAATATATTCTTCAAATCTTGCTCGGCCAAAAGGGAACTATTTTTGGACCACTTGGTGACTGGAGAAGAAATGTTGATATGTATAAATACGTGATTAGAAAAAAAAAATCATGTTTAAAAAGGGAATACACCACCATCCACATCCAAGGGTGGAATGCATAAAAAAAGTTATGTTTGTTGTTGGTGAGACAGAAAGGGTATAATGCACTATGAATTAGTGAAAGAAAATGAAACGTTCTTTACTGTTCCCAACTTGATGTTTTGAATAAAAAGTTCAACATAAACATCATTTTTTTTCAAACAAACAGTGTTTGATTCTTCATCTTGACAAGTCTATACAACACGTGGCAAGGAACACTGCATAAAAATTTCAGAGTAATTCGGATTGTGAAACTTTACCACACCCAGAATAATACTCCACTATATTCCACCATCTGACAGTCATCTGTTCAGGTCGCTGTAAAAGTTTTCTTGATGGAAATGAATGTGTAAATTATAAGGGTGTCCAAATAGCAGTGCAAGAATACTTTGTCTCCAAAACAGAGACCTTTTTTCCAGGGGTTAGATGAGCTACTAGATAGCTGGAAGACAGTGGTAACTAACAAAGGACACGATATTTTTAATTAAATTTTAAATAAAAAGTGAAAAAACTGTATTTTTAACGACAGAACTTTTCCTTATACCCATTATATGGAAACAGTATAATAGTATATTGTATGAATAGTATTGAAGAATCCTTATCTCTATCCTTATTTTTACTATAATGCTCAAAATTGTGTTAGAATAATTCTGTGTGAAAACTACAATACTAGGAAGAACTGTAACCTGCCGTTTGTTGAAGGTTCAGAATTTGAATGAAGATGAATATTAATTTCAAAGGTAAACTTACGAGAGAGAGAGAGAGAATTGTATGTTCCAAATAAACATTATAACTTGTGGTTTTCCACATTATTGTTTATCTAAGATGGTGCCACATTCACTCCGAAAATCATCTTGAAAATTCAATATTAACATTATTGGCCCGTGAAATATGAATCCCGGTAATCTTCGTAGAAAGCAATAACTATTTTCCATCAACATATAGGCACACATACAAGTATGTTATAATATATCTTACCATAAATTATACTTAAATTATCTTTAGAATATAATTCAGGGATGTCCTAGAACAAATGTTTTCAGTTCCGCTGCATAGAATTTCCCTATTTCAGGCAAAAGACAATGGGGTTTATTGAATTATAAGATCCTAGATTTTTTTTTTTTTCAAATGAAGAAATTTTTAATCGTGATTTATTTCACGTAGTGTGTTGAAAATAGTGATTCTTATCATTTAATTCTTTACTTCTCTCTGTTAAACTATTGATCTTATTATATTTTACTATATAATTTTTACGGTTAAATAAACAAATTATGCTCTGGTTTCTATGGAAAAATATTTTTCCTAGTGAAACCTTTCGTCTGCTTAAGTTAGTAAAATTCAATGTTTATATGTATTATAGCATTTTCTCTAATAAGCTTTTTTTTGTCAGGTGAATAATGAAAAGAAATTCTAATTTCCTTGCAAATGTCAATTAGATAAACTCGCCATAACTTTATGTCCTTTCTTTTTCAATGTATATATAAATTAATAAAAGGTTTTGTGTTTTCTAAATAATGGCAAAAGTTGCATGTTTAAAATACTAGCTACGAAAAATCTAATTTCAGGTATGGCTTAAGCCTTCACATAATAATTTTAGCATTAATTTAGTTATTAGATGTATTTATTTGATCTTCAAAGGTTCTGATTTATTTATTCCTTCAAAAACTATATGGTTTAAATAACATTTTTAGATATTTATCATTTATTTTCCAAACCATACTTTTTTTCGTTATTCATAATCTTTCCAAGTGAAAAAATATACCGCATTCCTAATTATATTAAAATTTGTCTTCCGTTCTTTCATTGGTCGTGACTCAAAATTTGAGGTTTTGTGTTGAGACATGTGGAGTTAAAAACCATCACTGGTTTTCTTTAAATTACTTTAACAAATTATTCCTTCTAGGATATAGATGTTTGGATACTTCCTATTTCCTAAAATAATCAAAGATATATACCGGGTGGTCATAAAAATACTTTGCTGATAAATGGATTTTAAGGCCGTTTCGTTGAACGGACCAACACGAAATTTAAGGTATAGTTATGTAAAGGTATGCGTTTGTGATCTTACAAACGGCAAAAAATTCTGTTTACGGAAGGAACACCCGCAGGGGCAAAAAAAATAAGATCGGGAAAAAAAGAGTAAATTTGAATACTTATCAGACACCAAAACCCCGAGGACAATACAGATCGAAAAAAACAAGACTTTTATTTGGATTACAAATGGGTGTAATTATTCCACATGGGTGCTATCAGAAGTCACAGGGCATATTTCACAACCATTTGGGTGTCACATTCTCAAAAAAAGTATGGACCTAGAACGACTGTACCTGTAATGGCGCACCACTCAGTGCTTTTGCGTCACATAAAGTTACTGGTACCAGAACGTGGAGACTCGTGTCTGCCAGTACACACAAATTTTGCTGTTGATGTTGCCATTTAATTTGAAATGTGACTCATCTGTCCATAATATGAGAAGAAGCTAGTCATTATCGCCATCATATCGTATAAGATACTCATTTGTACAGTCAATGCATTGTTGATGGTCCCAGATGTCCAAAGTCTGAACGAGCTGGTATCAATTAGTATGGAAACATGTAGAGTACCCAGCTCAGTAGCTTTAGGAACGTTGTCTTCGGTACATCCAACATACGGGCTACACCTCTTGCAGCTTGCATTTATCATGAAGTCACTATACATGATACACTTTCGAAATAGTGTTCTCATGAACAGTTGGTCGTATGGATCGTCGTCTATTACAGTGCAACCAGTTTCTTCAAATGTCTTAATAAAATCACGCAAAGATTGGGGGACATGGACTACGTCTTTGGCAACGATTTTCATGGTAAGTATGCTAAGCGTTTTCGGCATTCATCCCATTGTGATGGTCCAGTTTCACCAATTCACCGTGGATTACCATGGGCATAGTCATTTCGTTGGCGTGTTGGAGCTCCCGAATGAAGAACCAACATTAATACCCTGCTTTTTATGTTTTTTAATGGTAAATATCTGGCAAACAGTATTCTGTGATTGATTTCTTGAATCTTTCATATGCAAATTCCCACCGTGAATCTCTGCGCATGTATACCACACCCGTTTATGTGATACACGTACCATTCCAACGCTGTTTGGAGCTTTTGTATGTGATGATTATTTTGCAACCAAAAAAAATGGGTGTTGTCATTTGTAAATTTTAAGTTTCTGTCACTATAACTGTGCAACTTTGAGTGTCATTTGATTACCGTTCACGGGATCTCAGGTGCATACCTTTAAATAATTATACATCGAATTTCATGTCGATCGGTTGAACGAAACGATCGCTTAAAGTCGGCAAATTTTTTTTATCACCATCTAATACACAGCTATTAAGATTATTCTTAATTTTATATAAAATATCTAATAATATTTCTTAAAATTATAAATTCATTAAAAATTTTAATTAAAATATTATTTAATCATTTTTAAAAATGTACTTTATGAAACATAACAAATTCATTACTTTATTGATATTATCGATGTGTGTATCCTTTCTTCTAAGCAGCTCTGAAATTTATTCATGCACGTACCTGCTTACCGAAAATTAATTTGTATTGATCAAATGGTGAATTTTTTCAGAAAGCTTTTATGAATATTTTATAGAATAATTTACTTATCATAATTTTATTTCAAGAAAATATTTATAAAAAAAAATACCCATTACTGGACTTGATGTTAATTCTAAATGTAAATTCTTAAGGGATGTTTTATATATTGACTAAAACGATATTTTACCCTAGGTTACAGTGGATCCAAATATCAAGCCTTCAGTACAGGCACTCTGCATGTCGCATCTTCTGAACAAGTTGACGGAAATCGCCGTTATCGATGTCAAGTTACTAACTCTCTAACTAAAGAAAAAGTCGTCAGTGTTGGCTGGGGAAGCCTAAAAGTTGTAGGTGAGTCTATAGGATTCCATTCTTCATCATTGCTTAAATATGTTTCCAATTTCAACAGTAATTACATCTTTCAGTAAATCGTCCTCATTACGTAAATTTGAATAACGACCTTCATTATGCAAGTAATATTGATTTCCGTTATAGTGATTCCTTGTAAAATAATTATAGTATTTCTTGGAAGATGTAAGTAATATTTCAGAATGTCTTATGTATTCGTTCTAATCGAGAATAGTTTTTCGTATTTCCTTGCTTTTCTTTTCTATTTCCCAAGATTAAATTTTAATCACTTATTTTTCTAAGATTAAAACGTATGCGGGAAATCTTGTGTATTTTAGTTATCGTTAATTTGCGTCTCATTGGTTAGTTGGTAGACATAAATTTAGAGTTATTACAAAGAAATGAAGAATATTTTTAATGAAATAAATTTTCGAACAGCGATGTGTAGTGTCATCTGTCGACATGAAATCTAATTTTTTTTTACTTTAATAATTTAAAAACCTGTTCTATTTAATAATCAGCATATTTAAAATTTATTTAA
Source organism: Trichonephila inaurata madagascariensis (assembly GCA_019973955.1). Lineage (NCBI taxonomy): Eukaryota > Metazoa > Arthropoda > Arachnida > Araneae > Nephilidae > Trichonephila > Trichonephila inaurata. The sequence goes on along the minus strand of BMAV01006617.1, from coordinate 13,341 downwards.
CAGGAAGAAAAATAGCTTTGAATATATTCTGAAATTAATTCAGAAACATTCATATGTATGAAAAAGTAATAAATTCATCATATAGCGTTTATAATAATATAATTCTAGTTTAATTAAGACATCATATATAATCTAACTACATTATATTACTTCTACTTTGATGTTTAAAAATCAAAACTCATTCAATAAAAATGTTTATTAAAGTTCATATAAAAGCCTATGAATTTACAAATCACATATCCGTTTAACATACTGTGCTTCTAAATTAGTTATTTCCATAACCTAAGGAAATAAATAATTTAAACACATACTTTTTAATTTGTTTGAAAACATTCAGTATGATATAAAAAATAATTCCACTTGCTTGCAAAAGCAAACTATGATACTATGTTACAGCACTAAACCAATCAATTTTAAGAATTTAGAATCCATTCTTTAACGTTAGGTGGACAACAAATTTTTTTTACAAATACATTTTAATATTATAGCGTATGTATTGAGGAAGAGCGGGAATACTTTTCTAGAATATAAAAAAAGAGAGTTATTAATAAAATTCTATTTTTTTTTATAATAATATCTCCTTTTAATGAGTGTACACCAAAGAAATGTTGTTTTTTTTATTTTAAAACATTCTTCATTTCAAAAACTTGTCTAGGAGATGATTTTATGAATGTGATCATCAATATTTATTGAACAAAGAAAGTATATTTTATTTTTTGATCTTCGTTATGCATTAGGAAAAAAAATCTAGAAAAATAAAAATTCAACAAAAAACTTGTAAATTGGAAAAAAAAAAACGTTTTCTCCAGCATTTAATTATTTGCAGTTTAAGGACTCCATTCAATGTGGACTCTTAACTATTTAAGAATGTTTTTAAAAGAGTTATATTTTTGCATGCACAGGATAAATGTTCACATCTTCGCTGCATGTTTTTCTTTTTTCGAAAAGAAAAAAAAAAAGTCTCGTATTATTCTTTTTTTTTCTACGAGAGTAACAGCCGTCTAAGAAAAAAATATTTAATGGAAAGTTTCATCTTTTGAAAATGTTTTGATGTATATTTTGCAGGGAAAAATGTTTTTTTAAAAAGCGCTTTTTATATCTATTTTTATTTATTTCGTTTATTATGAATCTGTGGTGAGAGCAGTAATTTTATTCTCAGATTTATCTTACAATTTGTTATTATTAATAAATAAAGGCAACAAAAAGTGAAATTAAGGGTAAATACTTTTTCAGTAGAATTTTTCAAATTGAAAGGTTGCTTTGTACACGACTTATTATTTTATAGACATTGAATACAAGTATTATTCTGCACACATGTTACCGTGAAAGGGCGAAATCCGTTACTTCATAGAATAACTAGGTATTTCCTGAAACAACTAGACACGTCAGTTAGAGTATATAAAATTATTGAATTCAACAATTTATCTTATTCTATAGATTAAATATTTTAGATCGTTAAAATATATGAAATACGGCACTCGAAAGTTCTTTAAGAGGTGTTGGAAAGTTAAAATCTGATTTTATTGATAATTTGAGATTTTTACATTTTCAAATTGTATAGATTTTAACCCTTCTAAAAATACCTCACTTTAACCTCTAGGGTAATTAGAAGCCCTTAAAACCTTTTTTTAAATAATAGTTGAAACTGGGCCACGCCCATTTAAATGGCGAACAATGTAAACAAATTACTTCGTTTTTGCTTAAAAGTTGAACGTCTGATATAAACCAAAACATGTATCTTTTATTGTAAATTGAGCCTTTTATTTGTTTATTTCCAAGCCGATTAGAAGCTTCACTGCATACATTAAAACCAATTTATCTCAAAACGTAAATTTTGATGTTCGATGTTCCTTTTCTGAGGAACTACGGTCCACAGGTACGTAAATTTTTTATGATATATTTATAATGATGGCTAATATATACTGAAATTAGATTTTTGTAAGAAACTCAAGAATTCATTTTTACAATTTTTTTAAGCGAAAAGTGGGTCAAATTTCCTACGTTTGATAAAATATTTTATAAATCATAAGAAAATTGAAAATTAGCTAAAGGCTGAATTCTCAGTATAATGAGAAAGATATACTTAAATTGTATAAAAAATTTCAAGCATGTACATGAAACAGATTTTGAGAAAAGATACATCGAAAACAGCCAATTTAACATTGTCAGTATATATATAGAGAGAGAGGTTTCCAACTCCCCTTAACCTCTTTTAGCTGCTTTTAGTTCGTTTTAAACCGCTTATAGCTGATTTGCAATGACGTGTGTGTATTCGCGCTTCATTTTGTTGCTTTTAGACGTAGAATTTAGACGGTGTATTTATATTAGAGGTTTTTCTTACATTTTGGATTATTAACCAATATTTTTTCAACTTGTCTTCAACCAATGACTTTTGCAGGAAGGGGAGACCAACCTGTAAATAAGAATGATTTAATGCAAGATAGATTTGAATATTCATTAGATAAAGATGAAACAAAGAAAAACAGTTCTGCACTTACTCGCGAAAAATTATTAACTTTTATAACAGAAACAAACGTTCTAAAACAGCACAGAAAAAATACCTTGTGACTATTGGTTACCCCAGCATTATTACACACATATATATATATATATATATATATATGCCCTTGAATTTCAAGGGGTAGAGAAGTTGATAGTGCCAATAACAGATGCAAAACCCGGTATGATATTGCTCAAGTGACATGGTCTTTTATATTTTATATAAAACACATGTTTCTATTGGACATGGTGGAGAGACTGAATAAAAAGAGCCGAATCATCGATGTAAAAACATTACTTTGAGCCATTGTTTTAAATGTTAATGAATCTTGTTAGGAAAAACGAAATATGGGAAGAAAGGCATTGTGCTTAAACCTAAGGTGTTTCCACATCTAAATTCAAGTTATTAAATATATTTAATGGATTTTCTGTCTCAACTTAATAGAAAATACCAACTTATTTTAGTTTACCAGGATCATTTGACGAAACTTGTGATTATATGACCTCTTTAAACAAAAAGAGCAAAAGATGTCGTAATGGATTTGTTCGATATATTTTTATTATTTGGGGCTCCAAGTGTACTGAAATCCATCAATGAAAGAGAATTCTGCAATAAAATTATAGAAGACTAAAAAAAAAACTTGCCAGGGACTTAAGATCATACATGGCAAACCCAGACATAATAAGAGTCAAGGTAGCATTCAGATGGTCAATCAAGACGTCGAAACAGGTTAACAACTTGGATGCAAGACAGCTAATCCACTTCATGAAGTTATGGCTTTAAATTTATTTAATTCATGAAAAACAGGACACTCCATTCTGGTATAAGGAGAACGGCTTACGAGGCTATGTTTGACTATGCTTCTAGAATTGGACAATCTAAAACTTCTACTCCGAGAGAACTGTTTGTCAGTACAGGATGAACAACATGAATGCCTTAACAGCTCTAACTGTATGCTCCGAAAGTAAATATGTTGCGGTTTTTGCCAAAGAAGCATCTTAGAATGAAACTGTAATAGTGCCTTTCGAGCGTTATGAAGATACATCCCGGAATAATACTATAAAATGTGTGTTGTGTGCTAAAATTGTAAAGACAGCATATTTTGCTGTAAATGCAAGCAGCCGATCCATGTTTCCTTTCAAAAGTCTGTTACACGGAAGATGAAATTGAACAGAAAGTTTGTAGCTTGTCTCTATAAGATATATATATATAGAGAAAGAAAGACTAGGAGCTGAATAATGTTTTAAAATTCAAGCTACAAAAGGAAATTATAGTTTGGCAAATCTTATTCTGAGGAATCTGTTAGCACTAAAGCTCTTATTCCAGTTCCTGAAGTTGATACAGAAATATGAGAAACTAGATCCGTTTTAGATGTCGTTATAGCAGATAAAAGGGTTTTTTTCCATTAAGAATAATGGACTAACGAATAAAGCATTTGTACTCTAGATCTCAGCCCAGTATATGTGAGCAAGAATTAATTTTTATTGAAGAAATTCCGAATATTGACACAACGTTTCAATCTGTTGAAAGAACTTAAAGTTGCGGCACTGGACAAGGATTTAAAAAGTGCTTGTGTAAAAAAATGTGCACTAGTAAAAAGTGTTCTTGTTTCAAAATTAATATGCAGTGCAATTCAAAGTGTCATTGCAGAAATCTTAGCTGTACTAAATAATGAAAAGTACAGTAAACGCAGTGCTTCTCAGACTTTGAATACTGGCGCCCCCTTTTTCAATCACAATTTTTATCGCGACTCCATTATACATTAATAATGTACTGAATGCAATAATAATGCACTTTGACGCTAAAGCTACAATACGCGATCTTAATTATAAACCATACAAATTAATAACATAAGTCAGTGCTTCTCAAACTTTCAATACTAGTGACCCACTTTTCAATCATAATTTTTATTGCTCCGACCTTATACAATAATAATGTATTGAATGCAATAATAATGCACTTTGCTAAGCTACAAAACTATCTTAATTATAAACCGTACAAATTAATAAGATAAGTATATTAAATTTTATATATGTAACTTTTAAGTAATATATATTTTTTTCTCTCGAATTTTTAAATTGGAACAGATTGTAAAATGCGGTGGCTGCTTTTAAGACAAAATATAGATCTCAGCGAAATATATAGAAAATGCACTCAGGGTGTCAATTTCTAATCGTACGCCTTCCTTTGAAAAACTTTCCTCTGCAAGACAAGCCCACGGAAGTCGCTAATACTTATTAAACTTGCTCTTAATTTAGTATTAATAAATTAGTTATAAAATACCGTGTACAGCACTGATACATTAAAATTGTACTGTCTGAAGTACCCGCTCTTCGAACGAGTTTTTTTTACAAAACTAAAACATTCTTGATAAATAGCTGAATTGTCAGGAGAGTAAACGCAAATGCACGACAATGTCTACGAAAACGTAAAATGATATTTTAAAATGAATGCTCATATTATAATTAGTTTGAAGCGAACTGTAATTTTAAGCCTCACAGAATTAGCATTTAGAACTAGTGTTATTTTTAATATTTAAAGCTAGAGGACTTCAAAATGTTTTATCCCGGTGGCAGACACACACTCGATACTAGCGTTAATGGTCACGCGGGGTGATTGAGTCACCCCAATCCTTTTTTTTTTATAATTGTTTTATTGTACACGATACAAATCATGATACCCGTGAATAATTTAATTAAGAGAAAGTAAACTTACCTACTTTCAAGAACTTTTCAATTTTTCTTTGGTAACAAATAAACAGTTTTGCCAGGATTAACGATTTTGTGATTTGTGTGTCCCATATTACTGCTAAAAAAATTGTGTAAAACGTTTTTAATTATGCTTTATATGTTTGAGAATACTAAAAAAAAATAAGTCTTGGCCAAGTAATCTTTCAAAGTGGGTGGTTTTACAAATATCATAAAACTCTTTTGCATGGAAAAAAGCGCAACAGAGAAATACATTACTTACAACTTCCCTAAATGAGAAACAAACGTATAAGATAGGGGTCATAACTAACTTAGAAGGTCAGATTAACAGCAAAAACAGATTACAGCTATAACGTGCAGTATTTCAAAAATAATCACAGTGGTGAATTTTTTATATACTTAAATTTTTTCGATTCTGAGTCTGGGATTTGTTTATTCTCTGAAAGAGCAGTAAAAATCACTCTTCATGAGATTACAGCGAATCAAATAAAAGTTTTTTTATTTGGTTTTTTGGATCAAAGATAGCTAATTAGGTATTGTTTTTATTTTTGAGAGATGACTTATATCGCCTATAAATTATATCAGAGTAAAAGTGCATTTTTTATTATGTCTGAAAGTATTTTGTTTTGATTCATTCCAGTAAATTAATTAATTTTTAAATCTTTTGTTTTCGATATGCTAGCGCCCCCTCGCAGAGGTAAGGTGCCCCCTGGGGGGCGCGCCCCACAGTTTGAGAAACACTGCAGTAAACGTATTTCATAAAATTTCAATTCATATTCCCTTACATTTTTGTTTGAGAAAGTTTACACAATGTGTTCTTATGAAGCAACAATCTTTCTACCAAGCATGCATTTTTTTTATAATATTTCAGTATAAGTATTTCTGAAATATATATTCTTTTTTTCCCTTTCTGTTTAACTAATGTTAGCAATATGAGCAATAATAAATTATAGCATATGGATTTCCTTATTATTTATCAGTTGATCATCTGCTATTGAGAAAAAATGTATTTTATGAATGATTTTAGCAATTTAGGATAAATTATTTTATTAAATATTTTTGAAATTGTTTCTTTTTCACTTTAACTGTCTATCATTAGTTATTTCATAGAACAATTAGTTATTTCATAGAATAACTAGGTAAAGTATGAAGTGGTTCATCTATTATATACTTTAACTGACTTGTCTGGTTCTTTCATGAAATACCAAAAGTTATTCTATGAAATAACTGAACTATACACTTTAATGGTAACGTATATATAACGAAAACACAAAGAATTAGACACATTTAAAAATACAAGAAATTTCCATTGTAGTAAGGAGTTAACTCCTAATATGTATTTTAAGTAATTACAATTAATTATAACATTTTCAATGAATAAAACGTTTTTAATTATTCATGTAAATTCTATAACCAAAGCTTGTATATTTTTTTTCTTCACTTCGGTTTTGTGAACGAGTCTATTTCATAAGAAGCAAAGATTTTGTATTGGCCTACTGTTTTACGTAGAATTTAATTATACCATACATAGAGGAGTAACACTTTTAATAACACAATAATTGCAGAAATTCATCTAGAACAATACATTTCTTTTTTTATATATATAGATATAGAGCTTTTCATTATTACGTAAATGTTTCTAAGAAATTAATGAAATGATTTTAATTCCACTATGCCAAATAATTTTTAACTGCATATTTTATATTTATATTACACAAAAATATCGAATTGCAGAATATTTGTAAATGAAAGCATTAGTTTGTATCTGTATTTTTTTGGAATCATTAACTAAGTAGCAAATATATCTGTTTTGATTTTGTTATCCATGACTTATTTGAATATGAAGCAAGATAAAGGAATATTTCAGTGAAGTAGGAAAAGTCTTATTTTATTCGATGCTTGTAAACCTCAAAGAAAAATAACTAAAATGATGAAACTCCCAAGATTACCATCCACATTTTCAAAATTAAAAATATTATTCTCATAATAAAAAAACCGTAAAGAAAAAATTTTGACAGCATGAAGCGAAAGACGAATGTTTTGACTATCGATTAATAAGGTCTTTCAACTAGTTAAATTTCGAAACTTTTCAACAAAAGAATTCACTTGTCCACAGTTTAAAGAAGTCTCAAATAAAATACCAATACAATATTAACGAAAATAAAAAGACAGCACTATTAAAACTATATTAGGAAAAAACTGAAAGGGACTAAAAATGCCATGTCATAAAATAATTAGAGAAAAGAAATAAAACTATTTCATGAAAATAAATTAATTCTATAGCTGTGAACAACTATAGAAAAAACTTGACAAAGGAACCAAAATATGCTTTAGTGAGAATGATAAGAGGATTAAAAAGATTTTTGGCATCTTGATGAGTTGTGCGTTTTACAGCCAATTTCGGGATGCATTCACACAGCACGATATCAAGCAGTGAGTCCTAATTATCTCGTACCATTTAGAACAGGGGTACTCAACCTTTTTTTCTGCTGGGCCACATACATATGTGAGCTATTTTATGCGGGCCGAAACATGAGGATAAATGGGGGAGAAATGCTTTAAGGCCAAGTTAACAATGGGAGTTTAAGATGTGGAAAATTGATCAAAATATTATAATTCCTTGTTTTGCTTTTTTTAATTAGTATTTTTTATGTTTTTTTATTTTTGTCACTAACACTAATTTAAAAGCAGTTAAGGAACACCCCTTTACAATTTCTACATCAATAAACGGTTTCATATGATTACTAATAATATAAAAAACTTCATAGGATATGTCTTTGTTACCGCTTTGATATTACTACTGACCAAACACTTTGTTGCTGTTGCAAATATTATTCAAGAAAGCCTATTTATCACCTCTTGCAAGAAATCTTCGAGGAAAAGTGTCATTGAATGATTCCTGTTTATTGTTATTTTTTAAATACAGCACTTTCGTGACAAATAAAACAATTACTAGTCCATGTTTGTTTTTCATTACAAAAAATACTCAACCTCCCAATCGTCTTGGAACAATCTATTTTCTTCAAAATTTTTAGCTTGCAAGATATGAAAGGTAATTAAAAATTAGTTCCATCCATAAAATGGTCTCCACTCTACTCCTGTATGTTATCACTAACCATAACCGTTTTAAATAGAAAAAGGATATCAATTCGTACCCATACGACACCGACTGCCAAAACCAAAAGTGATATACTTGATTTCTTGGCAAAGAATTTCCCACCTAATGTTTAATTCAAGGTTCTTAAAAAGTGAATGTCTCAGAGCAATGGGCCATGCCAGGGCCAGTTAAAAAGATCGGTGGGCCGCAGTTTGAGTATTGATGATTTAGACCTTTATTGAGTGGTCTTATTGAACATTTCAGGAGGACAACATTTCTTGATATGCATCAAAATCTCCCTGGTTGGGTTTGGAAAAGTAAAAGCTAACAGTTCCCATGTCTAAGAGAAAGTTTAGACTTGGATCTCATAGAAAGTGCAAAGTTCATACTCATAATAAACAGTTTTTATCTCTGTAATACACAGGAAATAGTCTTCATAAATGAATGGCACAATACAATAATACCCCGAATTTAAGCGACAGGTGAGACTGAGTGTTAACAGCGTAAGTCGAACTCGCTTGAGTCAAGTTTTGATATCGCATATAAATACACATAAATTATTTTTAGTTGGGGCCACAGACAAATCGAAATAATAATTTAGAAAGAATATTATTTCACAAAATCTTAGATAACGCAAATAGAAAATCGCAAACCTAGGCTAATTTGATATAGAATGTTTCATAAAATCTAACAAAGTAGTATGTCGGCTCAAAAATATTTTCCCGTGAAATTTTCCAGTAGCTTGCTAATAATTATTTTTATTTTTGTTTTGTTGAAAAAAATACTCTCTTCGGCAGAGTCTGTATTTACTAAAATATCTATCTCTCTCTCTCTCTGTCCCTTTTTTCAATTAAACTGAAGCCTTCTGTCAAATTACCAACCTTTGTGCGATCTTCTGATTGAACTGGGTCTAAAGACTCAAGTTCTGCAATGTATTGTTCTTACACATACTTTTCTATGACTCAGAAATTGTCAGTTATTAATCGTGGTATATAATCAGCAGTTCTTGGACGCCATCACTATCCACTTCTAAATTTTTTAGCTTGGTAAGATCGACAACTTCTTCAATCACATTCCCAGTTTCACTAATTTCTTTTTTTCCTCAAACCAAAGACGAATTTGAGAGATTTGAAAATTGCCTAATTCCGAGCTCTCGTTATTCGGGGGTAGCGTAAGTCGAGGTATTGCTGTATTTCTAAAACTGAGTTTAACCCCCTGGTCATCCAAATGAAAAAAAAAGCGCATGAGATTATCAGAAAAGTTAAGAATTATTTTTGGTTTTCGACTAGTGTTTTTACAATGAGCTGACAGTGTACTTTTCTTTTATTTCAATTATTTTACTTAACGTAGTCATACGCAATAATATTCAAAATGATTGAAGCCTACTTATCATAAATAAGAGATGCAATATTATATTTCATGTGTGTAAATTCTAATTATAACCCTTACATCACAATTTCTAAAAATAAAGTGATCTTATAATATCTTAAAGGACTGGGAAATAGTTTTTTTCTTCTGTCTGTAGTGTCTTAGAGAAAAATAATGTAAAATTGTAAATAATATTAATAAAGGTAAACCCATGTGAAAAAAAAATGTTTTAGAGTAACAAAATCCACAGAAAAGTTTGAAATTTGAAACCTTTGAGTATTTTTAAAAATTTTAAATTTTGAACAATTGTTTATCTGAGCATTATGATTTTCTTCCTGTAATGTATTCTTCATAAGTGATTAAATATGCCACACGCGTAAGCATTTCAGAAACATCTAAACTAAATTTAGAAAAATGCTCACAGGGAACAATATACTATCAGTAAAACTAAAGCTCATACTTTAAATTTTCATGCTTATTTTAACCCTCTAAGCGATCTGCACTTAAAGTCTTGCCATTCTGGAGATGCTTCAAAAATGCATCGCACATATTTTTTTGCTTTCAGGTGGGGTTTTCAAAAGCAGTTGAGCCGTATTTTTAAGAATGCGGCTCGGCCGCTTTTGGGAATCTTGCTTGAAGGCAGAAAAAGCATCTCTGGAATGGCGGAATTTTACGTGCAGACCGCTTGGAGGGTTAATATTAATATTATTATTATTGTTGTTATTTTTATATGTAAAACAATTTAATCGCTTGCCAAACTTTCTACGTATGTTTAAATGAATAAGGGAAATTCTAAGGAATATAATGGAAAGGTGTTTTAAATCCACTACTAACAAAAATATTACATATCCATATACAAATTCGAATATGCTTAGACCACCGTTTGAATGATCAAACAGCAAACACCATATAGTCATATTCTATGATCTAAATATAAGTTTGAAGCTTGAAATTAAAAAGCCTATTAATAGCACAGAATAATTAGTCATAAAAAGTTAGTAAAATAATATTACTGATTTCAATAAACTAAATGTTTCATCAATAAATAAAAATACAAGTTTTATAATTTTCTACCCAATAATACCAATAAACTAATAATAAATATTTTTAACCATTATTTCCATCGGCTGTAATACGTCATCTGTGATTTAATAATGAGGTTTTAAAATGAAGAAAGTTTTCAAATAAATTTATATTTAAATTAGTTTTTTATTAATAATAACAAACTGACATTAACAAAAAAGAATGAATTAATTCCACAATATATGAATTTTTATAACTATTAATAAAAATAATTGAGTATTTTTGTTCGAAACCAAAGGTGGCTAACTTTCTTAGGAAGAGGGCCACTTTCAGATAAAAATAAATATGTCATTTCCAACTTTTCGAACAAATGAAAAAAAAGTGAAAAAATTTTACTTATTGGCTTATTATGTAATTTTTAATCAAAGAGAACAATTTTAATGCAAGTTTAAGTAATGGAAAATTTGAAATTCTATAATAAATTAGACCAAACCACAAACTTAGATTTTATTAGTTTTGAACGAGGCCGGCTGGGTGGCGTATTTGGTTTGTCGTTTGCCGTCTGTACCCAAGGTTGCGGGTTCGACCTAAGTCGGTGGATTTTCCTGATGTAGAAAATCGACAGTGGTCACTTCGTATGATTATACGGCATGAAAAATATCCCTTGAGTGTCATTTTGGCTTGGGGATGCTCTCGGCAAAATTAAATTACTAAGTACAAATTTCGCATCGACAGAGCTCAGGTGCCTCCCTCTAGGGAAGAAACTGGGCGTCAAAATTATTTGTGGTGATTGTGTGGTATCGCTTAAATGATGCCGCACTAAAAAGGGATTCTAACTCCTGGGGAATGTACTAGGTCTGCAAAAGTAGAAATACTAATACGCAACCACATTACAGAAAAAAAAATTGAAAGATATTTAGATTTTGTTATGCTTCTTAATGGAGTAAACATTTGTTCACAACGTATATTGATTCAAATCTACAACAATATCTGACAGACAAATCGTGTAAATTTTAAAAATTGCATGTTAGTACAAGTTTTCAAAATTCAATATAATTCTTTATATTTGCTCAGTAGATCAATTCAAATTGGATTTCAGATGAATAACGATTAACGTTTTGCAGAGGAATTGGAAAAAGATTTATGAAAAGGTCAACATTTTTTAATAACCTTGAAAATCACAAAACCTAGGAATGGAAAAATTTTGCAAAAATGGATATTAAGTTTTTAAATCTACTATAGCGTGGAACATTCGGTTCCTGCATTATTGTGAAGTATGCTAAATTTCTTTCTCCAAAATCGCGACAAAAAATAATTTTACTCTCAAATGAAGATATATAAGGAAAATACAATCTTTTTCTTCTCTAAACTTAAATTTAAATTTTAATGTGGCATAATATCGGTAAGAAAAGCTAAATCCCACAGCCAATCTTCATTCTAGAACAGCGAGCACTCACTGCTCGGTTTTAAGTGTTTACTTCTAGATATTTTAAAATCCTTTCCCTTAAATTCCAAAATCTCGCGAGTGAAAAACACTTTGGAACGCCAGCTCACACAATAAGGCAGGTGCATTCTCTACAAGATAGATTTCTATTGTAACTCATTTAAGTGCACTTAAAATAAATGTTGAGGGCTTTTTAAATTGGTCAAACAGCCGCATTTTAGCAAAATTATAAGAAAAAAATTATCTTCTCAATTTGCTTAAGTCTTCGCGTGCCACTGTTGCAACTCCACCGAGCCACACTGTGGCAAGCATGATGTGGGTTGGCCACCAATGTTCTAAATGGTAATAAGGAGAGTAATATATAAATTTTTTTATTTATGTGGAGCTAAGTTCCGATTAAGTTGAATATAATTTATTATAATGTTTCTCTAAGTTGTGATATAAGTATGTTACTATATCAGTGTAGTACTTTATTACTACTGAATTTAAAATAGTATCTTTTATAATAACTTGTAGTGCAAATTAAATTGACTTATTATGCTACTGAATGTCTGGAAAATAGACTAAATAGTTTGTGTATGTTTGTGCATGTGTGTACGCATTCGAGCATACACTTCTATTCTAAGATCATTATAATGAATGAAGCAGATTACTAAATCAAAAATATTTTGTATTGAAACATAAAAGTGGAAACAATGCGATGAAGACGAAAAAAAAAAGAAAAAGAAAGCAGATTTTTTTCTTATAATGTTTTCGCAAAGTTCATTATTGCAATAATGTTTACAATACAAGTGCTTAATAAAGTTAAATAAACTCCAACCACTGGGAGTAATATAAGTTTGGCAGATTCTTCAAAATAAATCACGAGCAATTTCGAAATTTCAATTTATTTCACCCATGTACACATCCTCAATAAATATTTAAATATCTTCAGTGAAGTCAAACGGTGTTCAAAAATGAGTCTTCAAATACCTTTATAAGAAAAAATTGTGTGGCTTGATAAATCTGGAGTTCAGAGTGACCATCAAAATAGTCAACATCGTCTGGTCCATTCCATTCAAAAGTTTTATCCAGATAATAGGAGATGTAAACCTTACGTTAGAGTATATTTGTCTTTTCTGCAATTGCTAAGTCAAAACATCTAGGCTAAAAACACATGTGCAAAAGACGTTTCATGCAGATGTGTCATTTATCGCATTAT
>BMAV01006616.1:0-32250 GCA_019973955.1 Trichonephila inaurata madagascariensis | reverse complement strand
AGTAGAATAAAATTGGAGGAGAAGCAACAACATATTTGCTGCAAGTGCCATAAGTCAGTTCGTGTATGGCTGAAGAAATCCCTGTAGACTTCACACGTTGAAGAATGATCAAAAGCTGGAGGAGGGGCGTACTGTCAGCATTGGCTCAGAGTTCGAATCCTAAAGTGCGTTTCGTTGGAAAAAGCGTTCCAAACCACAGGTACAGCTGTTAGAAAGGTTGGGGGGGCCCCCGGGGGGAGACAACGCGGGGGATGACCGATATATCATCCTGAGGCGAAAAGGGGTCACAGTCAGCAAGCGCCATTGCTCAAAACTCTTACAGCAACGGGTCGAAAATATGGGGTTTTACTGGGGCCCAACCCCTTTCACAAAGTGGGCCTGTTCGCCCCCCGTCCTAAACCCTTTTGTCTCCTGTTGAATTTTGACAAAGCCATCGTTTACAGTGAGCTAGAAACACAAAGACGGGACAACTGATCAAGGGAGTCAAGTCCTCTTTACGGATGAGAGTCGGTTCGGTACCAGGCGATTGTCAACGCTTTTTTTGATTTGGGAGAGATCAGGCCCCGGTTTTTCCCCCGGTAACATGAAGGAAAGACCCCACCTTTCCTGGAATTCTTGTCGGGGAGGCATTATGCTGAAGGGGCGAACTGGCTTTTTTTCGACAGAGGGTCTGAAACCCGGGGATCGCTATTGGAGGAGGACTTTTTCCCCCATGTGAGTTTTCCGGGGTGCCGGGCCCCCGGACTTCATTTTATGGATGATAATGCACGGCCACACCCACCTTGCTGTTGAACACTGGAAAGTGAAGATATCACTCGAATGGTTTAAACCCAGCGTTCTCCCCCGATTTAAACCCCATCGAACATGTGGGGGGATGCTTTGGGGGAGACGATTCCACCCATCACCCGGAGAACCACCAACAACTCAAACGATGTTGATTGACGAAGGGGCCCCCCTACCTCAAGAAATGTTGCCCAGCTGGTTCTCAGTATGGGGCGGTGCGAAGCAACCATTTAGTAAGGTGGGGGGCATATACCATTTTAAGGAACATCTGCTTTTTGTTCTTCCTGTTGGATAACAATCATGAGTCACGATACTATGCGTTCAAAAAAGCTGGTTTTTTTTTGATATACCGTATGCGTAGTATTGTTTTCAGCGCCGATCCGGCCCTTTTACGTACATAATACTCTCCCCTTTCAGTTTCATGTCTCTCAGATGTTTTTTGTGAAGTTAGGCAAAAGCCCACCTGTTGTTTAAAGTTTTGCACACCATATATTTTATATATATATTCAACAGAATTAAGTCTATTAGATTACATTTTACTTAAATAGATATGTAAATGCATATTTTAATAAAAACAAAAAACATTCAAAAGAATCTAATGAAATTTGTGAAAGTTTTTAAAGTTTTTTTAAAAAAACATTTACTTCGGAAAATAATCTGATATTTTTGGTAGTATTGTCTTTTTTAGCATCAAATTGTCAGGATTTTGTTCGATGTCATTCATTTTATTATTCATTTCACGTTTGAAATGGGAGTCTAAATAACTGTGCTTACTTTCCCTGATATTCCTCATTCCGAAAGACGAGGAAACACACAGGAGCTGTATTATTCATTTCATTTTCTTCATCGGAATCTACATCAATGATATTTTTAAGCCATGGACATAAACTCCAAAATGTCTGTCTGCCATAATTGGGGCTGTACAAACATTATCATTACCTACAGCAATTAATTCTTCCGATAATACAATAGGTTAGTCCAATTTGGCTGATGTGTTCCTTATTTTGTTCATTTCCAGAAAGGAAATCTTTTCGTGTTATGTTTCGTGTAAGGAGAAAAAAAATGCATGAAAATACGTAGTAGTTGGTCGGAGCCGTTGTATTATTTCGTGTTAACCGATATTTCGCCTTACGGTATCCGACTATTTGCGACAACTTTTTTTTGAAAAAATGGAGATATGGGGATTTGTTTGTGATTTTTGTATTTATTTAGTATATTTTAAGGAAAAAAAATATTAGTATTAAAGTGGGTAAAAACTGGTGAAAATTTACAAAAAATTACATAAACGGGGTCCGTTCTATGCAAAACTTTTGTGAAAAATTCTCAATTTTTCACTTTTGATGTGTTACTTTATAATTCATGTTTGAAATGACCTTCAGGATAAGAGATATATTCATTTTTACTAAAACTATATATAGAGCACTTTATCTTAGTGATTATATGGAATTGCTTAAAAAAACAGTGATTATATTCACATAAAGTACTGTAAATTTTGATATAAAACAGTAATTGATAAATCTGAAGATCAAAACACTTCTACTGTTATACAGAACATACACAAAAATTTCCAGCAAATTAAAAAAAATTTTTTTTTCAAAACTGCCCCTGTGTGAGATTTTCGAAAAAAAAAACACATTTCGTGTAAAACGTATTTTAAAGTTTGACATCTTGTGTAAAGATATGGCATCTGCCTTTACTAAAAGCTTTACTGGCCAGTTTTTTGTTCTACAATTGGTCGATAAAAAGCAATTTTGAAAAAAATCCTGATTTTAGGGTAGTCGGATACCTTAAGTGTTTTCGCGTTAAACGTATTTCTCTTTCTCATTGTCCTTTTACATTCATCAACATTGCAAAATCACTCATCACGGAAGAACAATTGTACACAACAGCACTTTTTACATTTCCAGGGCGATAAAAAATGACAACTTCACCCATTACCTACTTAATTCAAATGTTTTTCTTTTAAATTATACTCTGGAATATGATGTTTATTTATGGGAGGATTAACATAAATGAATGATTGATGATCATTGGTATTTTAAATCATTTTTTTGTTTTTGTTTCCGGATGTGTACTTATTGAATCGTTAATAATGTTGTTTTGATGGATGAAACATGCCATTGTATAAATCCCTTGATTCCAGCTTTTTAATAAATCACGGGGAAGTATATAACGTTCAATGCAATTTATTTATGATGCATTAATATGGACATTTTTCATACGTGTAGAAATGATTAATTTAGGATTTAACGATGTGTTTTGAGTAAAAAGAAATGCTGTGTGTAGTGAATAATTTAAGTAATGCATTGCTAATATATGTGCATTCTATTAGTATTATTTAAAATAAATAGCACGTTAAGATGATTTTTTATTTACATAAATTTGTGACCATAAAGTTCTTGTAGGATCACTACCTATCATAAAATAATAGTAGTATATTTTTATGAAAAGTAGTCTAATTATACGCACTAAGTATATTGTAATAACTTTGGTTAATTAAATAGGTTACATCTTTAAACATTTATCTCTCTTTGTATAAAAAAAAGTTCTTCGTGATGCTGTAATAAGTTTCTGACGTAGTTAAGATTAGACCAACAGACTTGAGTGGAGGGATTGAATCAAATTTTTTGTCAAGAGCTTGGGGATATTTAAGTAAAACTGATACAAGTTTTGGGCGAAGATGCTGTGGAGGTTACACAAATTAAAGAGGGTTTAACCGTTTCACAAAATTGACGCACGTCATTAGAAAGTGACCAGCGTTCTGGGGGATCACAAACCACTCAAACAGCTGCTGTTATTGAAAGATTGGAACAAATGACGCGTGAAGAACTTCTGATAAAGTTGAGGTTGGTACACAGTGGCGCAACATTACACCCGCATTGCGAGGGGCAGGGACCTTGCCAGCCGTGATGGTACGGACCTTGATCTGACGTTACTGTCGATCAGGTGGCATAAGCAACACCAACACAAAACCATGATAGCGAGAGAAATTTTCAAAAAAGCTATATACATGAAATGTTTGAGCTGAAAGGGAAATTTTGATATTCTACATAAAAACTTTCTTCAAGAAAGATATGAAGGCATAGGTGTACCACACTGCACAAAAAGACACAAGAACAAAAAGTAGTTCTACATGCAACTTCTCGATAATAAAAGGACAAAATAAAACTACAATAACATGAAAAAAATATGACAGTTTTGCCTACATATAACATTAGCGAAAAGTGCCTGTTATTTATGTACTTCCTTAAAGTCACTCACATTTGAAGCATTTTAGTTCAGCTTGATTTTTTCTCAAATTATCAAAGAAAATTTTTAAAAACTTTAAAAGTAAGAATACGTTTTCTTAATTATATTATTCACTGGAATTACGATTTTTATCTTGTACTATAAAAACCACTTTAAAAATTGATCGGGGTGACTCAGTCACCCCAAGCGACCAGTCATGTTAAGATCGAATGCGCGACTGTTACCGGGTTAATAAATTTAACCTTTTAATTTCGCTCTTAATCAATCTAGAGACCTTAGTACTCTGAAGGGCCACAGTTTAGTAAACCTTTGGGTTTAATCTTTTCTGTTTATTAAGGTAAAGTAGAGCGTCGTAATTCACAGTCAACTTTGGATTATAACACTTAAGGGAATTGCCCGGATTTTGATAGGGATGGGGAAGCACTTTGAAATTTATGATGGAATTATGAAATGAATTTGTTAAGCAACTACCTGGAGTAGCAATATAAATGTTCGTATTTGTTTGACAAACGAGAAAGTGGTAATTGCGTGGTGGAAAGTTATTTGCTTTGTTTATAAATGTGTAATTAGTTTTAGTGTAAATTTGTTTTCCTGTTAAACTGAAGTAGCTTAATTCGATTGTTCTTTAAAAATTGACTCGGCTTTTTGGAAGCAAATTATCACAATTAAGCCAATTTTTCATTTTGTCAGGAGACAATTTATAAGTAATTTTGCATGAACTTTGAGAGTTAAAACACCTCTCGTTCCCATACGTTTTTGTTTTTAAGGGAATGTTTTGCGTTTATAGAAAAACGAAAGTTTAGAAACTTTTAAAATATTGATCTAATTAAATTAAATGGATATTCGAATAGTGGATGGTGTTCGAATAATTTACTAATCGATTATCACCCACTTTAAGCATCTTGTAAAACTTTTGATCTGGATATCCTTCATTCAAATTTATGAGATATGTACAGGGTGTGTGCGAATGAAAGAACGATTTTAAAAAATCATACGAGTTACAACCGGCTGTTTGCTTATAATTTCGAATTACTTTTTATCGGTTACATACAAGTTACGTTCTACTGTTGCATCCGGAATTTAATTTAATCCACTGCAGTTGTCACGACCCTTTTCTGCTTGCAGTTTCGTAAGTGTAACAAAATTAAGGTGAATTATACCGTAGACGTTCAAAGTGTTCTAAGAGTAAGTGAATTAGATTTTACTCATAATATTAAGTATCCTTTGCTCTTATACTTAGTAGTGTAGTGTATTTCCTACCCTGAATTGTTTCGATTTAAATTAGAAAAAAAAATTAATTGGAATTTGAACAGATTATGGCAGATCTTTACTCGAACACCCAAACACCAATAACCTTTAAATTTTATAAAAAGAAACAATGATTTAGTTACTGATAACATTTTAAAACATAGAAATTTTGTAAATTTTTTGCAATAATTGTTTAGAATACAATTATCCAAGTAAATTTATTAATAAATATATTTCATTTCCTAATTAAATCTTTTTTTATCTTGTTCACTATTTTTTTTAAAAAAATTCTTCTATTTAGCTTATTTAAAAAATATTTTTAAATATTTTAAAATATTTTAAGCGCTTACTTTAATTAATATATATCAAATTATATAATCATTCAAGATATTTACTTTGTAATTTTTTCTATTTGATATTATCTATTCTTAACTCTGTTCATTATTTTATTTAAAAAAATTTTTTTTTAGTTTTTTTTAAAAATCTTAATGGTTAGTTTAATTGCAAAATAACATCTTTGGTGGGGTACGGGTTTTTTTTCTTTTTGTGTCATTTAACCTTTACTTCATTTCGCGTAGGATCTTAAGTGAAGGGTTTTATTTTCGATTTTCATTTTTTATTTTACATGTAAGTTTTTATCATAATTTTTCTATTTTTCTATTCTTTCTAAAAATGTGTTTCTATGTAATTTTTCTATGTTTATTATTCCTCTCCTTGAGAGATTCTTTATTGTTCTATTTTCTTAATTTCTTTTTAATATATTATCAAGATTATTTCTTCCACATGTTGTGTTAGGCTTAACTTTTCAACTTTTTTTTTCCTTATTTGTCGAAAAAATTTTTGCTGTACGGGGGAAAGGGTTTGGGTCCATAAAGCATTTTGCTAATCCCAATTGCTGGCCCCAAATTTAGGGCAGCTTTAGAAATCATAATGGTTCCAGTTTAGTCCAAAGACTTTTTTTTATCTACATTTGTTGTGTCTGGTGAATTCCCTTCTTCCTTCTTTTTAAAAATGTGGTTCAGTACTTTTCACTTTTATTTTATTATACTATACATACATACATACATATATATATATATATAGTACATGTTCTTACATCATCAGGAAATACCCAGCGAATCGGGTAGGTAGTGGCTAGTATCTTTATAAAAGTGAAATTTCAAAATAATATAGAAAAGAACGAATAAGTAACAAATAAATTTGTTATCTAGTAATCAATAATACACAACTCAGAAATAATTTCCTGCAATTGCACCTGGAATTTCATTTATTCCATTAGCGTTGTCACAATGACACTTTTCTATTTGCAGGTTTTGAAAGCATATTCCAAAATTTTAAGCATTTATACTTTGATTATTTGTCATTAAACACACAAAATCAAAGCGAGTTCTAATGTTTGAAGAATGTCCTAAGCAATTTTCCATTTTTTAATCCCAAATGACATTCTTTCCAGAGTTTCCGAATTAAAATAAACAACACAAATATTCTCAAAATGAAGTGCACTCCAATCCAGCAGCGATTGTTAAGAGAAAAAGGAGATGAAAACTTTTCAAAATTCTTCAACTTTTCCAGAATTCATTTTGATTGGTATCATAATGAAGCACAGTATGCCTGAAGCACATTTGGTGAAAAATTGAAGAAATGCCAGCGCACTGAAAACTCTAATTTGATTATAAATTAGAAGAACGCGAATTCCTGGCTGTAAATTTAAATAATTGATAACCAAGTAGATTTCGCCGAAAATCAAATGGTACGTAATACGTTTGACTTTTTCTTAGGAATACATTGCCTAAAAATATGCAAAATTTGTCCCGAGTAGCATAATAAATGAGAGGAAACGTCCGTCCGGGATTACTTTAATAGCAACAAAAATAAAACATTTTCTAAAAATATATGCTTGCATTCCAATACTAAATAAAGTTAAAAAAAATAATATGAAACATGTATATAAACAAATTCTTAATAATATTCGGTCCTTCTTATAAAGTTAAAACCAAATTTGTGGCAAGAAACAACATTCTGAATGAGAATCTAATTGGAATATTTATTTTCTATATCTAAAATAAAGGCATGTTACGTATAAATGATGGATCCGATTTTAAGAAATCGTTTTATCGAAACTACTACACATATTACAATAAGTGATACATGAATGCAAAGAGAAATATGCCACGTTTTTTATTCTGTAAAAGTTGTGTGTTCTGTAACCCTCTTGTTATACGACATATGGCTAATCTGTAATCCAGTTCGTTCCGTACATATTGTAGCATCCCTCTATCAACGGTTCGTAATGCGACACAACTGCTTACTTGTCATTTTCTGTTATTTGTTGTGCCGATTGCAAACCATAGGGCTTAAGAGATGTTGGAAAGCTAAAATCATATTTTTTGACAATTTGAGATTTTTATATTTTTAAATTGTATAGAGATTTTAGTCTTTCTAAAAATACCTTACTTTAACATCTAGGGTAATTTGAAGCCGTTAAAACCTATCTTTAAATAATCGTTGAAATTGAGCCATGCACATTGGAATTGCAAAAAATTTAAACAAAGTACTTCGTTTTTGCTTAAAAGTTGAAGGCCTGATATAAGCCAAAACATGTATCTTTTATTGTAAATTGAGCCTTTTTTTATTTTTTTATTTTCTAGCCAATCAGAAGTCTCACTGTATACATTAAAATCAATTTATCTCAAAATGTAAATTTTGATGTTCGATGTACACACACATTTTTCTGATTAACTACTGTTCACAGGTATGTAAATTTTTTATGATATATTTATAAAGATGGCTAATATATACTAAAATAAGCTTTTTATTAAAAAAAAACTCACATTTATTTTTTACAAATTTTTTTATGTGAAAATGGGTCAGAGATTTCACTATGTTTGATAAAATATTTTATAAATTATGAAAAAATTCAATATTAGCTAAAATTTCATTTCATTAAAATAAGAAAGATGTACTTAAATATATGAAAAATTTCAAGCATGTACATATAACAGATTTTGAGAAATAGTACATCGAAAACAGCCAATTTAACGTTGTCGGTATAGAGGTTTCTTACTCTCCTTAACCCTTAACTTTCCACTGTTGCATTTCTGCAACATATGATTTGTTTTAATTTAACAGACTCAATATTTTTTTTAATTACTTACAGATTACTTATCTGAGAAAAAAAGATTACTGCTACGAAATACATGCTAATTTTTTCACTAGATAGGAGTAAATTTTTCCCAGAAATCACAAAAATTATAAAAATCTCTGATGACTCAAGAACTGTGTTTTTGCTATAAAAAGAATCCATTATATTTTATGCTTCTTCTTGTTTTTTGACGAAATAAATTACCAGGTAAGAAATTGAAACATTTTACGTTCATTTAAAAGTAATTTTGATTTTCTAATGGAAAAAGTTCGAAAGAAATTTGATTTTAATTATATGTTGCAAGTCTGCAACATTAGTCTTAGATATATGAATAGTTCGGACGAATTAAGAGAATCAAGTGAGGATGGTCTTATGATGATGATGTTGATTTTTACCTGATTGTGTCATCTAATGAAGATTCGGATAGTGACTGTGAAAATAGTATTGGTTCACAAAATATAATTCAGAATATAAAAAATTTCCATGATGATATAATAAATTAGATAGAAATATTTCAGTCAGAGAACCATTTTAAATTTTTAACTTTTAAGAATAATAAAACATTTTCAAAGAATTTTTTATGGAAAAATCAAAACATTTCGTTGAATGAAGATGTAATAAAATTCCATGGAGATGACACACTCCCAAGAGAAATTATGGATTTGGAGTACGAAAAGTGTAAAGTAGGAATTTGTCACGACAAAATCAATAAAAATTTTCATTGTATGTAAGGCTAAAAAGCAATTTATAACAATGAATAATAAAATCCTCATATAAAAAAAGTTTTGTAATTTACAGCACTACTGTGCAATGTTGCACATTTGCAGCAACCAAAAAAAAAATGACTGAAACTCAATTGAAAACAGCTTAAATTTTTTTTGTATATATTTTTCACTTTTATTATTACTTGAAGAACTAGCAGGTATAATTTTTTCAAAGAAATTTAAAAAATTGGGAAGTTAAGGGTTAAAAGTTTTTTCCCTTAAAAATGTTCCACCGTATTTCAAGTACACAGGCAACAACTCTCGCAGTTTTCCATTGACAATTAACAAAACTGTGCTTTACCCTCTCTATTGCTTTTTCGAGACGCTTGGCCCGCTCTACTTTTCTTTTACCCAAGTAACCTGTTTGTTAATTGATGATATCATCATAGAATGCTCTTGTTGGTTGATGTATCTTTTCCTTAGTGCAGTGCTTCTAAAACTTTCAATATTTGCCACCCAATGTTCAATCAAAACTTTCATCGCCCCCTTCATACATGAACTGCATTGAATTTAATAATACTATAGTTTGACGCTAAAGCTACAATATGACTTTATGCTCTTAAGTGCCTCCGGTGTATATAGAAGTCTCGGCCCCGGACGTATAATACGTCTGTCCGAAGTACGATATTTTCTGTACAATGCTGTTAACGAAATTAACAGATTTTATCAGTAATTAAATTTAAGGATGCATGTGGTAGAGCATGCTTAAAATTACTGGTTATAAAATAATGTGTGTTCAAAACTACTTGTAGGCTTAAAATTAGAAAATGTCATAAAAAAAATTCCTTACTTTAAATGCAAGACCATTTTGTAAAGTTGAAAATACGATGCCTTTCTGACCAATGTGTTTCTCTTTGTTTTCATTGTAAATTCCTTTTTTTATAGTAATATATCTAAAATAAATATATATTAATTTACAGAAAAAGGACAATAAATACTTTTTTAAATTATATATATTGTTTACCAATTTAAAATTTGTTTTTATATGGTTTCTATATATAAAAGATGAAACTTATTTAACCCTCAACTGGACGTGTGAATCTTTCAGATGCGTAATAAAAATACTTTTAGTGCTGCATCCACACAGTGGGTTGGAACACGTCACTCTTTCTTTTATCTGCCTTTCGTCACACGCCCTAGGATTCAGTGTCAAGGACGAAGGATTTCTTCATATTTCGGGCGGTAGAGGCCATTGAATCTGATAGATACAGCGAACACAAAAACGTCCGGTTTTTATGACTTTGCACTATTTTGTAAATTTAGATTTTTTCCTTGTACAATAGTAGTGTTTTCAGTTTTATACGAATATTTATATAATGTTATAAAGTATTTTACTGAAAATTCCATGTTTCTTGAATATTGTAAAGTGATTTGGGAAAACTACAACACAAGGCATTTTAAAATGTAAACATTGGTGACACGGTGATAACTGACCATTATTTTTGATGTTTTTTTGTATAAATATATCAATACTTGATTCTATTTTGAATATTATTTTGTCCAATATATTTTAATGTCAAATCTGATCAATAAAATGATTAAATCATCTTCAATCGTAAGTTTGAGGTGATGTATATGAGAGATGCCACGCGTATATGGATGGATTTTTTTAAGGGCGCAGAGCGGAGGGTAAATGAATTTTCAACATAAAGAACTTTTTTCGGGATTTAGTGACTTCGTTTAACATAGATCCGATTGTATAAGAACATAGGGCTGCGGTAGCCCAGTGGTTAAGGTATCGGATCATGGCAAGCATGCCAGGAGTTCGAGCCCAGTACCATTAAAGACCTGCCGTGTAACGGCGCGATGCACGTTAAATAAATCGAGAGCTCACACCT
Source organism: Trichonephila inaurata madagascariensis (assembly GCA_019973955.1). Classification (NCBI taxonomy): domain Eukaryota; kingdom Metazoa; phylum Arthropoda; class Arachnida; order Araneae; family Nephilidae; genus Trichonephila; species Trichonephila inaurata. The sequence goes on along the minus strand of BMAV01006616.1, from coordinate 21,226 downwards.
CTTCCCATTGGTGTAGTGTAGCTTAGTAGTAAGGAGAAGCGGGTGCTAGCTCAGGTGTCATCCTCGTCACTTGACCACGGTTCAAAATAACGTGTTCCGTCTCCAAAAGCCTTCGTGTAGCTGAACAGTGTGACATTAATATTCACTCACTCACCATGCATAGGAACAATAATTGAATTGTAACTTGATGCATTTTAAATACATTTTTCTTAGAAATAAAAATCTATTAATAATAAAAAAATATACCCATGTTTATTATAATAATTTTTCAAAGTCTCTGTGAAGCAAAGAAAATATGCTTGTGAATACTCCAGGAACAGATGGAGCAAATTGTCTTCTAAAATCCGGATATGGCTCAATTTTTGTCATGCTTCAGTCATTTTCATTACACATATCGAGATTTTAATCTAGGAGAGGTTCGTCTTTCGCCAAAGTGGCTCAGTTAGAGGCATGAAAGTACTGCCATTAATGTTAGAGTAAATTCAATTTACAACGAACTAAACGACATGGGGGATAATTTCGAGTCTCCCATTTTTTTATCGAGCACTTTGAAGGTGATTAGAGGCCCTAACTAGGTGGTTTCTTGTTACAAATAAGGGACATTGTTATCTCGTAAAAGATCCCTTAATTTAAAACTCCTAAAAACTCAATTTAGCTCTCTTAAGTGGCCAATAGGAGAGCAGGCTCAAAATATAACTGAGTAACATTTTAACTCTTACATTAACTTGTATTTGTTTTTGTCGATGAAAAAAGGCATTTTTAGTAAACAAGCCATGTCACAAAGGTTAACTAAAAGGCAAAGTAATTGATGATGATAATAATATAGTAATACCTTAACTTATACGCTACCCCGAATTACGCGATCTACAAATCTCGTCGATTTGTCTTTTGTTTGAGCTCTACACAATTAGCTTACTCATTTCCCGCTACTTGTTTAGCTTGTACAAGCTTAGGCGTGTCATGCGGAATCGACGTTTAGCAATTATTATTTAATTTGTGTTATTTATTTTTTATATACGGAGTTGCGTTTGTTATTACATGTTTTAATTGTTATATGTGTTATATCTACGTGGATTTTATAGACGGCTATGTCATCCAAACGAAATAGAGCTCCTAGCTCTAGAAACAAAGACTTTAGACCAGCGCTTCTTAAACTGTGGAGCGTGCCCCCTAGGAGGCGTAATAACTGTATAAGGGGGCGCGAGCATATTGAAAAGTCGAAAACAAAAGATGATTTTTAAAAAATATTAATTTACTGAAAGTAAACAAATAATATACATTCTAACGTAATAAAAAATGAAATATACATTTACTCAGATATAATACACTTATATAAACATATCAGTACTGAACGATGTATTTTATAATTAATCTAACAATACTGAGTTAAGAACAAGTTTAATAATTACCAGTAACCCCATAGGCTTAGCATACATAAAATTAAATATAAAAATTAACACTTATCTTGATATTGTGTACAGTTTGTAATTAATCTCTTTTCTGCCTGTTAAAAGTTATGCGGTGCGCTCCACAATGCCACCATTTACGTAGGCACGCGTATGTGTTGTATTGGGGAAAGAAAAGGAATTGAAAGTAAGCAAATCCTCTGAAATAAGTACAACCTTCGCAAACACTGTCAGTCCTTTTATTTGCATTCCAAAGCCTTATGAATAATTTTATGGATAGCAGTGCAAATAAAAGATTGTACTTCGGAAAGACGTACATATACGTCAGGGAAATTAAAGCTTAGGATGAACGAGACGTTTATATACGCCATTGGCACTTAAGAGGTTAAAATCGTATTGTAGCTTTAGCGTCAAAGTACAGTATTATTGAATTTAATACATTGTTATTGTATGGAATGGGAGGGGCAATTAAAATTATGATTGAATATTGGGCCTCAAATATTGAAAGTTTGAGAAGCACTGCTTTAGACCCAGTTCATTTAGCATATCGAATGACAGTGGTGGGGATTTTACAAAAGGCCTCAATTTAATTGATAAAGGGTTACAAATTTTAGAAAATATAGATTAAAATGAAGAGCGTATTTTTTCGTAAATATTACTGCTCTTATATATTATTTTCTATTTCATACACACTTAATGAAATTCTTTCTGCAAAATCAAAGTACAATAAACGAAAATCATAATTCATATTAAACCGAAATAGTACTTACGTACTATATAACGATATGTTTTACTCTTACATGTTTATCTGTTCATATCAGACAAACATGGTTTACTTGTTTATTTCAAAATATATTTTTAGATGTAGCATTTATTTGTTTTCTTATACATTTTTTTTCGTCTGGTTAAAAAACCATTTGTTGCAACCAATTTTATTTTGAAAATAAAGCTGAAATTCCATTTTTCAAAAAGATTTGTTCTGAAAATAAATTGCAAGACTGGATTTCGTTTTACGGTTAGATAGTAAGAAAATTCTTATTGTTCTATACATTCTTAGAAAGTACGAAAGAATGATATAGTTTACTGCACAGAAGCTTCAAAAACAGTTTTCTTGGTATAACATTTATTTTAAAAGAAAATACAAAATAATTAAAAAAAGGGGAAAAGATTTATATCTTTCTATAAATATATATACTATTATAATTGAATTTAGTGTGAGTAAAAGAAAAGTAAACCGCGTATAAAACTAATTTAATTTTTTTACGAATAAAAAAAACATGGAAAGTAGATTTCGGAAGAAATAATTGAACAAAATTATAATAAAACATTTTCCATATAAAAAGCTTTATAATATAAGAAATTGTTTAACTTTTTGTTTTCATATTTTATCTTGTTTTTATATTCGGATTGCATATATAATTTCAGTTTAAATCTAAAGGAAGAATATTTTTAATGCATAATACCATAAGAGAAGAGAAATTTTTAACATAAAAATCATAAATTTTAAAGTTAGTTTACTATGATATAGTTAGTTTATTATATCTATATGTTTCTCTGCATTTCTGTTAATTTTTGAATAAGGATGTGACGGCTCACGCGTCTTTTCTGTAACATAACCTCTGGGTTCTTTGACGGCCAAGATTAATGGCAACTCTTTTCCAACCAAAATCCAAGAAACGAAATGCGATTATGAAATGCAAATAAGATAGTAACAGATAGATAACAGAAGTTTCAGTAAGCAGTATGGCAATTTAGGGAAAGTTATGTTTGGAAGAGATACGAGTGTGAATTGACAGCCTATCATAAAGTTACCGAAATATCCAGCCATTGATACAAGGTGCATACCGTTGCACGCGCGCCCAGACATCTCCGTACCGTGATAGAATCTTTGTTTGGATTAAGGTAGGATTGATTATTTGATATTAGATCTTGTAATATCATCAGAATTGAGAGTAAGCGGATAATATAATTATTTAGATAAAGTGGTCTAAATTACGCGATTCGGTTTAAATATCGCTGTGTGTTTGGTTCATTTGATTCTCACTTATATAAATTTATCTAAATTGTTAAAGGTTTAAGTTATATTCTTAATAAAGTCATATTAAGAATTTTAAAATGTCTATTTATTTTGAGAATCCTACACCTCTAATTCACGCTAACAATGCCAGATATGGTCCCCAAAGAGCGACCATATCACAATGATTTTCAGTAAATACAATAAAACAATAAAATGTTTCTGAAATATAAAAATTTTGATAATACTTTAGAAAATGTATACTGAGATACATCAAATCTAAACGGTTCTTCTTTAATGCTGGTCAAAAATTTTAAATTATTTTTCATAACAACTATAAAAAGTTATTTAAATTTTGAAAAATGTAAACTCTTTTTTTTTATTATCCATATTGTTACGGAAATACGGACATTGTTCTTTTCCTTGTTGAAAGGGTATTGGGATAGAAAAGATGGTTTGCACGTAAAGAGAGAATACTCTTTCAGTAAAATTAGGTAAATAGGAGTGGCCTTGGTGGCAGGATTGTCAAGCAATTCCGTCGCCAAATATAGCGCCAATATTCCAGGACAAATATAAAATAGTCAGAATGATTATTTGAGGAGATCAATTTCTTTAAAAGAGTGACCTATTAGGTTTTTCTTCCTATAAAAAGGGGTCACAAGAATTAAACATCCGAGTCAAACATTTGACATCGATTTTGCGTTTCATTTACTTCCGTGATCATAATGTATTGGGATCACGGATTTGTATTGCCTTCTATATTTGAGTGATTTTAGAATTTGTGCTGTGACTGTTTCCTGTTAGAAGAAAATCTGTTTTTATGTTAGAAAATTTCTAAGTAAATCTCGATTTATTTCAAACGAACCATTCGCTTGACATTTGGAACTTCAGTCAGATGGGTTAACACAATGGAAGCCTCGCATTTAGGCAGGAAACAGTTATTACATTTTTAACAAATTAAAATTAAAAATCTTTCAAAGTTTTTTGCACAAACCGAATACCCATTCCTTATTGACACTTTCTTGAACATTCATATATTTAAACTGCCCAGGATGTTTAAAAATGGCTGTGAAAATACTTAAAATTTAACTGATAATCATCAATTGTCAAGAAATCTACCTGGAATAAATTTCTTAAATGCGTGATCATTTTCACGGTGAGCGACGAATAACAGTTAACGATATTATGGACAAATAGAGCATAAGTTATTCAAATGTACAAATCCCTATATGGAACAATTAGCAATTTTGCATAATTACTGCAAGGTCCTTACAATTTTACACACACACACAGATACAAAAGCAGAAATTTTAGGATGAGTATTGAATTGCTAAAATACAGGAAAAGCTTTTTTAACGTGAATGTTAATTTGTGATGAAAGTTTGATGCATGATTCTATACAAGGTCTCATTATTCCTCGATATAATGTAATACATTATGAAATAGCACACAGAAAGCTAAACTATTCCACTGAAAACAAAACCTTGGTTATATCCTAGAAAATTGGATCTATTGTTTTTTGAGACACTAATGGGATATTATGTGTGTAGAACTTCTTCATAAGCAATGTATGACTTATAGTATACGACAGTAAGCATTTGGAGGGTTGAAAAAGCATACCAGTCTAAAAAAATGTTCCATTACAAATGACTATGTTCTTTTCCTCAACGTAACAGAACTTTGTTTATCTGACGTAATTCAAGAAAAATTAAGGAAGTCTCACCGGAAAACCCTCAAACATCCTCACTTTAGTCTGCAATTAGCTACTTTTGAACTACCATTTGTTTGGATCTTTCAAATAAGCGTTAGCAGGATAACGATTTTTCTTCGAATGGAGAAGTAAAAGAACTTGTATACGATTGACTTCGAACCTTTTCTACAGCTTTTTTTCCATTACAAAAATAAAAATGTACCAAATACCTTGAAAAAATATGCAGATTTTAAGGGGAAATATATGGAAAAATAATATTGATGTAATTTTAAGCAGTAATATTTCGAATAATGCGGTAAATTGCACTCGAATTAAAACATTTTGCGTGGGGGAAATTAATTAATTAACAGCAGTTATTGAGGGATGAGTGAGCTTGGTACTTTTATATCCACATTTATTTATTTACGTAGAAAAAAAACACCTTATTCACAAACATCAAATTCACAAAACAAGACATTAACACGCGCAGTTTATACGACGCTTATAAAAGTAGCGTTTATTCTCTCCAGAAATTGCATTTTTTAATTGTGGTCAATCGGAATATATTTAAATCATATGATTTCCGGTAAACCAACCCTTAAAAAGTTTTTTTGGGGTTTTTTTTTATTGGGGGGTTTATGGTTATTTCCCGTTAGGGGGAGTACCACTATCACAGGGAAGTTTTGGGAGGATTTGAAGACCATAATAAATTTCCCTTTGGGAGAAGATTTACACAAATTATTATATGCATACATACACCCAGGGACCACGGAAAGAGTATCGCCCCATCCTCACCAAGGTAAAGGGGTTAAACCCCCGGGCCGCAGGGTCGATTTCCAGCTTTTTATCCCTTCGTAAGAAGATAAATGAATCCCCAAGTGTGGCGGGGATAACTATATAAATTTCCGGGTCCCAAAACATACGCACAAAACCGTTTTGGCGATGGGTTAAAAAATTCTCACGTTCGAACGGAAGGTACCCAGAACAAACCCCTTTTTTCCCTTTCCCTTTGGTGACCCTGGGGGGCAAAGGAACTCACCCTTTCACGCGCCACAGTCGGCCGCCCCCCTTTTCCCCCGGGAAAAAGAAACCCCTGCCGAAAACATTGACGCAAAAAGCCATTTTAAAAAGTCGTCTCACACAAAATGAGGGCAATAAAAACCGTTCCCAAAAATGACGTTTTTTAAACCCGCCGCACGAATGACGCGAACACACCGGAGGGCAACAGCTTATATGCTCGCCACGAATATGGTAGCGTTTTTTCCCTATTCACCGAAACACTGCAGGGGAGGGGGGGTGGGGATACCGAAAACCCAGTCCCCAAAATCACGCGAAGACGATCGTTTTGGCGACCGGTTAAGTAATCACGTTCGAACGGAAGGTACCCAGAACGAACCTTTTTTTTGGGAACCAAAAATCCCGGATTTTCCCCAAAACCCGACTGACCAATTTTCCCCGGGAAACTTTCGCTCGGGAAAACCCACCACTAAAAGTCAAAAAACCCAAAGGGGCACACTGGTTTTGGCCCAAAATGGGTTTAAATATCAGAATACGTTCGAAACCGGGTTTTTGGGAAAAAAGAAAAAATGGATTTTTCCTGATATTTAGTGTCATTTTGATTAGGGGGTACATGTAGGGCAATTGTTTTAAGGACATTTTAAAAAAAACATTATTTAAATACATCTTTTTTAGAAAAAAAAATTAACTTGAAATTTTTTTCAAATGTTTTTTTTTTGTAAAAATGCTTCATTGTATTAATTTTTTTTGCCTGTATATTCCCCTTTCAGCCCTTTCTGTGCAGAGGCTCAACTATGTTTTTTAAAAATTCACATTTTTTTCAGAGTTATAACTATTTGAAATAATTATCGGCGTTTTTTTAAAATTTCCCCCTTCTTTTTTTCCCCCAAAACATGGTTTAAAACCCGGGATTTCCAAGTTATGGTTTTTTTCAAAATTTAGTTGAGCCTCTGTACAGGGGTTTCGGATTTATAATTTGCAAAAATATTATTATAATGAAATTTTTTTTTTAAAAAGGGGAAAAAATTTGGAAAAAGGTTTTTCCCTAAGTTAATATTTTGCCAAAATTTTTATTTAAAAAATTTTTTTTTGTCATAATGCCCTTTTATAGAAAAAAAATTTTATACATGTTTTCCCCAATCCAAGTGAAACCAAATATCATGAAAATTATCCATTTATGGGTTTTTAAAATCATGGTTCCGAACGTAATTTGGGTTAACCCTTTAAATTTCACACACATACACAACAATATATATATATATGTATATATATATATAGAGAGAGAGAGAGAGAGATAAACTAGGGGATATATATATATATAAGAGAGAGAGAGAGAGGTTTTAACCCGTTTTGCCTGATTATCCCGAGTTATCTCGGGGTTTGTTTTACCTTCCTTAATTATTATCCCGAGAAAAAATCGAGGAAAGCAGAATTTTTTTTAGTAAATTTTGGTTTTATTTTTTTTACCCCGACCGAGGAAAATGAGTTGATTGGGAAACCCGTTTTATTTTGGAAACCCCCCAAAATTTTGTTGGTTTCCGGGAAACTTTTTACGGGACTAGTCAAGGGTTTTCCCCACCGTATAAAGCCAAGCCCGGTTTTTGGATTGGGGGGATGCACAAAAAAAGTATAGTTCCGCTGAATGTTAAAAATGTAAAATAATGGCGATGATGCAAGGAGAAGGGCAATGATTTTTCTTTTTTTAGTGATTTGAAAAAAAAGGGGGACATTGAAAAAAAGGGGAAATGATGATCTACATGTCGCCTACATTTTGTACCCCAAATATGGAGGTTCCTGATTACCTAAACAATTTATAACGGAACTGATTGAAAAAATAATTTCTGAAAATCATCTTTACGAGTTTTCTGCCACATCAGGAAGACCAGCCTTAGTTCATCACCTCTCAGGTTAACCACGGGCATTTTTTCCCGATGTTTTCCCGCTTTGAAAAATCACATCCAACGAAACTGTGCTCCCCGTAAAAGAGATTACAGAGGAAAGCCATTTAGAAAAGATACCAGCTATCAATGTACGGAGTGCCAAGTATCACTTTATATTGTCCCATGTTTCAAAAATTATCATACAGATACTAATATTTAACTTTTTTTCCATTTGCCCGAGATGATAGGGCATAGTAAACTAATATTAAAACTAAATGTTTTTTACACCTGTAAAAAATTAAAAATTCAACTTAAAAGCTAAATATTTTGTTTTGTTTCGTTTCCGTGTATTTAATAACAAAATAAAAAAAATGTGATGATTTTTTGCAATTTTTTTTCAAAAAAATTTGTAGGAGGAGCGGTTAAAGATGAGTACTGAAGTTTCTACGATTATAAATATTGCAAGTGTGTTTGTTTATTTTCAATCATATACCTAAAGAAAAATATCAACATGCTTAAAAGAACTTTATTTTTTTTTTTTTTTATTTACATTTAAAAAATAAAAAAAAAAAAAAAAAAAAAGGAAAAAGAAACTTTTTTTCAAATTTATGCAACATTCGTTTTTTTCCCTTTTGAAATCTTTTTATATATATGATCTAAAATTTTTAAAATTTTATTTTCCATTATCTCAATTTAGTGTTACAAAAATAAATATAGTGTTATAAAAATATATAAAAAAAGTACAGTGCTTTGATTTAAAATCTAATTTGATAAAAAGTTTTGATTAAAGGTACAAAAAGAAATACATAAAAATTAGAGGGGTTATGATGACAATATCATTCAAAAATAAAAAAACATGAAAAAAAATTTAAAAAGAAATACAAAAAGAAAAAAGACACATGAATTAAAAAGCAAAAAGAAAAAAATTAAGTTTTTTTTTTCCCAAATACCCTATTGAGTTGCTCATACGTTTTTTGGCCCGAAAAATTATTTTTTTTGTTTTAAATCTTTTTTTGTTACTTTTATTTTTAAGGCCAAAACTTTCCTAATTCTTTTGTGTTTTATCATAGATCGATAGATGGCGCTCTACGAAACTATTTATCAGATTTGAGAGTGAAATTAACACAGAGGAAAAAAGAAATAACACAGAAACCATGAGAGATTCTGAATAAAAATCACTCTTGAGGTACTTCTTTACACACTTTATTCTATTTTCTTTAAATGTACAAAAGTATTTGGGTTTGTTTTCTTTTTTAATGCTTTTTAGTTTTTTTAGGAAAAGAAGCAAAAATGTTTTTAATTTTTTTGCTTTCTTTTTTTTTTATTTTCCCAAAAACAAAAGAAATTTAGCAGAAGAAAGTGAAGGACACATAGAATTAGTCACTTAAAGTTGGTTTTATAGTGCCTAATTATTCATTAAATGTATTCATTAAATTATTTTTGAAGTATTCATTAAACAGGACTGCTTTTATAATTTAAGACAAATTTTGTTAGATTTCTTAAAATTAATGGAATTATAAACACACAAAATAATACTTTCTATTTATAAAAGAAAATGAATCAATAATTAACATTTTTAATTGGCGAAAATACAGTGAAGGTTCAGATAGATAAATTAAACGTATTAAAAATACCTCATATTGCATTTTAATTTTTCTTACTTTTAAAATCTCATTTTCAGTTTTGGCGCAAATTTTATTATTGATATAAACAAAAAGAATGTTTTAGAGCAATTTATGCTTATTGGTCTTTCATGTATGAAATAAACATTAATTTTGGAACAGATAAAAATTACGGAAGCTTAAAGAAGTCGTTTTAAGAAGTTTTGTTCTTCTCTTTGATGTAATATGTCTTTTTTAATTTAAACCTTTTGGAACCGGTTTTACAATATATTACATTAAATTTAACTAATGAATCAAAAACAAAAAAAAAAATCCTTTATCTTGTCAATAATTAAAATAAAGAAAGAAAAATAAGAAAGGAAATTAAAGAATATTTTTTTAAATATTTTAATGCCGCTTTTATTATTTTTTTTCCAGTTTCATTTCCAAAATTAGTTGTCAAAAACCTTATATTTATGTTTTGTTTGGAAAAAATAAATTTTCAATCCATTATCTACGTTACAACACAATTTAATTTCTGAAAATATTCTGATTTTTAATTTTTTGTTAATAAAATATTTAGATCCATAGGAATATATTACAAAGCTTATAACCAAAATTTTGAACATTATTTTTTATCACAAAATAGATAATTAAGTATCCCCCTCAAAAAGCTTGTTAACTAGCTCATAAGATTCATGGGGGGGAAAAATTTTAAAACAAAATTTATTTAAAATATTAATAATTATTTAATTTTAGCATATAAGTCTTTTTTTAAGAAAACTAAACTTAAAGTACTTTTTATTTGGATCCATTCTCGAGTTTTTAAATGAATTAATTTTTATTTACTTTTAAAACCTTGACCTTTATTATACATAATGTTAAATTTTAAAATTGCAAAAAATAAATAAATAAATCAAATAAAATTCATCAGTAATTAACATTATTTTTATGTATGTTTTTTTTAAAATATAATGCGAAACAAATTGAAATAATTGAAATAAACTTAAAGGCATACACAGCTGTAGAAACATTTTTATTATGTTTAGTTTCGAAATATTTTGAAAACAATTTACCGAATGAAACAAAATCGTGTACAACTTTGCAACCTAAGGCTTTAACAATAATTATTAAAACTTTAAAAATATATACAAGAAGGATAAAATGGAAATCTTGTCTAGTAATACAAAATAAAAAAAAAATAAAAAAACACGCAAGACAGTCAAAAAGATTTCAAATCCATTTTTCAAAGAACTGTAAAGCAGTATATGATTTGAATACAACAAAATATGTATATTTTTTTTCTGTGGAAATCGAAATAAGAAAATCCCTTTTTTTCTATCAAAAAATGTAAGGAAAGGGGAAACACGATTTCAACAAAAATATTTTTCTAGGCTAACCGCCATTGACTTTGGAAAAGTGTTGCATGTGCTGTCTGCAAAGTAATTATTTTGGGAAAAAGGAAAGTAAATTTTGTATAAATTCAATAATTAAATCTAAAAATACTATACTTATATATATATTTCTATATTTTTTGTTAAAATATCAAGAAATTAATTGATTAAAAACTCTCACATGTAAAATTTTGCAAATTCCTTTGCAAGTACTTATAGAAAGCTATATCACTCTCCATAAAAAAATTTTTTCGTGATGCTGTACTAAATTTATAACGTAATATTCGTATGTACTAAAATCATTTATTCTATTATAATTCTGATCAAGTAAGCATGAATAGCCAACTTTTTGAGTTCATAATAATGGATTATGATCTCAAATACATACTATGTAGGGATCGCAATATCGGACCAAAAGTTCAATACCGGTATTCGGTATTTTTTAGATCTTTATACCGGGATACCGGTGTTAATACCGGTAGTGAAATTTTAAAAAAAGGAAGAAAAATACAGGTGTTTGTTTTAGTTTTTTTGTTTTTTTTTATTAGAAGTGTAAATATCTCAATAAATTTTGTAACTTATAAATTATTACAGTATATAAAGAATCACAAAAGTAAAAAAAAAATCTTATTTATTTAAATCACAAAAAAGTGTAATTATCACTATTCAATTTGTGGTACTATTGCAAATTTTTGAAATATGATCTTAAAAAACATAATACATCAATTGTACTGTATGATATACAAGTACAATGTGAATAACAAACTCACCAATTTAAAAACTATCGAAATATTACGCACTTTCCTCACAACTACAGCCTTGTTTTCACTTATACGAATATCAGACTGCGAATCCTGAGCGTGTGCAGTATCGCTCTGAGCTGTAATTAGGAAGTTTTGGCCCGCATCCTTTGAAAGATTCAAATATTTTATCACTTTTTTTGATTCTACGATGCAACTTTATATTCAGTGTAATTTATTTAGCCAGTTAGAGAGAGACATAAAATCAAAAACGTATGTTTTGCAATGTTGGTGATTTCTAAACATATAATGGAGACAATTTAAAAAATTCGGAACTAGTTTGATAACACGGGGCACGCGCCAAGTTGTTGTTTATGTTCGCCAAGATGCGTGATAACATTACAATATGGTTACCTTAATATTTTTGCAGTTTTTATAATATTGCAAGTTTCCAGTACTTTTTAATTGATAATCATTATTAATGTTAATATATATTACGTAATTATTTTATTAATTATATAATATAAAAATACCATTATTATTGTATGTAATAATCATATAATCTTCGTTGTTTCTAATAATTGCTTTTTTATTATTGATTTATAAATTTTATTACATATTATGTTATTTATTTATAACTATTATTATGTTCTTTATGCATAATTATTATTTTGTTATTCATATATAATTACTATGTTATTTATTTATAATTATTACGTTATATGAGAATTCATATGAATAATCTTTATATTACAAAACGATGATTTTTTCTTTGTTATAATTACTCTATTAAATTATATTATATTATTGTTATTATATATAATAATTATATTAAGTCCTACTACATGAATATTATATATAATTACTATTAAATTATATTATAAGATTATTATTATGTACTGCATGTTATTAATAAATGTAACTTTTTAATATATTATATTGATATTCATTATTTATATTGATTTATCTTGGTTATTCTCAATCTCTTCCTTTATTCTTCTTTTGAAGTATATTTCAATGTATTTCGAAACAATTTTTAAAATTTATCTTCCTGACGATTTGATTCACTTAGGTCGCCATCTTGGATTCCATTCCAGCGACAACAAGCTCTGTACTTGCCCCGTGATATCAAACTAGCATGTAAAATTCCAGTAAATACCGAAGAAACGGTTTTTCAACTTGTGAATACCGTTATTACAAAATTGTACATATGGCTCAAAATATCGGATTAGGTTTCTCAGTATACCCGTATTGGAATCCCTAATACCATTAAGAAAGAACTAACAATGCGTTTTACTAACATTTTATATTTATTGAATTTTAATCTAATTCGAATCTGAGAAAATAATAAGTAAGTTCGAAACAAGAAACATGCAACGTAATCAAACAAAATCAACATAGAACATTTATAAGCATGAAGCAGAAATCGGAAACAAAAATTACATCAAACATGCATCAAAAATACTCCACAAAATATATGATAATATTTTTGAATGTAATTTTCGAAGCTGAAGCACGATCATAAACTAAAAACACATCCTTCATACTTTTTTTAAAAAACATAAAATAAATTCTTCATCTCTAAATCCTTCCGAGGTACACAATTTTCTCTTTTTTTCATTTCGGAGCTATTATTCGACAACAAACCTTGCAAATTCGTGTAATTTATTCGGAATGAAATTGATCAAATTCAGTGTTTATCTTCATTACTCCAAAGCAATTTAGGTTGACAGTCAAGCTCGCAGTTAAAAAGATGAAATTAAGATTAAAGTTGAAAACGGCTGTGTAGAATATGTTGCAGAAAAAAAAATTGTCATTCCCTCTTAAATGCATTTCCATAATGAAAGTCCTTTTTGATTTCACATTCTCGAAGCCTGAAGTAATAATGAAAGGAAACGCATAAATTTCAAGCTAGATAAAGGAAAAAGATTGGCATGCTGTCTTGGAAACTAGTAAAAGCGTCAAATTTAGAAACATGTGCATATATTTATAGCTTTAATTTACTAAGTTATTTGATAATTTTTTACCTTTTTTTCAATTTTAAATAAAGTGTCTGGAAGGTCATTTTTTCATTTTATTTTCCTTGAATCCATTAATTATATATTTTGACTAGTCATTTTTACGGCGTTCCATGCTTCATGGGTCTTTGTTAAAATACAAAAGAACTTCTAGCTTGAGATGTTTATACTTTATTGCAAGGAAAAGAGGATTTTTTTAAAAGGAAAAAGGGTTCTTTTTTTCAAGTATAAGACGTGAAGGATAGAACTAGAATAGTTTTTTTTTAAAAGACCAGAAACAAGAATAGCTAAGCTTGTTTATCACGTGTTTTTGAAAACACGTCGTTAGATATTTCACGTTGGAACATTGTATTAATTACAAAAAAGTTTAAAGACTTAAGCATTATCAATAACTGTAGACGTTGTAAAAATTATTTGTTCTTAAACATAAAAGTGTATATTTATATATGATATTAATACACGATGCACTTAATTACACGATGCATGACATGATATTAATGTACTATATACTTAAATAGGTGAATTTTTGTTAACGTTGCACTATAAAACGACACGGGGCTAATTTTGAACCATTGGCAAGTGACGGGGGAGGCATGGGCACGAGCTGGCATCTCCCTCTCATTACTCCCACACCACGCAAACGGAACTTGGAGCCTCTTCAGATTCAACATGCAGCAGTCCCTACACCGCAGGTGCCAGTGATGATAGGTTCAAACTCATGATACCCCGGCCCGTTTTTTAAATAAATAAGAACATAGTTAAAGTCTATTAGAAGTAGCCTAAAGGTTAATATTACTTTCTGTTGAATTTATTTTATGTTAAAATTGTAATATTCGCAAGCAACGCCATTCATGGCGATTCAATTGAAACATAGGAAATGTTTACAATGTGAAAAAATGATGCCAAAAAATGATGCCAGCATGGCATCATTTTTGGCGACCATGTTGGCAACTTGGTGATTAGCGGGGCAGAATTTGACATGCTGTAGTGCCACCTGGTGGGGACCTACAAAAAAAGGATAGCACAATAACATCCACAAAAAATTACATACACATGCCAATTTTCATAGTTTTCGGTTGAACGGTGTTGGAGTAAAGTGAAGTCATACATGCAAACAACCGTTTTCATATAGAGAAATTGTTTGCTGATATATTGGCCAAGCCGCATGTCCACAGCAGACCCCATGCTGCTCGCGGCCCGCGAGTTTGATGCCCCTGGAGTAGGATTTGAATGTAATGCATTGTGCCTAATAAAGTGCAAGATACACAAAGAAAATTATTAGAATTCTTGATTCTTAGAGTCCCCCAAAAGTAATCAGCATAAAAGATCAGACATAATATATGTAGAAACATTAAAACTTGTGTGGATACATATAAATCTTCCTACCTATAAAACTGAATCATGCGATATAATCTCTTTATTTTACTCATTTATTGATGAGATCAACTCTGAATAAACCCAAAAATTTAAAACACGTTTTCCCTAGACAGAACAACAAGTAAAAAATTCACCAAAACATGCTTTGGACATTAGTCACTTGTGAAAAGTGACTCAAGATATCCATCACGGGGAGTTTTTGTATAAAGTTCTGTCTAAAATTTGTGTGTTGCTTTCATTATTAATGACTTTCAAAACATTTTGACTGGTTTGAGACCTATGTTTACTTTCTCCGTTGTTCTCGCTATGTGTTAGAATAATTTTTGACTACAGGTTATTTTTCACTCCTTTTAGTTTTATTTGGATTTAAACTACTCTTTATAAACTAGTATAACTATTCACTTACAAATACATTTTTTTCTCTTTTGTTTATTGTCTCCCTGTTTAAACGAAAGGAAATTCAGAAATATCTCAGAATCTATTCTCTCTTCTTTTGTTATTGGGCTTTAAATTACAAGGAATACATCAAAAGAATTTTAAGCACCAATGTTTTTAAGCTATGCATTTCCAAAAAAATATTCATGATATATTTATTCTTTTTAAAGGGGAATTCAAATTCAGACAGAAATTAGAATAATGCTGTATATATATATATTTATGAAACTTGTGTAAGTAAAACGTATTGTCTTAAAAAACACATAAAGTGAATACGTTTGAATGTTAGTTATATGTTTTATAACTAATTAATTACAATCATACATTCTTTTGCTTTTTAAGTACAGTAAGACCCTGCTTAACGCTGATTCGCTTAGCGTTGTTCCGGTTTAACGCTCTTTATTTTCAATTGTGGGATTCCCCGAAATTACACACAGCGGTAGGCTTCCCGATATCCGAAGCAGTTTATCTATGTTTCTTCTTTCCAGCGGTGTTATACGAACGTATTTTTATCGTTTCACACATTTTTTAACGTTATTGTCAGTATAAATTTATATAATATAACGATTGCTATAGTGACAAATATTATGATTTTTTGTTTTTATCATGGGTGATAGTAAAAAACACGAAAATAAAGCAACAAGAAAAAAAAAGCAGGAGAAAATTTTGCCAGGAGTCCAAAGGAAATACGGGGCGTTGTGGATGCCTTCCACTTAACAACATTTTCTTACAGAGCGCAAAAGGAAAACGCAAATTACATTGGATGCCTTCTTGATAAAAAGGCAGAAAATCGGAAATACAGAAGATACTGTATGATCTGTGAAATGTAAACATACTGACTTAGAATTTTATTTATTTTTATATGTGTATTCATTTATTATGTTTCTACATTTGAAGGGAATACAATTTTGTTTTATTGTTATAAAACACATAACTAATAAATTTAATGGTAAAATACCTGGCCAATTTTCTACCCATCTTCCCCTAACACCATTATTTACATGATGAGGTAACCTCTTTTAACGCTGTTTCATATTACGCTCTACTTTGATGGAACTTTAACCCCGCGTTAAGCGGGGTTTTACTGTAGATAATAAATAAACTTTGCAAAATTTAAGGGGAAAGGGGGTCACTTCCCATAACTTTTAACAAATCTTTATAATGTTGTCTTTATAATGTTTATCTAGTTAACTGTGGCACACACACATCGCCATTTGAAAGCACGTAGCTATGTGCTTCACAGTAATCGAACAATGACGAATGTTATTGTCAACCACAAAGTGTGTCTGTTAAAATATATCATCAAAACGATGGGTTTATTTTTTAAAAAAAATAACGAATTTATTAATAATACTTATTGTAAGGGGAACTACAAAGTAATTTAGCTTGATCGCGAAATCATGAGACCGACGGACCTTCCGACTTTTTTATGGATGTTTATGTATTTTAGTGACCATCAAAACTCCCAGACTGAGGCATACACTGATTTACTTCCTTCTTTACTGACAAAATATATTTTAACTATCTCGAAACTAAGGAAGTTCTGAGGAGGTGCTGTAGGGTTGACCGCACACAGTCCTCTTACTAGAAAGCCTCCTTTCCTTTCCCACCCCAGTAAAATAACTGTTCTTTAGCTATCACTGCATCAGGTCATTACTCTACATTACTCTGTTACATGGCTGTAACATAAAACAATGGGCATTTACACCACTCGATAGTAGGTAACTTCAGCCCAACAGAGCTATGAATGAGCTCAGCACCTGTTCGGAGTCACACATTTGTCCTATGGCTGAAGGAACCCTATAATAAATCTACTATCCCATTTTTGCCTCTTTTAGGCTAACATCTAAAACACATCATCATCACACATGAATAAATTCGATTTGAAAACTTATACGCTGTTTCAGTTGGTGCATACGGGGGGACGCAAGACTTCATCTTTAATTTTTCATATTTTTCATTTATTTCACTCTGGCCTTGCCTCAAAATATTTCTCGTTTTCTGAAAAGTTACAATTTAAGTAACCAATGGTCACTACTTTTCACGCAAGACGAGTATACTCGTCATGACGCAAAATCCTGCAAATTCTCCATGACGTGTATACACGTCAATCGCAGTAAACTGGTTAAGGATTATTTTTTAAGTCATAAACTCACCAATTTTTATGGACATTTATTGCATTTTCTTATTATTCAAATGAAAGCATTTAAAAAAAAAATGAATAGCTTTTTTTAAAAAAATCATATGTGAGGTAACATGCAAAATGCTTCCAAACAATAAAAATTAATGAAAATTTTAACCCGTAAATTTTTTTTATTAAATTATTTGACAAAACCCCTCATTAAAGCATTTATTCATAATAATACAAATATTTGTGCAAAGTTTTAGGTATCACAGAAGTAGAATCATTAAAAATATTCCTTTTGTATGTTTTAATTGATATTTTTGATAAAGAATTTAAATTTTAACCCTTTTTTTTTTTTTGTAATAAATAGCAAAGATTGTTAAAAATATTCTAATTTAGTTTGAGTAAAATTTTTAAAACTGTATTATAAAAGATTTTTTATTTTCTAAAATAATTGAAAAAATTTTTTTCATTATTTTAAAGTCACCCTTAATCATTTTTTTTAAAAAAATAACTTATTGACATTTTAAAATTGTAAAAAACATGTAAAAGCTAAAAAAATTTTCCCAGGTCCCCGTCCAGTATGTCAATAAAATTTGTCCAGTGATCCCGGAAATGGATTTCTGGGGAAAGGGATTCTAATTTTAAATGCAAAAGGAATAGCTACAGTTTTTTTTTAAAATTTAAACCCAAATTTTTTTTTGAAATCACCTAAAAAAATGAATGATTATTTTTAACCAAAGGACAAATCTGAAGAATCGGGAAATTAATGGAAAATTAATATTAATTAGCAAATATTTTTTTAAAAATATTTTTATACACGAGACCCTTTTTAATTAATTTGTTTACTTGAATATTAAAGTTTTTTAATACTTTAAGGGAAATTTTTTAATGCATGAATAATACTAGGATTATTTTTATTGAAGTGGATTTCATAATTTTGAACAGAACCCACCCAGAGTGTGAATAGAGCCCCAAAAATAGCATTATACACTGGTGTGCAAAACTTAAGCAACGATGAAAAAATTTAGCAGATAGCCTGAAATTGCAGAAAAATCGGGAGATCAGTACAGTGAACACGTAAGTCAGTAGAAACGTCAGGGTATGAAAAATATCGGGCCCAAAAACCAAAGGATGGAGCGCACGAAAAACGCGGATGTCGCCCCCTGTAGTAGAAAAAAAATTGATAGAGATGAAATTTCAACATATTCACGCAAGTGCCAGTGAGTCAGTTCAAAAAATATGGCTAGAAAAAACCCGGACGACTTCCACGTGGAAAATGATCGGAAAGCTGGAGGAGGGGCGATTGTCACCAGTGTAGCTGCAGATTTCGGAATCAAAAAAAATGCCGGCCTGGAAAAGCGTTAAACCACAGGCAGCAAAAGGGGGTTGGTGGTGGCCCCCCGGGAGACAACTGCAGGATGCCCGATACAGCATCCGAGGCAAAAAGAGGTCGACAGCAGTCAAAGGTTTCCGAAACCGCAAGCAACGAGGGCCAAGTGTCGGGGTTTTTACTGTGGCCAGACGCCTTTCCCAAAGGCCCCGCTGTCCTGAACGCTCCTCCCGTTGAAATTTGGCCCACCAAGCCACAGTTTCAGGGGCCAGAGACACAAAATTGGACAACTGATCAAGGGAGCTTGTCCTTTACGGGGAGAGTCTTTAGTACCAGAAGCGACCCAACGCGTTTGATTTGGGAGAAAAACGGGACCCGGTTTTATCCCAGTAAATCAAGGAAAGACACGTTACGGTGGTCCGGGGTTTTTTTCGTGGCATTATGCTGAACGGCGGAACTGAGTTCCATTTTGACAGAGGGTCTGTAACTGGGGATCGCTATTGTGAGGGGGTACTTCTTTCCATGGGGTCTTTCCGAGGTGCCATTGGCCCAGACTTTTTTTTTATAAATGAAATGCCCGGCCACATCCCTTTTTGTTGAGGAGCTGCTGGGAAAATGAAGATATCACCCGAAAAGGCCAGCGTGCTCCCCAGAAAAATCCCATCGAAATGGTGGGGTTTTGGGGGGACGTATTGCCAGCCAATCATCCGGGAAAAAAAACCAACCCAAAAGATGGATTAAATGGGACCCACCTCAAGAAATGTGACCAGCTGGGTTCTGAGTATGCGAAGAGGTGGAAGCAAACCATTGTAGTAAGGGGGGCATATAAATATTTGCATTTGCTTTTGTTCTTCCGGGATAGAAAAACATGAGTCAAAAACTATGTGTTTAATAAAGTTTGTTTTGTTTGATTTCCATACCCAAAGGTTGTATTCCTTTTTTTAGTGCCGATGCTTTCGCACTTTTCGTACATAATACTCTCCCCCCATTTCAGAATTTCATGTCTCCCTGATTTTTCGTGAAGTTATGGCAATAAACCCACCTTTGTTTAAGTTTTTAATTGGGATATAAAAATATGATTTTTTTATATTGATACATTTAATAACTTGTTTAAAACTTTTTTCGACGGCATGATTTCTTTTTTAAGAAATCTTTTTAAAAAAAACTCAGAGGTGTTAAATTTCCCTAATTATAAAAACAAAATTTTTTTAATAATAATTCAATTTTTAAACTTTATTTATTTGGAATGGGGTTCAGAAAAATAGAATTTTTAAAAAAAAATCAAATTTTTTTAATTATAAGATAAAATAAAATCTTTTTTTATAAAAAAAAATTTATTAAGTTTTATCGGCCGTATTTTCTAAATAGAGCTTTAATTACTGTATAAGTTGATTTATAAAGTTTTATCATTATTAATTGTATTATTATATTAGTAGAATAATAAATTATATTATTTAAAAAATAAAAAAAAAATTTTCAAAAATTTTTTTTAAAAAAAGTAATATTTTTTTAAATATTTTGAAACAAAAATATATATTATTTAAATTATGTAGGGCTTAAAAAGATAACATTTTATAATTTGTTATGTTATACATCAGAGGCACTTTTTGAAAAGTGTGCGCAACGCAAAAATTACTTAAATATTTATAAAAATTTTTTTTATGCTTATAATTTTTTTCATTAGGATTTATTTTAAACATTTTATAAATTTATAGCTTATTCTTTTTAATGTGTAAAGATTCGAATTATTTAATTTAAATTTAAAAGAATTATTCCTGTTTGAAAATTGTTTATATTTTTGCCCCCCCTTAGAGAAATTTAAACCCCCGAGATATCTTAACAAAAAAGGTTAGTTTTCATTTCACCTGATAAAAATATCCGAAGTGATTCTGGAGTTTTAAATTTTCCTGGGTATGTGTTTTGGGAAAAAGGGGAAAAGTTCATTTGAGGTTAGAAGGCCCCTTAGGACAGTTGGGGGTTTAACCCCTCCCCTTGGGCGGGGACCGATCCATGGGTCAAATAGTCCATATCCAAGGGAAAATTAAATTATTTCCATTTTATTTTTTGTGGGGAAATTTTTTTCGGGGTTTGGGGCGACTTTTATAGAAAAAACTTTATATTCCATGTTAAATTATTTTATATTTATTTTTGAGTTGTGGTTTTTTTGCCATGTTTAAATACAAAAGTTAAAAAAAG
>BMAV01006615.1:0-53387 GCA_019973955.1 Trichonephila inaurata madagascariensis | reverse complement strand
ACTTATATTGAAAAAAAAAAGAAATATAAATTTCCCTTTTTACCAGTATGAAGGTAAAATGCATGCTTTTTCTAAGAAAACATTTTAAGATCTAAAATATTTCAATTACCTTCTGTTAGAAAATTCTCTTATGTAATCTTTTTAAAAGGAAAATAATCGGATTTTTACGGAATTTGACTTTGGTTTTGCCTTACAGCTTTTGTTATTTTGTGTTTTAAACAAAAAGTATGATAAAAAAAATATAATTTAGACGTCATGATTAAGCGTTATGCAAAGAAAAAGGAACATTTTTGAGCCTCGTTCCCTTATCGTATAAAAAGTAATTATCCGTAAAATCTAAAAACATTCCCTTTCCTTCAAGAATACTATATTGCATTTTTAAGTTAAATTGGAATTTTCTCTTCTCTTCTTAAAAAATTTCCCTTTCCCCCAACTTATTAAATTTTTTTTATATTTTTTGATTTAAAAAGGCTATTTTTGGTTTTAAATATGGCCTTCAAGTAAATAAAATTCATTTTAAAAATTGAGCATGTCCCCGGCGATGCTGTGTTGAATCACGGACTTGATTCTATTCAAAATCTTTTGCTAAGCCAATGCTTTTCAAACTTTCGATATTTGAGACCCAATTTTTAAACATAATTTCACCCCCCCCCTACAATAACAATGTATTGAATACAATAATAATATACTTTGACGCTAAAGCTACAATACGATATCAATTAAAAACCATACTAATTATGAACATAAGTACTAAATTTTGTACATGTTACTTTTCAGAAATAGATATTTTAAGAATTTTTTAAGTAACAGAAAGTTTTTTATAGTATAATAAAAATGGGAAAAAGTATGTTTTGTTTTGTATTGAAAATTAATTAAAATAATTGTTAGTACTGATACATTTATAAGTATTACTAGCTGGTATACCGTTCTTTGCACGGGTGAATTAAAAAAAAACTATAAAAATTTAAGATAAAAAAAGTTTTTTAAAGAGTTAATTTTATTTTGCAAATTAAACAAAAAAAAAACTTTTTCATATCTAGCTGAACAAAAAAAACCCCTATTTTTTAAATTTTAAGTCTGTGATTTAAAGCTGATAAAAAAAGATTTTTAAAAAAAAATTTTAACTCCCCCTAACTCTCTTGTGGGGCGATTTTTTTAAAACACCTTCCTAAAAAAGATTCCCCAAACTGTGGTCGCGCCCCCCTAAGGGGCTTTAAACCCACATAGGGGAAAAAAATTCAAAATAAAAAAAAATTTTTTAAAAAAAAAAAATTATTTACTGAAAAAGGGTCAAAAAAAAAATACATTCTGATATAATAAAAAATAGAATATATGATGCATATTTATTGCAATCTGTTACAATTTAAAAATTAAAAAAAGTATGTGATATATATCATATTACTTGAAAGTAACTTACTTAATATATTTATTACTTCAAAAGTAGCATATACAAAATTTAACAGTTATCTAGATAATTTGTACGGTTTATAATAAAGGTCATATATATTGTAGTTTTAGCATAAAAGTCAATCATTATTATTGCATTCGAATATATTGTTAATGAACGGGGGAGATGAAAATACGATTAAAATTGGCCCGCAATATTAAAAGTTTGAGAAGCACTGTTCTAAACTGATCTCTGCTCAGCAAAAGTAACACATTGTTACAAATTTTGTGTGAACGCTTAAAATAGTGTAAATAATTTATAGCTGGAAGTGTAATACATTAATATTACTTTCTGTTGTATTTATTTTATGTCAAAATTGTAAAATTCGCAAGCAACGCCGTACCTTAAATTATAATGGCGAAATGTTGACGATAGAGTCAAGTTGGCAACTTTCTAGCTACTTTCATGGTTCGAGCTTTATTAGAACTTTGAGAAAGATTAGACGTACGCTTTTGCGGCATAGTTCTTAGTAGGTACTTTCCTACACTTCCAAAAAATAGAGCACACAGTTAGTATTATTTTTATTCTTAAAAAAGGCAAAACCTGCCTATTCAATTAAAATTATAGCTTTATAATTAACTATTACTACAAACAAATTATGCAAAATTGTCCAAATCATGTGGTGTGAAAGACAAATTTTACCTACTTTAAATACCAGAAGAGATAAAATTATTTATCTTAATATATTTATCAATTTGTTACTACCGAATGTGCATAGTAAAATCATCAAAAAAGCGTGCACAGAAATAAATTATTAATTTTTATTATATTTATGGTACGCTATTTTGGCGATAATGGCTTACACATGAAAAAAATCAATAGTAGCTATTCAAATAAAGAGAGGCTTAACACAACCTCTCCCTTCGAAATTCAGTTTTATTATAAAATAAAAAAAAATAGTGATTACACTGATCAAAGTTTTAAATTAGAAGCGAGCACCTGGCGTAGACAAAACAAAAAGGGAAAGTTTTGCTTCACACATAAAATATACATATATGCTGTCGCAGACTTTTTTGCAGCACATTCCAGAATAGCTTTCAGATGGCAGATTTTTTTCCTACTTATTTGACAATTATCGTTATATTTTAAACACTTCCCACAATATCTTTATAAATTATAGCCTATGTGTTATTCTGATGTATAAGCTATATTATTGTAAGGTTTCATTAAAATCCATTCAGCTCTTTTTGCATGAAAGTGTAACAAACATACATACACACATGCAAACTTTCGCGTTTATAATATTAGTAAGGATATATATTCAATGTAGATGTGTATTGAAAATAATAAAATTTTCCTTTTTGCTTTTAAGGATCTACTTAAAGTATGAGGATTAACTTATGTCAAGTATATTTCAACACTTTTTTTAATACATTAATAAGTTTACATTTCATTTCTGAAAACACTAGTTGATCTAAAAAAAGTTTCAATTATTGTTAGTTGCAATTTCCTTATAAATTCTAAATCTACCTTTTTAAAAATATTTTTGCAAGGAATTCTTATTTTTAGATTTTACTATGTGAATAAAATATATGCGTTTAAATACTAAGGCAATGGTTAAAGACCCTTAAATTTTAAAATATTAAATTTAAAATTGGAGAAAAATCGTCACTGCTTACCTTGACTGATGGTAATTTATGGTAGTAATTATAAGGCTATCTTTTTATGATAAAATCAATGCTAAGTATCACAAAATAACAAATATTTAAAGTGAGTTCTTCCAAATAAAAAGCAACACAAATAAATTGTACTAGAATAATAAGAATAATTTAAATTCCGTTGGAAAAATTTTAATTAATTTTTTTTAGATAAAAATCAATATTTATTTTTTATAAAATCAATTGTTTTCTCTTTCTTTGAAATATTTTCTTTATAATAATAAATTGCTTATCTACCTCCTTTTATGGTACATGATAGTTACGAAAAATACATGAAAAGAAATACTCACTTGTTATATTTAGAACTGTTTATAAAACTCTTTTATTTAAAAACTACTTTTCCCAAAAATATCAAGTTAGATGGCGCTCTAAGAGCTCCGGTGAAAAGTACCGAAAAGGTCCGGCAACAATCGCGGCATTTCAAACGTTTCCCTCGATCGTTCTCCGTTGCCGGATAATGCTGGAAGCCGGATTTATCGGAGTGCTTTAAAGGCGCAAATATGCTAGTGACTTAAAAAATTAGCCAATAACTAACAGTTTCTATTTTCTGTAGGTTATGGTATTATCTGACAATCAGATTAGTGATGTTAATGGAATAATGAATAAGTGAGAGAGAGAGAAAACCGACCTTATTAGGATAAATAATAAATTTCGGTAAGTTTTCGATAAACTTTCTGCTGATAAATAACATTAAACTCAGATCAGAAATTGGAGGGAAAAACAAGGATATAGTTTTGAATTCAAAAACTGTATAGTGTGAATCTAAAATTATTCTTCAAATGTTCAACAATTCTTTGAAATATTTTTCAAATTTAAAAGTAAATAGCCTTGACAGTTCAATGAATATTACAAAGGATACACACTTTTTCAGTCGGGAGTGTAGCTGCTTAGGAAATGCATTCAAATGGTAAATTACTTAAACTCATCGATTGAATTATTAGAAAAATGGCGTTTTATTATATTTGGAAAGCAGATAAGTGATATTTATCAGATTTTACTTCACGTTTTTCTTATATATGTCATACACTGATAAACATTTTTAGTGCAGTCCAATTTTATAAAATATGTGCTTGGATTTATTTTATTGCGTTTTTCAATGTCATTTTTATGTGATAAATGATGGAAAATATAAATATTTCTGTCATGCATACTTCAAATGACAGATTGGAGGTTTGCATAAACGCTATGAGGATTTAAATTGTATAAAAAAATCACCTAAATTTCTCCAGTGACTTTTTTTTGTTTTCATTTATAAATATGCATAAGGTTCTAGATATTGAAACTGGCTATCATAAATATATAAATATGATATGTTTTACTATCTTGGCATCCCTAATGTTTGTTAGTTCTAACGGCAACAATCAAAGGACATACATTAGAAAAAACATGGCTGTCTTGAGTTATTCGAATTTGAATCATTTTAATCAATTTCAACACATCAGATTTAACGAGAATACAAATAAGCTGAAGACTGAAATTTTCTGGACGGAAACTATTCAAAATTGAAACGAGTCGCAAACATTTCTAGTATTTTACAACAAAATCACGCCGAAGAATCGCACAATTTGAATGAGACAGAAGCGAAATTATTGCCCAAGAGTAAAACCCTCGGAGAAGGACATAAAACTATCAACACTCTATCAAAAACTGAAAACAGAGGAAGAAGCTTAATATCAAACCCCGAACCGGACAAAACAGACTCTAAATTCAAACCAGTGACTACAGCTCTTAGCATTCCGAAGAAAACTCAAATGGAAGAATTCTTTGTGCCACAGATACCAGTTCCAGTGGATGAAGTTTTTGTTGCCGTTGAACCTTCAAATAATTCCCAAAAAGTCGTGAATTGTACGTCAGAAAATACTTCTGAAGCTTGCAACGAAGTGCTTGAACATGCACCACAATTCGAACAAACAACAATGATAAAAGTTGTGGTACTTTTTATCATAGCCGGATTCTCTTGCATTGGCAACATTGCTACTTTGTATTCCATTTTAAAAACTGGAAGGCAGAATACGTCAACGGTGTACATTCTTCTTGTACAGCTGGCGATTTCTGATCTCTTGGTGGCAATTTTTTGCCTGTTTGCTGACGCAGTGTGGAAAATCACTGTTCAATTTTATGGTGGTAACATCCTTTGCAAGATAGTGAAATTTATGCAAATGTTCTCTCTGTATTTGTCGACTTACATTCTGATCTTAATTGGCTTTGATAGACTCTGTGCTATTCGATTTCCGATGTCTCGGGCTAGAGCTAAATATTATGTTCGTAATGGTATCATCTGGATTTGGATTATCAGCGCGATCTTCAGTTCACCTCAGGTAAGTTTCTTCTTTTTTTTTGTTCTTTAGTGCATGCTAGCTTTAGTTAGATTATGTTGGAATTGTTTATGTTGTATTTTCTACTATGCGAAAATTTATTGTAATTTTTCTGCGCTTACAGTAATTGGGGGAGGAATGAATTATTACCTACATTCAAATCATTATGTAGTTTTTTTTATCTTGATACAAATGCGTGTTTAAGTAAGGAAATATAATCATGTTTAATAATATATATTATCACAGTTTCAATAATCAAACATAAAATGAGTATTTCATTACGGCTTTAATAATCGCAGACGAATTAAGTATTTCATTACGGTTTTAGTAATTTTAGATGAAATGACTTATGACGGTATATATAATTACTAATATTCATGAGTAATTATAAATACCGTAATTAATGAATATTGATGCAAAATAGACAATGATTTTTTTTTAACTTAGCTGCTATAAAATTATTGACGATGTTTTTATTTATGAATCGCTTATAAGTTTCAGAATGTATGTATGTGTGTTTTATCATTTTTTTTTTAACGAAAAGATTGGTTTTTATAAACGATAGTTTAATTCATGTTTCTTTACGTTTTTTACTTTCACGCAGTAATTTAACCCTTCCAGGTTCATTTTATTTCTGGATTATG
Source organism: Trichonephila inaurata madagascariensis (assembly GCA_019973955.1). Taxonomy (NCBI): domain Eukaryota; kingdom Metazoa; phylum Arthropoda; class Arachnida; order Araneae; family Nephilidae; genus Trichonephila; species Trichonephila inaurata. The sequence continues at coordinate 47,323 of BMAV01006615.1, read as the reverse complement.
GATAAAAAAAATGTCAATTTTTTATGCTTATTTTGAAACATATATATATTTTTAAACATAATAACACCATATACATACAAAATTTCCTAAAAAACTAATGTAAAAAATCTTTTTTTAAATAAAATAGCAATTTACCTGTAAAGTTGGCTTTTTGTATGGCAGAAATCATTAGATTTTGGAGTCGATTCTCACTAACTATAAACATTAAGCTTAGAATACTTAGCTTTTATCTTTAATTACAAATTTTATTTATATGTTTTGCATGTACATAAATGATTACGAAATTATTAATCAAAATTTGATCGTGTGTGATGAATTCGAAAACATGGTATTGCACATAACCCAACATCGCAATCTGGACCGTAGAATCTTGTTTCTCTTCTTACCTTTTTCCCTTTACTGTCTCTCGTTGAACCTCAAATAAAACGCTGTCCTGTTGGATTAGTTTTCTCCTCTTCTGGGTGAATGTAGTCAACAAAGTATCTTTAAGACAAGCGTGTGAAGTGGGGGAATCAACAGAAGGACGTTATCTTTTGCAGAACTTTCCACCGAGCGGTACTTTTAAATTATTCGAAACCATTAAAAGCACGTGTGAAATAATTCGGGAAAGTTTAATTGTGTGTGTGTGTGCACAGTGTAAATTTTCACAGTTCCCGAGCTACACTCAGGATGAGCAAGATGGTGCGTTTCACCTGCACGAGCTCAGCTCGGCGAAAGCCGGGAAGGGGTTAATTATAATTATGTTATAAGAGTAAAAACAAATTTTCAGGTTTTGATATTATAAACACAGCGCATAAATATTGCTCATCAGTTTGAGATAAATGTCCCAACTACTCGCGAAGATCTCACGTTAAACTGCGGTTGGTTCTAAGCTTTTATAAAATTTCAATGTATTTTTTAATCATGTTATTAATAAAACATATTACTTCATAAAATTAAGTGAAGTAAAATTGCATAATATTATATTAAAATTAAAGGGGTAAATTGTGGTATTGAATGGGAATGAATAAATATTATTCAATTTTCATTTTCATTAATTAAACCTTTAAATGTCATGAAAGTTTAGAAGTATTTGAATTAGAAAAATATCTACGTTATCTTCTATTTTTTTTTTAATTCAAAGCAAAAATATTTATATTGAAGAATTTATTTTACACAAAGGTAATATTTATCTTTTCAAATAGCATCTTTTAAATTATTTTGAATTAGATATTAACCTTAAGCGTGAAACTCTGCAAATGGGGAATTATATATACTACATCCTATTTAAATTCAAGCATTTATCGTTTTCATTTATTCATGTGTTTTTCTCTATCTCTTGTTATATTTTATGAGGAATTTCATATTCTTATCCAATAATACTGAGCAGAAAGGCAAAAGTTAGCGATTTAAAACATATTTAATCCTGCTGTTCAGTCCCAAACTTAAACAGGTAGTTAAATGCTGGATACCACATGGGATTTGCTTTTTCGGTATTGAAATTTATTATTTCTGGAATAATAAATTTTCTTAATTTATTTGTATCATTGCTCTGAGTTTTGAATTTATATTAGTTATTAAGTAATTATATGTATCACATATTGGAATTTTGTCTTTGATTAAATAAATATCAAACTGTAACTGAACTGGTATTAAAACTCGGTGAAGCACAAATAAAAAATGAGGGTTTAAAAGGCTATTGTTGATTATAAATTACGCAAAAAAAGCAATGGTCGTTTTAAAATAACAACGTTGCAATCAATTTATGAATTTAAATTTAAATAATATTTGTCAAGCAAATATTAAATTTTAATAGTTGGTGCATTTGTGATAGCTACATTTTGAAACAATTTATTCTTTTCAAAAATTTTTTGACTGTTTTTCACCCATACGTTCGGAACCGTGTTTTTAAAAAGCGCATATATGGATAATTTTCATGATATTTAATTAAATTAAAATGTATAAAACTTTTTTAAAGGACATTTAAAAAAAAAATTTTTTAAATAAAATATTTTGGCAAAAAAAAAACAGAAAAAACCCTTTTTTTAAAAATATTCTGCTTATAAAAAAATGCTTTAAAACAATAATATTTTGCTTATATAAAGTTAAAGTTCTCAGGGGTGTGGAACTTTTTTGTTTTGAAAAATTCACATAATTTTAAAGGTTACAAAATTAAAAAAATTATGGGCTTTTTTTTAAAAACCCCCTGTTGTGTAAAGATAAAAACCCCTTCTAAGTTTATATTTCAAAACCGTTGAGCCTCTGTAAAAGGTCGGGCATATACAGGCAAAATTTATTATAATAAAACATTTTTTTACAAAAAAGGGGAATATTTTGAAAATGGGTCATTCTTGCAGTTTTTGTGCAAATATTGCTTAAAAATTTTTTTTGTAATAAAATTCTCAAAAACAATTTTTTTTTTACATTTTCTAATTTAAGTGACACTATATTTATAAATATTATCCATTTTATAAAAAAGTTCCCGCATTTTTGAAAAAAAAAAAAATGTTTAGGGGTTTTAAATAATAAATAACCAAAAAAATAACAGACTTTTTAATATATAAAATATTTAACGAAAAAATTCAAAAAATTAGGTTCTAAAATCATTATTTGAAAAAAGATAAACTAAATATTTTTAAAACTTACACGTTAGTAAAAAGTTTATGAACTGGGGGGGGGGGTTTTCCCGGGGGCCCTTTCCATCGAACGCTCTACCACTGAGCTACACCCCCGTTGTCAGACAATCAATAAACGCGAAATATTAAATCATATTAATATTGATTTTGTATACAAAGAAACAGCTGAAGTTAGGTATTTTGGGTGTTTTTAAACAATCATCAGGGGAAAATCGTGGATGGATACAAAAGTGAAATAAAATATCGGGGGAAAAATCTGCTTTTCAAAAAATTTAACTAGTACTCTCATAAATTCAAATAATTAAAAAATGTGCTTGATATATATCCGCGACCATAAATTTGCATATACATCGTAGTTTCAAAACAGTACATACTTCTTGCAGTATTTGACTGCTCCTGTTAAACACGCATTGAACACTTTCCATCTAATGAAAATACAATAGGTATTCATATTAAAAAAGTGCTAAGGGTATGCTGTTGGAAAGTATGTGTTTGTCTTTCAAGAAAAATTATATAAGATTGCCATTTAAACAAGTTGGCATCAGTGGCGCACACAAGAGGTGTATACTCGGGGTCCGGACACCCCCATAGCCCTTGATTTTTTTCTATTGGTTATAATCCTATGTTTATATTACGTAAAATTTAATTATGTATTTGTTATTAATAATTAATTTTATTAATTAATGCTAATCATTTATTCAATAATTAATTTTGCATTGTTTTTGTTCCCGAAAATCGACAAATTTAAAAGAATATGTTAGGCGGCGTATTGGAGCATGATACCAAAATGGTGAAATATCGACCCTGGACACCCCTTGAAAAATTTTGTGTGCGCTACTGGTTGGCATGAATTCAATTATAGTAAACATTAGTGTATGCCTTTAACGCATTACCTATTTATTAACTTATTTCACTTGTAGCGTACTTTATGTTTTAAAAATGAATCGTTCATGACAGCTGCATTTATTTCTTTTCTCAACTAGTGTCGACAACTATAGGATTCAATAAATGCACGCTTTACGCATAAGAGTGCGTCATTTTCTCTCTCTCTCAATTCCTACTCTATTAGCTCACACTCTCTCTATATATATTTATTTATCTAGGTGGAATTTTCAATCGTTCATAAAATACATTTTAAAGCGCTCAATTGAGCTGAAATTTTATATGCATGATTATTTTGGATGACAACACAATAATTTAATTATAATTAATAAAAATTAATTGATTAAAACTAATTATTTAAAGAATTACAAATACAGACACGTTGGCATCATTTCTGGCGACTTGTGTCTAAACTTGAAAAGGTTTTTTCTCACGTTTTAAAGCATTCAGTTGAACTGAAATTTTATACACACGATTGTTTTGGATGACAATACGATACTTTAATGATAATTAATAAAAAATAATTACCACTTAATGTTGTGATTCTGTCATATGTATATACAAATGTATATTAATTGTAAGTAATTAATAAAAAGTAGCCAAAATAAAAAAAAATTTTGTTGATCTAAGTAGGAAATGACTTAAAATTTTTTTTATATTACTTGTTTTTATTGAATTTCATCAACTACTTAAAATGGCACATGAAACTAATTTGATATATCTAAAAGCTAACTGTAGGAAATAACATAAATTTTTGATTATACAATATGTGGCAAAGAAAGAGTCACACACCGTAATACAAGGTGTATCAATTAAAAACCAAACTAGTCTTAAAAATTATCCTTATTGAAAACAATGCACAAATATTCATTTAGTCCCTTTCAACGTACTTCCCTTCCCTACCAATGCATAGTTGCATATGAGTTTTCCACTGTTCAAAGCTCTGTGCGATTCTTTAGGTGTCACCATCTTCAGTAAGTCTGACGTTTTTGCTTTCACCTCTTTTACAGACGGCAAATGTGTTCCCATCAATGCGTTTTTCACTTTCTTAAGCCGGTAGAATCATAAGGTGCGAGATCGGGTGGGGGTGGATTCGAGACTAATGGTTTTTCCAACAGGCTTTGTACACAGAGCGAATACGCACCAAATTGTTGGTAAAAAACCAAGTTTGTTTTACAGATCATGCCTTTTCTTCCTCGCTCATTCTCTAAACTTTCTCAGGAACTCAGTGTAGTACTGCTGCTTTGCCGTTTGGCCTAGAGGTACCCATTCAATCACGATGATGCTATTTACATCGAACAAAAATGATGAGCATGACTGGTTCTTGATGTCACAGATCAATCAGAGCTTTCATCATCTTTAACAACCTCCCGATCTTCCAAAAACCGTTTATGCCATTCAAAAAATTAACTATGTGACGTACAATTATCTCCAAACATTCCTTCAAAAATTTAAAGCATTCAATTTGATTTTTTTTCTTTTATTTTCACGAGAAATTTGAAATTTTTCGCAGCTCGAATTTTACGTTTATCATGACCGTGGCACTTCGACACAATAAACTCTTCTCAAAGAAGGATAAAAAGCAAACTGAACTAGATAGAGGGAAAGGAAAATTTCCACCACCCGGGAAAAATCAAGGTCAACCAAATTTCCCTTCCCATTCCCCACATCAAGCTATCGGCTAGGGAGGCCCGGTAGCCGAGTTTGAACGGATGTGGGGGCCCTTTTCACGAGTTCGAGCCCAGTACCACTAAAGACCGCCATGTGGGGGGCGATGCCGTTAACCCGTCCAAGAGTTCAAAATCCTCCCGTTAGGGGGTGGGTAGTTGGGAGGGGGTTTGGGTGTGTCGTCACCACAAACCCTGGTTCAAAAATTGGGGGTCCGTCACCAAAAACCCCCGTGTAGTGAACAGTGGGCGTTATATTCACTCACCCCAATTGGCTAGGGATGGGAGTCCGTGTTTTAATGTTTCCCCTTTTATTTTGATAACTTTAACCTCTTTAGTTTTAATTTTTCCCTGTTGTGTATCTTATTAAAAATGTGTTTCCCATTCTCAAAGAGATCGACCTTAATAGAAATTTTCTAATTCATGTATCTCTCCCTATTGTACAAGGGTTTTAGTTTTCATGTTAATTTTAGTAGAATCGACCGATAAACATTTTTTTTTTTTCCCTTTTCTTCTAAAGGGAAAAATTCCCCCAACCCCCCCCATACAAGTATCCATACAAGTATATATTTATACAACACATGAGTTTCATAAACTTTGCATACAGAACATTCCTTGGTGCACCTTGCGAAATGGAGTTTACATGATCGCTATGGTGTATAAATATCAGTGTTTAAGTATAAACTAAAACAGTATGCTGCCGAGGGATTTGAGTCATAGGTCTTTCGAATAAATGCGTCACACAACTGAACAACGACGGCGGTTGATTTATTCAAAAAATCATCTCTTCTGTCTGCTTTCGCATATTTTTACATCATGAATTTATGAAATCGTGAATAAACAGGGGAGCTTTTTGCATATTTTTTCCTCACTATTTCGCGTATTTTTTTTATACTAAAAAGATGACACTTTGTAATTAATGTTTTTCCGTATCAATCTGGGTTTTTAAGACAGGGAAGCTAACTCCAGTGTTTACCACCAGATAGCAATTTAACTCGTCCTTATTCATAGCCATTATATTACACCCAAACACTATGTTTAAGACGATAGCTATAGCGGTTCTCAAGTTATGATGAGCGAGCGTTTAATAACGTCGCACTATAAAACAACACGAGATCTATTGATGACGGACCTAGTACATTGGAGCCACGGTCAAGTGACGAGGACAAAACCTGGCCTGCACAGCATGCTCCTTACTTGCTCTTCCCGCCAACATGAAAACTTTGTACCACGAAATATTTAACCCTTTATCTACCGCATTATGATTTACGGCAAATTTTTCCTGCAATATTTTTTTTATCAGTGCATTGAAAATTAAGGAATATACATAAATAAAATACTCAACTTTGGGAAATTTAATTCGTTAGAGCTAATTCATTAAATTGGTACTTTAAAGTACCGTCATGACACAAAGGTCACAAATATTCTCATAAAAAGAAAAGACAGAATGACTTTTTTAACGCAGTTTTAACACTTAAAAATGCTAAATAAGCACAGAAAATACTAATATTTTATAGCATAAAATATTTATTTTTAAAGACTATTAAAGTTTTAAAATTTACTTACTTTTTTACACATAAACTTAATTTGATGATATTCAAATAAATAGGTTTTTTTCATTAATACACAGAAATTCATTACACGTTGTACATTTTGAGTAAAATTTCGATTAAATGTTTTTTAAAGCACTGCATCCTGGGATAAGAAATGCTGTATTCTCTTAACATGAACTACTGCACTTTGAGTTCAGCCTCTTGATCGTCATCCTAAGAATCTAACGAAAATTCCGGCAGATAATTTGCTGGGACTTCTTCATGAGATAAATCATCTGTTGGTGCATTACCGATTTCAGATGGTAGGTTCTATAATAAATCCAAAGTCTCATGAATACTGATCTTCTTTTTTACAGATTTTCTAGGAAAAGGAAATAATAATAAAAATAATTTTACCACCTTGAAAATCTCCAACTACTGTTAAATCTCTGTTACACATAAAGGTATTAAAATGATGTTGTATAATTTTTGTATTAAGAATACATATTTTATTTAATTGTGTGGCAAAAAAAATAGAAAGAAAGAAAATGCAAGTTTGGTTTCGAAGTTAGAAATTTTTTGAAAACATTAAAATAAAGAATAAAAAAAAGCAAAATAAATCAGTTAACCAAAAAGAAATGCTAAAAATGCAATAATTCTATTTCACTATACTGATGATGCTTCAACACAACAAAAATCAATAAGCTATACGGTCGAAAAAAAACTAAGTTCTTGAGCCAACATCCAATGTGCTGTCGGTACTTATAAGTACCACAAAGTTATTCAACTGTAAAATTAATTATATGCATTGTTTACTTAAAATAAATAGTCAAATCGTTTTCTAAGGTCTTCTTCAACATATAAATAAAATAAGACACATACCTTTTGACACTAACCACTTTTTCAGAACAAAAATGACAATCTTTGCAATCCGATCAAAACGTCAACTGAAAACGCAACTTCTGCTATGAAACTTGTGATATCCGCAGCCCGGGGGTATCATCTCCTCATCCACGCGACCTAGATTTGTAGGAATAAATGATTGATCATCCAAATTCTCCATAATAAATCTAATTTATTATTATCTAAATATATATCGATCAACGCAACACAAGCCTTACTAGAGGGATATGATCAGGAGTGATACTACGTAATTATCAATTCTAAGTAAATAGCACCTGGAATCCTAATCACTATCTTTATGAAAAGCTATCCTAAAAATCCTTCTCCGCTTTAGATTCCTTAACACACTGAAGTCCGTTCTATAATTACACTTTTATAATTAATAGCTTACCAATATCTCACAGCGATCAGCACATCCGCTTTCTGTCTCTTCTTCGATTCTATTCTTCTACTAATCTACTATTATTCTTCCATTCTATTACTATCCGACTTCTATTCTACAATCCGGCTTCCATCCGACTAACTCACGAATGCTAAAGCTCCCTTATATATCTATTCACTAATCTGCATATCGCGGTTTCTTCTTGAGAGGATTGGATTGAAATAATGCCATTCTGGCCCCAAAGATTACCCAAGAGGATTAGTGAGAATGGGCGATAAAGCCCCGTCACAAACTATTTGTCTTCCTCACTAAAATACTCATCCAAGAACCCATGCTGCCATATATCTTAAAAGAGTGGATTTAAAAGAATATTTTTGCCAAGTATATCGACAGAGTATTCGTAAAAAATATTTTTCTATGTAGTTTTAAAGTGAGTGTACTTGTAAGTACCATAAGTAGATAAAGGATTAACATGCATTAACCTCTCTACAAGGCGGGTCTTAAGAAGTTCCAGGACTTGACACAAAATCGACCACTCCAGGCGATCTCTTTCATACGGCTGGGCTGGGGCCTTACAGTGAGTACAAGTCACGTTGGGATCCAAGGTAATGAAAGAGACTACTAAAAATCTAAGCAGGGAGTCGAGTCGTCTCAACCAGAATTCCTCTTGACCCTTATAATAGCAAAGAGCATTAAAACAACATTAATTGATGACCCAAAAACCAAGAGCCTTGGAAAGCCATGGAGAACGCTGACCACTGTGAGTCCTATCCCGAGGCACCTGGCCTTTACCCGCTTTCACCTAACCACCGTACATGACCCTTTGAGAATATATCTCCACTAGCTTGGCCTAGCTGCTGACTAGGCCTGCCCGCTCTGCGACCATCCCATAATGGATGGCGACCACATGCTTCAATGTAATGGACTCGTTGAATATCCGTATAACGACGTCGTCAGTCGGTACTGGGAGATTTGGCCACAAATATTCAAGAAGCCAAAAACGGAAGTTGAATAAATAATAAATAAAATAATGACCTCTAGGGTACCGTTACCATACCTATGTAAGTAGAAGAATAGTGAATAGGAAAGGTGGATGTTAAGAAATTGAAACACCACGGTTAAGAAGTTATTAGAAATATATTTAAAGGGCCACTCTGGTGGTTCTCTTTCCCTTCAATGCAGCAAGCAGGAACAAACTATTATAACTCATTTCTGGAGTGGCCACCTCTGAACTTTGACTTTTAAGGATGGAAACAAAATTCTTCCAATTTGTGCCAGGTGTTCTGCCAGACAGACATCTCCAGAACACTTCTTGACTGCCTAGGGCTAAAACAAGATCTTTATGAAGATCCTCCAATGGTGTTGAACTTTTTGAGAATGAGTGAAATCATGAACTTGGTCTAGTTAGGCTAGACATGGAGATAAGAAGCAGCAACAGCATATTCAAAAGATAACGACAGGGTTTATTGAGAAACAGTACAAAGATTCTACAGTGTATCCCCCTTTAAAGACCCAGAGACTAGATCAGAGAATAGCGGTCAAGAGACCTCAGATTTTAATTTACGTCACCTTTTGAATAGGAACATGAAGAATATTGGAGACGGAATACGTAATTTTGAGTCATGATCAAATAACAAGGACATGAGTAGACGTCTCCCTCCTCCACTTCCATACCATCCCAACGGGAGGAACAGGAGACTTCAGTTAATATTCACATAAGTAATATTATTATAATCTTAAATTCATAAGGCTTCATTAAGGAAGCCGCTTCACATGTATAATAACTATTGAAAATAAATTTTCGAGGCAAATAAATATAATATTGTATTTCTTGCCGAGTTGCTGTGCTTATTTGAGTCCGACAATGTATCAGGTTTCCGACAACACTGAATCTTTTAAAGCTACAAAGTACCCTTTTCCAAAAAAAAAAAAAAAAAAAACTTTTGGTGGCAGTAACAGTAAAAATAATTTTTGATTTATATTCTCAATTATATTATTAAGTTGATTCTGAAAGTAAAAAGTCAGTTTGACCAGCCATTATTTTACAATTTCAAAAAATAAAGAATTTTGGAAGTTTTTTCAAACTTTTATAAAATGCTCATTTTTAATATTTTTTAAAATTATTTTATGTGTTTTATATTTTTTACATTATTAGGAAAAAAAGTTAGTATAGATTTCGAAATATGTTCCTTGTTGAGTTTTAATAATTATTTTTCTACCTAAACCTGGAAAAAACACAAAATGCTAACTATTATAGAAAAAAAAACGTTTGGGAGCATATACAATAAATTTTAAGACTCTATCTTGAACAGATAAAAAACCTTAGGGATTAAAAAATATTTATATCTTAAAAAACCTTAGGGATTAGAAAATATTTATATATCTTAAAAATTAAAAGTCTGAGAAGAACACATTTAAAGTTCGTAAAGTCATTAAGGAAAACCCAATAATGCCAATAAAGCTCTATTTTTTACTGTTATTTTCCCATCTTATATAAGTTCTACATTAAAACATTTAATTAAATATGACTATAAAAACGATTTTTTGAAGTTGTACTTCTTTTTGCAGGTTTGGGAAAAAGGATGAGGGTAAACTTTTACGATGCGCACGCACGGATGTGACGCAAACCGTCACAGATGCACGCGCACACCGTTGTCTAATATTTAAACATGCCACTTCCTTGGTGTTAGAGGACTGATATTTGGGGGATCGTAATAACTATTGTTATAAACCATATTTGTTGGGACGCATCCCCCTCCGGTGCATTCCCCCCTCTACAGCCTTTTGGTCAATTTCTCGGCACCCGAGCCTGATAGTCCATTCGGACCTGGCTCATTCGATCCCTCTCTATCTTCCAGTTATAATAATTTCATGTTCATAGGGCTATTTCTTCCATAGTTTTTAATTGTCTTAAACTTTTTAAAATTTTTAAATTTGTTTAAATTCCCAATATCTTGTCTCCTGTTCGAATCTAGGACTTGAGATTTGAACCAGCTGTTCCACTCGTCGAGACTCATCCAGTCATTTACTCCATTCCCAATGTGTTGGCACAGGAAGGGCTTAAGTACTAAAATATCATGCTCCCATGTTAATCCTATGGGGACTGGAAAAAATTTCACCCCCTTAAGGAATTGAGCTTGGAACTTGATTTTTGGAGGTCCGCCATATTTTCGTATTAGTGCGAGCTTTACGTGGAATTGGTCCCCTCCAGTGCTCCCCCTACAGGGTTTCTCCAGTAATAACTCGAATCCTATGCCACCTTGGACCACCGCACCAGCTGGATTCAATTGTTCTCCCTATGAGCATCCTAGATATACTTTTTCAGGACAGTAACACCATTTCTTGTGACCCATATTTAACTTTTTAAAATTATTTTAAAGTTATAAATTTTTTAAAATTTTGCATAGCTTTGAGGATTTTTGAGCTTCGTTAATGAAACTCCGACCATAGGTTCTCCTCGTTGATCTCTTTCATCTGTAATAATTCGTGTGTAGATAGTAGACCTGGGGGAGTTATCACTAAAATTAGAATCCCCATGTTATTCCTATGGGGTTCGATCTTTTGATGACGTCACGATATTACAGAGATAGAAGGATGAAAATTTGGATTACCTACTAATCTGTGTATCGTTGGGATGTACATGGCCATTTACGTCACAGTTCCCCGGGAGTTAGTTTCGTTTCCCCTTTCCCCCAGCCTTTGGGTGTCCCATTTGCAACTACAGAAGCCGAACCGGTTCGAATGGATTCCTCTTGTCTTTCCTCACAACCAGTCCGAGTTTCGAGTTGCTAGGTTCCCTGCTTCTATATTTTATTTAATTGTTTTAAATGTTTTAATTATTTTAAAATGACTATAACTCGGGGGCTCTTCAGGAGGATATCTCAATTTTCTCATGGGCGATTCTTCCCGCCGAGACATTCAATATGAGGTTTCAGCTGTCACATTCGGTTCACCTCATCTCCAGATACAGTCTGCCGAACCTATTAGTCGGTTATTGGTCCTATTGTTCCTGTGTGCTGGGGTGTTTAAATTTATTTAATTCGTGATTATTTTGGGTTTGGCAGGTCCGATTGACTGAATGTCAGTATCGTTCAACACTGCTCGTGACCGCCTTTCGTCCTTGGCCCAGCTTGCCCTGCTTAAGATTTTTAGAAACATTTTCATCTTGTTACGCCAAAGAATAATTCTTACGAGCGTACATAAGTACACACACGCACTTTTTTAATTCAAAAAATATTTTTGCTTATCATAGCATTTTTTACGACGGCATGTTATTCACACAGCCTAATCTTAACACAATGTGTTTACAAAAGCTTTGAAAAAAACACAAAGCATTTATGCACAAAATAATATGGATACAAACTTAAGCTAAAAATCACCAGGTTGTTTAGCCAGTTTGATCTTTTGTTGCACAACTTTAAAATGATAATATATAGCACTACAATATGTTTACTGTAATGTAGTTTGTGGAACATCATGAAAATATTCAGTTTTATCTGCAATACTTGAATTCAGAATACTTGTATTCGCAACGCGGAAGTCCAATTGCAGTATCAGCTGACGGCTGATTTTTAGATATCATTTTCAGTAGTATTCCTTCTCTTCAAAACATTTGTTTCTCATAGCAATCTGAAAAAGTTTTGTGCATGTCATTTTCTCAACAGGAAAAAAATAATGTGATAAAGCTTTTATGTCACATAAACTATCTCTTTTAAAACAAAAATTGTCCTTGAAATCAATCTTAAGTAACTATGAGAACTCAAACTCTCAACATTATCAAGAAGAAATGGTTTTTTTTTTTAATAGTAATGAAAAATGAAATTAATAATCATTTCACACTGAAAGTGTTAATTTGCTGAAAAATATTTTTAACTAATCCAATTGAAGAGTGGAAAAATGCTTTAAAATGAAACCGAAACCCAAGACTAAGCTCAGAAAACTTCCAATATGTACTAAAAACTAATTTGTTATAAGAAATTTGGTAGAAATATTCCCAATGTTATTATCCACAACAAAATGTAAAAAAAAAAAGATCGGTATTTTTGAAATTTGTAGGGTGCAGTGTAGCTTTTTAATAAAGAAATGAGTTTTTAACTAAAAATATTTTAATTGAAAAAATGCCTATCGTATTAATATAAGAACTTCACAGTTTAAAAAAGGATAAATAAAGCACTGATTAGGAAGCACAAAATAAAACATATAGATATGGCGTTTGTTAGGGATAACTGGAAAAAATTCAGATTATAAACTTTTAGAGGACTTGTTTTTTACACGGAGCTTATTATATGTATTTTTCAGTATTTCACAAATTAAATTAGCATACAGATACATATTTAAAAGAACTCAAATTATAGATTTTTTTACTATCTATTCTATTATATATTCACCGCTTTAATAGGGGACACAATAAGCTCATTAAAAGTGTCTAGAATATTATCCTCAGACTAAACATGTCTGCAAGAATTTTTCAGAAAAATTAATTTTTTTTTTCTGTAGAAAAAAAGAATTTTGTTTTGTAGCATTTTTTAAAAAAATTGCTAATTTGCTAGTTTTTAAAAACAGCATTTGGGATTCGTTATAAAATTCGCGAGCATATTTAATTTTTTTGGAAAATATTTTTTATTTGTGTTTATAAAAATTTGCATTTGTTTCTTATTTTAATCAGAAACTTCATTTGCAGACGCAAAACAATCTACAAATAAGATTTTTTTGGTTTCTTCCAAATATTTTTACAAAAAAAGAACAAAAAACAAGTTAAAACTGAAAAAAAAAATTTAAAGGGCAAGGATTTATGAAATTTTTTTTTATTGTGACATTTAAACTAAATTTTATTACCTTTTTTTTTCAATTCAGGAGATATAAAATTGCTTTTTTAATAAGTTAATTTTTTACAATTCCCTATTAGCAAGACTAGAAGCTTGTTACAGGTATAGTAGTTTGAAAGTGAATGGAATTAAATATTTTTTTAAGTAATATTTGTCATTATACATACTTAAAGAATGATGGTTTAAAAGGTTTCAATACAAAAATAGCAAAGTAGTGAGAGTTTGTTTACTTGTACCTCATTCTCTTTTAAAGGGAACGCGAAGCCATTGGTAGAATTTCCCCTGGGGAAACGAACTCACCGAAAAAAAGGTTTTTTGGGCCCAAAAACCCGGTTTCCCCGGGAAAAAAACGACCCTGCGTTCAAATTTTTTTAAAATTGTTTGGGAGGCGAAGAAGCTAGTTTTAAATTTTTAACTTCGGTTGGGGAAAAAGAACGACAATTGAACTGGCATTCCAATCTCCTAACTTCCACACCCCCCAAAGGAAGGGCTTTTTAGCAACGAGTGAAATTTAAAGGGGGATCTTTACGCCCAAGAAGGGGGCGTTAGAAGCATTAGAATCTGCGAATGGACAATGCGTGCCACAAATTCGTGACCATGTCCACTAGATACCACGGCTACATAAAAACCACCATTATTATTTTAAAAATCATCAAATCCATTTCTCAATTCAGTGATTTTTTCCCTTTTCACATTTTTTGAAAATTTTTATTAAAGACACTTCTTTTCAAAAGCTAACCATTTAATTATCTCAAAAGTAGGTAACCGCGGTAGCCTAGTGGTCAAGATAACGGACTCCTGGCCGGCGTGTCATGAGTTCGAGCCTAGTATTACTAAAGACGTTAAATATGTCGAAGACTAAACATTCTTCCGTTGGATGTGGAAGTCAGGAGAGGGGGTTCCAGCTCAAGTAACGTCCTCGTCACTTGATCATGGTCCATCACCAGAATACTTCGAGTAGATGAATAGAGTGCGATGTTAATATCCACTCACTTTTAAATGTAGGGTTTTTAAAACGTGGTTTATAATTATATAATGGCATCTCACACAAACTTAATGAGTAAGATCTGTGCTCTAAACTATAATTATACTACCCAAATACTTTCCTTTAGACATTTACTTTTTAGTGATCTAACATTATAAATAAAAAAGATTTTTTTTTTATTTTTTTTTTATAATAATGATAAGTGAAAGTATTTCAAAAAATATATCAGTGCTTTTCCTTAAGAAACTCAGTGGCCGAATGGTTGAATATCGCACCTCCACGCCACAGGACTGGGGTTCAAACACGGGTTGGGTAAAGTCAACTCAGCCTTTCATCCATTCAGTAGTTTTTTCCTTAGTTCTATGTTAATGAAAGGCAATCATGTATTAGGGGCTGGTGTTATTATTTGCATATGCATTTTTTGCGTTCGAAAATATGAGCGCATGAAAACTATATAACGTGTTTGTTACATATTATTTATCATTATTATGTGTGAACATATTCAGTATTTTTTTTAAACAAGAATCATTCTCTAAAAAAATTTAGCACCTTTACGATACGGAATTCTTTATAAATTTCGAACTTCTCTATGAAAATAGTGCTTACCTATAGAACGCCCTTGCATCGCTCATCCATTAAACACGCATTACTTGGGTCACACCTTTCTCACGACCAATTACAATCTTACTCATGTCTACAATGTTCGAAAAACCGCCCACTGCCAATCCTTCGTCACACTAATCATTAGTTTTACCTTTACAGTGTAGATATCGATTGCTTTGAAAAGTTTATTTCATCTTTTGTAACAAGCAAATGGCATTTCAAATATTTCAAGAAAGTATGGAAGAATTTAGGTGCTAAGAGTGTTCAAAAGGAGTATTAGATTCCTTGATAGTTTGGAGAAGGGAAACTTTGTTTTATTTTTATATACGAAAATATAGAGAATCAAGGACAGATAATGGACCAGTATTCTGTGGTAATGGAAATAATCTTGTTCGCTAATAATGACTAACTCCATTATTGATAAGTGAATTCTCTCGATTTCATGCAGGTTTGGTAATAGATGATTGATCAAATGAAGGAGGATTAATACTTTTCCTTTTGTTCTGGTTGGTCAGTTCCGAAGACGCATTTTGTTTTATACTATGTTGAGGCTTAGCCCAGTGCTTCTCAAACTTTCAATACTTGTGACTCAATATTCAATCATGATTTTCCAATCCCCCCCTATATAACAACAATGTATTAAATTTGATAATACGATACTCTGACGGTAAAACTGCAATACAATTTTTGCTTCTTAAGTACCACCGGCGCATATGAACGTCTCGCTCAGCCAGTGCGTAATTTGCCCCGGACGTATATATCGTCTTTCCGAAATACGATCTTATCTGTTCACTGCTATTTACAAAATTATTCCGAAGACTTTGGATTGCAATAAAAGGATCTTGACAGTGTTTGCGAAGGACTCTTTTTTAATTCAGGGGATTTTCTTATTTATTTCCTTTTTCCCTCTCCCCATACACCACATACGCTTGCATATGGGCAAAACGGTGTTATTACGGAGCGAATCGCGTAACTTTTAATCAGCAGTAGCTAAGGAATTAATTATAACCGTATAAATTATCTAGATGTTATTTTTTGCATATAATTCTATATATATGTACAACAAGCTGGTGGAGTCAATGGTTATTATAAAACTCGTTCATAACTTAGTATTGTTAAATTAATTATAAAATACATTGTGTAGTACTGATACTTTTATAAGAGTATTAAATCAACGTAAATGTTTTTTATATTTTTATTATGACAGAATGCATTTTGTTTGTTTACTTTCAATAAATCTATAATTTTTTAAATAATCTTTTGTTTTAGACTTTTCAATATGCTCGCACTCCCCTCCTAGGGTTATCACGAACCCTTAGAGGGGCGCGCCCCCCAGTTTGAAAAGCGCTGGCTGAGCCTTTAACTTATACGAGTCTTCTATAAGAGCACTAGAGTGTTTTGATCAACGTTTCCTTTCCTTGAAATAGGTAATTCATTATACTTAATACTTCCGCCTCAGAAATACTGTTTCTTTTATATATAAACCAGTAAAATTTTATTAATATTTTACCTTTGAAATTCATAAATTCTAATGATTAATACATACTAATATCAAATAAGAGAATTTCCTTTTGTATCTTTTCAAGGATGTTCCGATATACAATCAGTAATTACGTGAAAACAAAGAGATTTTAAAAAATCTTTACAGATTCGATTTTTGCTATTAATCTAAATAAAAACAAGTAACAAAATAAATTAGAATAATCAAACTCAAAATATTAGGAGTATTAGGATATACGTCAAAAGCCTCATAAAATATTGACATATTTTTCTTGTATAACTTCGGTACGAAATTAAATTTAAATTCATATGTAATTCATACATAAGATAAATTTTGTTCTCAGGAGAAATATTTACTTTCAAAAAATATATAATTTCTCTCCTAGTGTCCTATTTTTACTCTTTTTTTTCCTTTAACTCAATTCATTCTTAATATTTCATATTTCAACGTCTCATGATAAAAAAATACACTCATGGGAAAAAAATAGCGCACCAAGAAATAATTGCCAGATCGTAACGAAACTTGGCAGGAAGGTACATGTCGAGGAGATATGCAAATGATTAGAAATGCAGCGTGATTATGCATTACGTATAATATGATTATGCATACGTATAGCAGGAAGAGGGCGTTAAACATCGTTTTCCATGGAGTATACAATAAGAAACCAAAGCTTGTGTGAGTGTGCTGAATCGTTTACAAAGCAAGAGCTGAAGTAGACATGCCATTACGCCCTTTTCCAAGACAATATGAGCAGCTGTCGCAGTTTGAGAGGGGGAGAATCATCGGCATGATGGAAGCTGGGTGGTCAGCTAGGCGAGTAGCTCGTCAATTAGGCCGCTCTGATTGTTGTTGTGAGGAGGTGTTGTGACCAGTGGATCCGAGAGATGCCATTAACAGGAAGACCAGGCTCAGAACGCCTTCGACAGACCAGTCGTCGAGAAGACCACCACATCGTAAGAAATGCACGCGTACAGCCAACTGCTTCATCGGCCGCCATCCAGGCACAGGTAGCACCATCACTGGGGGCCTCTGTGTCTTCTCGAACTCTATGAAGGCGCCTGGCTGAAGGACATTTGGGATCGCGGCGCCCATTACGTGTGCTGCTCTTGACGACCACCCATCGACGGCTCAGTTTAGAGAGGTGCCACTCACGAGGAAACTGTATTGCAACGGAATGGAACCAGGTCGTCTTTAGCGACGAATCCAGATTCAATCTCAGCAATGATGACAATCGTGTTCGTGCGTGAAGACCCCGTGGTGAACGCCTTAATCCTGCCTTTGCTTTACAGCGACACACCACTCCCACAGCTTTGTGTGATGGTATGGGGAGCAATTGCCTACAATACACGGTCATCCCTAGTATTGATCCGTGGCACCATGACAGCCCAGGGGTATGTCCATGACATCCTTCAACCACATGTTTTGTCACTCATGCAATGGCTCTCAGGAACCATTTTTCAACAAGACATTGCTCGGCCTCACACGGCAAGGGTGTCACAAGATTGTCTCCGCACTGTTACTACCCTTCCTTGGCCTGCCCGATCCCCAAATGTTTTCTCCAATCGAGCATATCTGGGATCATTTGGGACGGCGAGTTGGGCATCCCAAGAGTTTGAACGAACTAGAGGCAATCTTACAGCAAATATGAAACGAAATGTCTCAAGACATCATACAGAACTTGTATGCCTCAATGCCCGATCGTATCGCATCGAGCATTCGCGCAAGAAGAGGTTCAACAGGGTATTAAATCCTCCGTTCTTTTCCCTTTTCTCTGAAATAAATGATCATTTTTCTTTGATTTTCTAATCATTTACTTATATCAAAGTAGTCATTACGTACGTGAAATTTCGTTTCATTTTGACGATTCCTTCTTGGTGCGCCTAATTTTTTGTCCATGAGTGTATTTAAAGGACACAACAAAAATTTGCATTGAGATTTCATTATAATTTTTAAAATTTTCATTTTTAAAACATTTCATTCACAAGCAATAATTTAATAAATTTTTCAACTGTGTTCCTAGTGAAAAATTAATGTTTTATTTGGATCTTATTAATTTAGAAGCTTGAAAAGTTACCCTATTTATATAAGAGTTTACTTAGAGTCATGATGATATTAAGACGAATTAATTAATTAGTTAATTTTCAAATGATAAAAAATGTATTTGTTTTAGCATAGTAAAGAGTATATGACTTATTAATTAGAGAAATATTGTATTCAAGGAACAAAAATTACTGTGTAAAGAATTTTTCTTAATGAATGCTTAAAATAGTGTAAATGATTTATATGTCACACACACAATGTGTAATACCTTAATATTAATTGCTGTTGTATTCGTTTTATGTTATATATAAAATTGTGTAATATTCTCTATTCGCAAGGAACGCCATTCCTTACGTTATAACGGCGATTCAATGGAAATTTGGCGCAAAGTCGGTTATAGAGCCAAATTATGATCATTTTTGGTGATCATGTTGGTGAGTTGGTGACCATATGGATGATTCTTGAACTTACTGGAGAAATTTGTCGAGAAGAATCTGTGCAGCATATAAACAGGAGTTGCTCGCTAAAACTGGATCAGTATTGTTGCGACCGTTGGAGAATCGACTAACGATTAGTTGCTAACTGTCGAGCGAGTGCTTGCGAGTAATCTTAAACACTACCTATTTTTATTTTTAGACACTGATAGTTGTGTCTGAGCGCTGTAAAAGGTGTGAGGACCTTCTGAGACTTATTAAGCGAATTTTAGAGCTGTATCCTGTATTTCAAGGATTTTTTTCCTACAATAAATTTTCATGGCTCCTGGAGAACTGTCTTGCTCTTTGAGACTGATAGCATTAAATCCTGGAGTCCCGATCTTCTAGTCAATACTATTACTTAATTTATAGTAAATTATTCATAATTAAAATTAAAATTTTTTAATGGATTATAATTTTAAAATTAGCAACTTTTCCACTAATTTAATAAGGTAAAATTTACCTTAATTATATATGTTTAATAATTGTCATCAGGATGAATTAAAAAAATAATTGTCAAACAATAAAATGTTCTTTTGCAATTTATAAAATAAAAAAATCAAAACTTTTAAAATTTTTTAAAAAAAATTTATTTGAATAATTTCATAGTTAAAATTTCAGTGGTATAATATTTACGATCAAATATATACGAAATTATTAAAAATCATAAAACCCAAAATTTTCGCATTAAATGTATTCTTATAATTAATTAATAAACATTTCTTTTTATCTTTTTTGTAAATATTTTTTTTTTAACCTTGAAAAACAGAGTTATTATTCTAAACTCTCTCTCACAGAGTGTATTTTAGATAAGTAAATTCTTTTAAACTTAATTTATTTTTAATTTTCCACCAAATTTTGAAATTGTTAAAATTGTACCGCGGTGGTGGTAAATGGTTGAGAATCACAGGGATAAGATATAGGAGAGATTGATTACTACCGGTGTATAGCAAACATTGCAATTTTGTCGTATAGTCGCTGACATTGATAGCAAAATGCCGAGTCTTGATTTTAGGATATATTAGCTTGTTTCCTCATATCACTGATTTATATTAAGTGCAATGAGTTATGCTCAAGTATATAAAGGCTATTTTTTTCAATTCTTACTATTAGTTCATATATATATATATATAAATTTATATCTTGTTCAAATTTTCATTCGTTAATAAAATACTTTGTATTCATCCATTCACGATCAAATATATCTTTTTAAACTTGTAGTGGATGATACTTGATGTTACTACAGTATTTTTCAAATATTAATTCATTAATTAAATTTTTAAAAAATGAATAAATAGTAACAAAAAAATAGTTCAACAGCATATATAGAAAGGAAAATCGTTCTTTGTGTCACTGTAGTTCAATGAATAGCGCTTTGGACTTCTAATCCAAAGATCGTGGGTTCAAATCCAACATGGGATGGCCTAATTTCTGAGAATGTGATTTATTCGTACTATACTATTTTATTAGAATAACTAAATTTAATTAATGAATAAATAGTAACAAACACAAAAATAGCTTAACACAATATATAGAAAGAAAAATGGCAAATCGCTTTCTACTTTATCACTTAATAGTTGATTCTGTCATATGTATATACATATTTATATTAATTGTAACTATTCAGTAAAAAGTAACTAAAATAAAATTTTTCTTTGTTGCCCTTAAGTAGGAATAGACTTAATTTTTTTTTATATATATATTACTTGTTTTTTGAGATATTTGTCTCTTTCCATTTGTCAAAGACACTTCTTTTACACAAAATTATCGAAGAAAATCCTTTGTTTTCATGATAAATGTATTATGAGGTCATTTAATTCATGTACATATCCAAAAGGTTTTCTGCAAATTATGAGTATTACAGTCTGACAAACGCTTTTTTACAAAATTGTTTGAAATCATTACATTTTCTACCTCATTTAAATTCTGATGCATTTTATTCCAATACCAAAAAATATTTTGTCTCTCAGAAATCATTATTATTTATGGCATAATATCGGAGTGAATTGATCTTTTACGCAAATTGCAGGACATAAGGGATATAATGATAATGGTGTAAGTGTGTCGTCACTGTTGCATCATCGTTTGAATCTCATTAAGGTCGAAATAGACGTTTGAAATATATGGATCAGTTTACTTGGTTATTGGTGATAATCACCACATACTTCGCATACTTTCATGATATCATAATTTTGATTTAAAACTACTGCATTTAATATAATAACTAAATATGTTTTCGAATTTGTAAAAATGTCAAGATGTTTTAGTTATGATTATAAAAAGTTGTTCATTTAAAATTATAGAGGTATTGCATTATATTTGTTTTAATATTTCAACAAGACAAAAATTCACAAAAAATATCCAGATATGTTTTATGGAATTATGTGATTTATGAATTTTAATGTTTTAATAATGTTAAAAGTTTACTTTGTAGGTAATCTTTTGCTATTTAAAACTCTGTTATTTTTCAGCATCTCAATGTTAGAGAAGCTTGTGACGGGCTCACGCGTTTTTTCATTAACATATCCTTGGGTCCTTGGGGCAGAATGAATTTTTCAACCGAACCCAGAGTAAAGCTGAAGGAAAGATCAAATTAGGAGCTTTTAAATAACAGAAGTTTAGAGTAAGCTGGCATTGGGAATGTTATGATAGTCCTATTTCAAGTGTGAAGAGGTTTTGGGAAGTTAAGACAGTCAATAGAAGTTCTTGACAAGAGCCCTTAGGTCAAGATCATACCACTGCACGTCAGTGAACCAAATTCCTATAGGATCGACTCGATTGTACTCTGTTGGATCTTAAAGGTAGGATCTGTGATTGCATTGCAGTTGAGCTTAGGCGAGTTAGGTCCGGGTTACGTTATTTCGGTATTAAATATATATGTGTTTTAGCCACCGCAGATTCTCTACATATCATATTATTATCTAATCTTTAGTGGTTTAGTTAAGAATCTTAATAAGCTCATATTAAGATCATGGCAGCCTAGTTCTTCATTTATTCCACAGCTCTAGCTCTGACACTGCTGTAATCTAGGAGTAATGGCAACCCCGAGGCCTCAAACTAATCAAGGTATTTCTTTACATCATTCATACACAAACGTTGCATTTTCTGCATGTTAAAACCTCATTTCATTGTTCTATTTTATTGCGCCTTGGCATTGCATATTCCCCTTAATGGAATTACTGTAATCCTCTTTTTTGACTTTAATTGTTAGGATTTCTCAGATGTGACATAATTCCTTGAAGTGATCGGCCTGCGTAGTATCGTGCTAGAGCCAAGTAAATACTTGGTCACATCCTGAAGTACCTGTTTTTAGTGCGTCACCATAAAGGTTGAGATACGTTTCCAGCTAATTTTGACTCCATTTACGCTCACGGCAGGTACTGGCTCCTGACAATGCGAAACTGTACTTAGAAATTTAATTTTGCTGAGAACCCCATAGTCAAACAGGCACTCAAGGGATTTTTTACATGCCGCATAATCGTACGACATGGACGCTGACAATTTTCTGCATCATGAACATCCACTGACTTTAGCCGGGATCAAGCCCGCATTCTTGGGAGTAAAAGGCCAGCGACAAAAAACTGCGCCAGCTAGCTGGCAATTATTAAGTTTGTTTTGTTATTTAAAGGGAATTTTTGCTGAACTCTAAATTAATTTAAGTTATTTAATTCATGGAGAGTTTTTCATATTTAAATGGTAAAACTTTTGTCCTGATTCACGTGATCCGTGAAACATAGGCAAACTTGAATTTTTTCCATTATAAGCATATATTTAATGTATGTTTACAAACAGACAAACGTACGTATATTTACATATAAGCATAGGCAATTTAACGTAGATGTGCAGATAAATATTTATTTATTTTAGACATTCATAAATATTCTTTTTCTTTGGGTAGCGTATTTTTATTATTATAATAATTTATGGCATAACCGAATTTTTTTTAAATATAAATTTGACCCGCATCAACGAAAATAAATACTACACACATTTTTTTATTTCTAATCTTATGAGATTATGCAAATGTGCATAGTTTGCTTAATGTTATACGTGACATAGATTTATGAAAAAGTTCATTCTGCATACTTTAAATAATTTTTTGACGATATGCTGCCCGTTTTTAAGTTAAAGTTCAGGAGAATAATAATTTTTTTTTACGTTTATTTAAAAAAATTGTCTAGTCTTAGTGTTTTACCTACCTGAAGCTCTTACTAAACGTTTTTAATAAAAATTTTTTTAATATTAATTAAATTAATAGTTCTGTGTATCAACATTAGCTAGAATAATAAAACTGATCATAAACTTTAAAAGTTTGTTGAAAACATAACTTTTATATGTAACTTACAGTGTTTAAAGTATTTAAAGAGAAATTAAAGATATGGAAAAAGGACTACAATCACCTAATGGTATAATATGATTTCAGTAAAAAGAAATATAGTGGATTCCGAAGAAGACGCCATTTTCCGACGAATTTTGATACCAATAAACTGGTCTTTCACTACAAACTTTTGAATATTGGCTTAGAATATTGTAAAGTTCCTTGAAAAATGTAACAAAAATAACTTTAAATAAAATTACATAAATATTAAAATTTTGAACATTCCTTGCGATATTTCAATAATAATTTAATTAAAAGCTACCATTTTTTATTCGAAAAGATAGTTATTTAATTAGTTTTAATTAATTTGAACTTTAATAAATTGTGAAAGAATGTATTCTTTCACAAGTATAAAAGGAAAAATATATATAAAAAAAACAGCAATAATATTTTACATTCATAAATATAAGGTAAGAATATAAAAATTTCTAAAACATTTGAGAATTTTCGATTTATTTCCTTAGATATTTGAAATTTAACTACAATTATAAGCAATAATACTTCGGTAAGTTTTGTTTTAGTATTCAATACTTTAATATAAGTCATGAATCTTCAGATATTGCCTATAAATCCACTAAATATTTTAATGTAACTTGAAAGGGGAGGGAGTAATCCCTGTCCCCCTATCGGCGGACCAACCCCATTGTGCAAATTATACAATTGTTTATACTCATTGCTCAAATTGTAAAACTGTAATTTACATGGATTATGCAGTTCTAATTTGCAATACATCATCACGTTTAACTAAATAAATTTATTACAGCATCACGAAAAACTTTTTGAAGTGATAATTTCTTTAAGAGAGTTTTGTTGAAGAGTGAATCTAAATCAAGCTTCAGGTTCGACTGCGTTACTCTCAGTTGGTTTTACTCGAATTCAGTCGGAAATCATGCTCAGATTGGCAACACTTGTTTATTTCTTAATTGAAAATTTTTAGGCGTTTTTTTAAGTAGAAACTCCATCTACACTATTTTCCGTGAAGTTTTATTTCCTTTACTTTAATATTACCACCATGCACCTCCCCTCAGGGAGTTCACCTTCTTTAGGTGGGTACGGGTATCCCGAGGAACCCTAGTGATCGTTTCCTTTTCCCAAGGGGTTTAATATCTTTGGTAAACACGGGTGTCACGACCCCGGAGTACCCCAGTGATCCTTCTCTATTTTCGATCCTCCATCTTGTCATCCAATTTCTTCCTTTCTTCTTCTCCCGTCCAGACCACAGACCTATGAATGTTTGGCGCAGTATAGCCAAAACTGGCTCTTGCGCCATAAAACACCAAACTCAACTCAACTCAACCCCACCATGCACCTTATTTCCACTCAACTCCAGCGTGTGAACGAGAGAAGGGGAGTGCAAGCGAAAATAATTGGAAAAAAAGATTATTCTATAACTAGAAACGAAACACGGGATCCACTTTTTAATTCAGTAGAAAGAGCATTTAGGCACAAAAATGCTCTAAAAGAAATGAAATTTAACATTTTAATGAAGCTAATTGGCGAGAAAGTTGCCAAAATTCTGGGTTTATATTACGAGAAAATAAAGCATTATAATATAGTGAAAAATTACGAACTCTCTTCTTTTAGAGAATTTTAAGAAAGGACTCTCCGGGCATAAGTTTTCCTAGTCTTACATAGTATACGGCGTTATATAAGTTATATAAACAGTAGTTACATATTATCGCAGTGGTATTGGGGACATTATAGGAAAGGAAGCACATGGTTGCCCATTCAGGCGTACGACAAATGCGAAATCAGGCTTGCCAACTTGGCGAGTTGTCTTGCACGTTGGCATTATTGAGATATTAAGTAAGTATCGTGTAAACATATATATTGCATAAATATAATTTACATAATTTATTTAGATATAAATATTTTTTAATAATTAGACAAACTGATATTCTCATATATAAATATATAAGTATGCATATTCTTTAAATACTGCCCTTTACAGAAAAAAATGAAATAAACAAATTCACCAATGAATTCGCATGAAAAAGAAAACAATTTAACGCCCACATGCGAAAATGTCGGAAAAGAAAACGTAGTGCATCCGAACAATTGAATTCTCTTGTCCATAATAAATCAGAAGTTTTAACTTCTATCCTGTGGTGGATAAGCACACAATAAATTTTTTTATACATAGAGGGAAATAAAGTAAAATCCATGAAAATCTGCTTAGTTGTTAAAATGAATAATAATTATTTACTCTCAATAAAATTGATCTATTAGATGGGGAGTAAAAATGTGTTATAAGATTTCAATAAATTGTAATTTTCAAAACATTTTAAGAACCTGTTTATTTTCATAGTAAAGTCTTCAAAGGATTTAAATTGCAAATGAGCATATTGCAAATTTTCAAATGATGTATAGCAGGAATGTTAAACTCAAAGACACATTTGGGCCAAGCAACCAAGGTTTAAATTTAGGTGGGCCGCAAAAAAAATCAATCTTCATAGAAACGTAGATTTTTGTTTCGAATAATACATTAAAATAAACATATATAAAATAACGAAAAATTTAATATCTACGTCCCAGTGGCGTAAACGTACACCGCAGGATTCTAGAGGGCCCAAAACCTATGTCATCAAATGGTTTTGCTGTCCTTTGTAAGATCCGGCTTGGAGCCTAAAACCTGACTTTGCAAAGGTCCCTAATATTCTCCGTTACGCCACTGGTACTTCCTTACACTTGATGTATCTTCTCTGCTACTATTTTTCCAATTTGGAGAGAATTTTTTTTATTATGTATTATTGTGTGCCGAGATATATACAGTCGAACCTCCACGAACCTCTATATTGCGAATTTTCTTTATAGCGAACTTTTTCCTGGAACCAAGAACATTTCACGATTTTCTTCGAAAAATAACCTCTCTATAGTGAAGTGTATTTTCTATATAACGAACGTTTGCTCTTGTAATTCAATTTTTTTCTCTCCCCATTTTCAAAATATTTCTCGACATTTCAAACCATTCTCTCTTTAACACATTTCATGGTGGTCATTAATCTTGAACTGGTTTTATTAAGTGCATAACTTGTCGAGAGCAATAGAATTCTAAGCATTTCATCCTAGAAGTTCAACCGTTTATCCCCATCATCCAGTTCACTAGAAACCTCTTCGATATCCCCTTTCACACTCACTGGAGTTGTCTCGTGTCCCCGTGTCCTTGAACTAGTCTCCGTTCATTTGTAATATTGATCAGTCGTTCTGGTAACTTCATTTCTAGTAGCTCGAAAATATCAAAATGCTTAACATCAAAGAAAATTTTTTTCAGGAAGTGCATAAAGGCGTCAAGAAACTTTCCTTGCAGCTTTTTTTTTTTTTTTTTTTTTTGAAAGGCGAGATATATAAAATAAATATATATAAATTTATAAAAAGTTGTAAACAATTACTTTTTTTAATATATAGTGTTTATGAATTTAAAGTATTTTTCTTGTGGTTTATAAAGAACTTGAAAGATGAACCTCTGTACAGCGAATTTTCTATATAACGTACTTTTTCGCGGAATTTAGCGACTTCGTTATATAGAGGTCAGACTATATATATATATATATATATTGGCCGGGTTGTAAAAATGTATGTTGCGGGCTGCGAGTTTGACACCCCTGATGTACAGGGTAATTCATTAAGAAGTATACAATTTAAATGCACTATAAATCAAGAACAATGTAAGATATTATATTTCACTTGCAAAAGAATTACAGCTGAGCCTCTATATTGTGAATTTTTCTATATGGCGAACTTTTTCCTGGAACCTTGAACATTTCACGATTTTCTTCGTAAAATAATCTCTGTATAGCAAAATGCATTTTCTATATAACGAACTTTTGCTTTTGGGATTCAATTTTTGTTCTCCCTTTTTTTAAAGTATTTCTGAAAAAATGTCATGTTATTCTCTATTTAATACATTTAATGGTGACCATAAATCTTGAACGGGTTTTATTAGATCTTAACTCGCCGAGAGCAAAAGAGTTCTGGACGTTTCATCCCAGAAGTGCAACCCTTAACCCACATTGCCCAGCTCACTAGAAGCAACTTCAACAACCTCTTTCACCCTCAGTGGATTTGTCCCGTGTCCCCGTGGTCTAAATATGAAATAATGTATGTTTAATATTATTTTTTGTATGCTTTAAATTTTATAAAATTTCCTTCAAATTCATTAATTTTAGTATAAAATTATTTTCTTAATACTGAAAATACAGTGAATTCTTCAACATTCTTTTTTCTTGTTTTTCTTTCTTTTTTGAAGGGTAAGATATATAAAATAAACATATATTAATTTTAAAAAAGGTGTGAATCATTACTTTTATAATGTATAGTATTTATGAATTTAAAATTTGTTTTATGTAGTTTATATAAAGTATATTAAAAGAAGAACCTCTATATAACGAATTTTTTCCGGGATTTAGCGACTTCGTTATACAGAGGTCCGACTGTATATGGGACCAATTTATGTTCTGTTAGAAACAATCACAGATGTTCTATGTGTGAACGCTTAGTCCCACAGCATACATCGAACTATTACTCCATTTCCACCCAAACGCTTGTTAAGGTATCAAAGCCTTTGATAGCGGCTGTGATACGCTGCGTTTCAGTTCATTCGGGACTTTTATGTCTGCACAAACAGCACGTAGTTTTCAATTTTTCATACCATTGTTAGACGGATTTTCTTCTCTGAATCGTGCCGTTCCATTGAAGATTCTAAATTCCATTCAAGAACACAAAAAGCCTTCTCCACTACAGACACCGCCACTTCGACTGATAAGTCAAGTGGCACGCTTTCTATAGCTTATGTCACTTTCATCGGGGCCTAAACACAAACGTTGAGAGTACGGTTCGTTGAGGCGGTGCCTGTCTAACTGTTAATATTTTACACCTCATAAAAAGTGTATACTTCCTTATGGAACACCTTGTACTTCAGATGTTTAGGATATAATGGACAAAATTTATATAATCTAGCAGACAAAATGCACCTTTAATAAGCTTCGATATTTGTGTATAATAGTTCAGCAATTATAATTACGCTTGCTTATATGCGATAAATTATATAAAATGAATTTTATAATTTGAAGTAATGTCTTTTTAGAATCATTTACGAATTATTCAATGTAAAGTTTTATTAACTCTGGGATCGTTGAAGTCCTTAAAATATGATCCGTAAATAAGAGTTTCGGTACATTGCCTATAAAAGTAATGATGTGAAAATCCCTTGAGGACTCTCTGGGTTCAGGATTTCTTCACGTGGAAGGATTCGTTAATTTCTTTTGGGGTTGCAGATTATTATTACTCAACACTATATAATTCTTTATTAAGTGTTTTCGGTCAACTTAACATTAGCAATGCACCACAAAGATAATACTAGAAATGTGCCTTCAAATAAGTTTTGAGTGTTTATCGTCTTTATTTACTGAGAAGTAAAAGACTGTTTCGTATTTAAGATACGCTCAACTGAACAAGAATTATTAATACCTTTCTAGTTAATAAGGTGCATTGGGGATTTAAGAAGCTGAACTTAATTTATCGTTTGGAGAAATATATACGTTTCAGTAAAATTCTTGAAGTAAAATTTAAAATAAATTAATTGTTAAATTTTTAACGTTCCTTGAAGTCATTTAAAAAACAAAAAAATAATTTGTTATAGTGATACCCCTTTAACTTTTCAATGAATATTTATTTTTTATTTATATAAATCTGCTAACGTAATTTGAAAGCGAGTATAATAAGCGCTTTAAAATACAAAAACACTATAGTATATACATATGCACTCTGTCGCAATATATATATATATATATATATGCACCCAGGAGGAAACGAGCTACTATCACGAAACTTAATATGCATGTAGTGTATGAGGAGATAAACAAATGATTACAAATTCAGATGAACAGATAGTTTTATTCAGATGTGTGTGTGTGTGATAGAGCATGAAAAAGGTTACAAACCATTAGGTAGTAAATACAGCTGTGGGCAGCTATTCAGCATGGCATGACATCAATTTAATGAGGTAACCTATGTCCTCCTGGGAAATATCCTGAAATAATCTTGCAAATGAGCAATTAATTCGCCATTATTCCGGGTCAGCTGCAACTGTCTTTCAGGCACGTACCAGTAGTGCTCTATTGGCGAGATATCTGGTGACCTGAAAGGTCACTAGAATTACGTCATACCTTTGAATACATCATTGGGACAGTTTTCGCAGAATGCAGAAAAAGCGTTGTCTTTTCTAAAAAAATAACCCGTTCGACGGATAACACAGGCAGTAAAACTGATTTTTTAAATTTTCGTCCACGTAACTGGTGCCCGTCAGAGTATTTTAAAAGGGGCAACTAGAGATAATTGAGTGTCCCAACAAGTCGTTTTCCTCCCATGTAACACTTCGTGAATTCCGTATGTTTTCAGCAACAAATACCGGATGGAACCGGTGGTCTGGATTTCTCACGTGTATGCGCTGGTCACTGCATTGAGCCCGAATCCAGATTAATCGCTGAAAATTACATGTTTTCAGTTTTCCCCCGAGGTCAGAAACAACCAACCCACCCCGTCTGTGATGTGTCGCTAGTGGTCGTCGCTTAATGGCTGTCGGCCCCTTTTCCCCGCGTCAGTGCCCGTCTGCGAATGATTGATACCATGGGAAGGTGGTAAATTGCGTCAAAATGGGGATTCTAGCGCTTTTTTAGTGAGAACGTGATTGCGAGATTATCGTGTGCTTTTTTGTTCCGGGGACCCTAACCCAAAGCTGTGGTAGACTATTAATTATGTCATTCAATGTTGCCAACACCAAAAATTTCCATATCGCCCCACCGAGGTGGGGGATAAGTTTTTTTCAAACCCACCGTTTTTATTGGGGTCTAAAACTTTCCAAAGTCCAAGAATTGTTTAATTGTCCCCGGTTCCTTTTGAGCATCTTTTTGTCACAATATTGTCCATCAAAGTTATTCAGAGGGGGGTTAGGATTTTATGCTATCCCTAAAAGACCAAAAAGTTCTTCAGGAGCGATGGAAATTTCATTGTATAAAAACAATTCTGGAAATACAGGATACAGCAGAAAAATTCGAAAAATAAATCCCAGAATACCTTTACACCGTCTACAGGGCTCAGACACAACTTTCAGAGTTTGAAAATACAAATACATAATGATAAAGATTATTCACAAACAGTTGCTCGATAGTACCAGCTAATTGCTAGTCGACTCTTCAACTGTCACAACAATATCAACTCAACTTCAGCGAGCTGCTCCAATTTATAGGCTGTCCAGATCTTTTGAGAAATTTTTGTTTCCCCCCAGATCGTGATATTAAAATTTCCCAAAAATTTTAAAATCCTTTTTGGCCAAACTCCCCAAAAGGTTGCCATCATGGTGCCCTTTAATGTCAACTTGGCTCTATTACCAAGATTTCGCCAAGTTTCAATTAAATTGCCATTATAAGGTAAGGAACGGCGTTGTTTGCGAATGTTATAATTTTCACATAAAATAAACACAACAGAAAGTAATATTAACGTATTACACATCCAGATATAAATTTCTTACATTATTTTAAGCATTCATTGCACAAAATTCGTAACAATATAATAAGCTCTTAATGATTCAAAACAAGTGGTTATAAAGGATAGTAGAAATGTAGTCGTTATTAACACCATATTTTGTATATATAGAGAGAGAAGCAAAACGAGATGTATTGGTGACGGACTTCGTAATTTTGATTACGGTTTTAAGTGACACTTAGCCTTCAAACTTCTCCCGCCCCCCCAACGGGGGAGCTTAAGCCCAAAATTTAAAAAAAACTTATTATAGCCCCCCCACATGGGGTTTCCCAATTTTCCATCAAATCGGAAACCACATCGAATGCAAGAACGTCAGCAATGGGTAGTTTTTTATTTCTTTTCAATATTTTGCTTAAATAAAACGAACTGCCTCGTGTAAGACTGCACTCTAAAATTGTTTTGGCGGTTGGGGTTGGGACCCTTTAGCGGGGCACCCCGCTTGGCGACAAAATTTTGGCCCCCAAAGACCGAAAACCCCCCCGATTTTCTTTTTCGCCCATGAAGTCTTTTTTTTTAAAAACACGGGTTTGGCGCCATTTCGAGAAAAAAAAAGGTGCCAAAACAACAGTGGGGCCCAGCTAAAGGGTTTTTTTCCGCGGTTAGCCCCAAATCAACTTTAATTCATCATTTTTTAAATTCAAACCCCTTTTTATATTTCAAATTGAGCACAGAAATACATCAAAATTTTAATTATAAACAATAATGAGAAGTTTTCGTGCGTGGGTTTTGAATCCCGCTTTTTTTCCTAGCTAGCAGGTTTACTGTTTTAAGGTGTTTACATGGTCAAAGAGTGCGTTTTAAATCCCAAACGATTTTTTTGAAAAGGGGTTAATAAAAAGGGATGGTAACCTGGGGGGCCCCCCTTTTTACCCCCAGAGCCACGAAATTGAATACGTAACAAACCCCCGGGGCAGATGCTATCGACGGTTGGTCTTTTTTTGGAAACCCCTTTAAATTCGGGGTTTCGGGGAATCCTGTCGAAATCCCCACCTTTTTGGCTCGGGTTTTAGACTTAAAAAATTTTTTTTCATAATTCCCCTGCATTGTCAACCCCTTCCCAAATTTTGGGCCAAACCCAAATCTCTTGCTCATCGGGGTTTAAATTAAAAAACAATTACAAAAAATTTCCAACCCGGGCAAACATACAAACCTCTTTTGGGGGCCCAGGTTCGTGGGCTAGAACTTTTTTTACATTTTCATTTTTCCGACATCCACTTTGAGAAAATGGTTCAAATTTCAATTTTCCCCAGGTCATCCGGAAGTTAGTTTAAAATCAATTACAAAAAAACCACCCGGGCAGGCAAAAAGCGGGGTTAATAAAAAAATGGTTTTGGTTCCTTTTTTTTTATCCCAGAGCCACGAAACTGAATACGTAGACGCAACTCGATCTGTGCTATCGACAGGTGGTCCTTGTTCGAGTAAATAGCTGTAAGTTCCGTAGTTACGGAGCCCCTGTCGAAATCGGGGCCCGGGTAACTTCTTTTTTCACATTTTTATGCACTGCCATCCACTTCTAAGCTATGAAACAAATTTCAAGTCACCAGCTCATCGGGAAGTTAGTTTAAAATCAATTACAAAATTCCTCCTGGAAAAACAAGAAAGCGAGTTAAAAAAGCAGGGAAAAAATAAAATTCCCTCCCGTTATACTCCGGGTATAATGGGAAAAGAGATTTACAAAAAAAAAACAAAGAGCAAAAAAAAATACTAAGACTTTCACAGATCCCGGGAAATTTGGATACCTTTTTTAAATTAAAAGAGAGAAGGGTTGGTTTTTTAGAAATATACCTTTTTTTAAAAACCTGGGGGAAAAACCCGGGGAAAAAATGGCTTTGAAACATAAAATTTGGAATGACTGTCACACTATAATTAAACTGTTGTAACGTTTAAATCAAAATGGAAAATAAATTTTTTAAAACCCCAAACCCCTTTTAAGGGGATTCAGCGGTATAGGAAGAATATATATTAAACAGTTCCTATTTTTAATAAAATATTAAACAATAAAAATTAATTTTTTTTCCTTAAAATTATTTTCGTTGAAAAAAAGGAAATTTTTGGAGGTGCGGGGATTTGAACCCCGGGCCTTTCACATGCGAAGCGAACGCTCTACCACTGAGCTACACCCCCGTTGTGTGGTTTCCTTGCATTGTTCATATGATAAATTATTATTCTTTGAAAACAATGTGGTCGGTTTCCGATGTATATTAAAAATTAAAAAGGGGCTGTTGAATAATTTAAAATGTACCCGCGCTTTGAATTTTAAGAAAAAAATAAAGGGAAAAAATAAACACAGGTAAAAAAGCCGTTTTAAAACAAAAAACATTTTCTGAAACTTATTTCTATATCTTTTTCATCTATCATCAGTATCTTTTATTCAGTA
This sequence comes from Trichonephila inaurata madagascariensis, assembly GCA_019973955.1. NCBI lineage: Eukaryota > Metazoa > Arthropoda > Arachnida > Araneae > Nephilidae > Trichonephila > Trichonephila inaurata. The sequence goes on along the minus strand of BMAV01006615.1, from coordinate 13,621 downwards.
TATTCTAAAATAACGCATAAAAATTGAATTTGGAATCCTTCCCGGTGCTTAAATATGAAAAATGGGCAAAATGCCATCAGCTGGAGAACAAATTTGTTAACAGGAAGCTTTAAATGTGGAGATATTATATGGCATGTATTTAAATTTCCAATAGCGGTAAAAATGGCATATGTAGATTATTATTTATCTCTCCTATATTTTTGTTTGTAAGGCTTTGTAACGTGATTCAATGGCAAGTTCTTTTTATTGCGTAATGGCTTAGCATTTAAGTAGTTTTATAAGGTTTCGGAAAGTTAAACGGAAATGATTTTGGAGAAAAACCCGAATGAGGTATTTTAAACATGCAGGGATGCCTTAAAGCCGGAGTGGGCATTGTCAATCGCGGTCTACCGGTGGACCGCCATGACATGCTGGGGTGACCGTCTGAGAATTAGCAGTTAGTAAATGTTTACCGAAACATTCAAGATTGGCTGACAGTATCTAAGTATTCTACTGATTATAACTAGGAGCAGGACCGTAACGTACGCCCCCACTATTCCCGCATCGTGAAGGGGAGGGGAGCCTATGTTACGTTATGCTTTTGCAATCCTTTGTAAGATCCGGTGGGGCCCGAAACCCAACTTTGTAGGAGGCCCTAATATTCTCCTTACGCCACTGACTAGGGGCACAACTTTAGATGAACATGTTTTTTTTTAATGTATTTTGAATTGTTTCATAACAAATGCATCATTTTTTAATTTTTATATCTGTGTCTATTAATTTTTTGTTTGTATCTTTCGTTTTCTTTTAAACGCTGCCTTAAAAGTGTATTTTATTGTAGTTATGTAGATAAAAATATATTCCGTATTTATTATTAAGTTATATTAAATGTAGACCTTTACGCACCCCCCCTGCCCCTAGGTGGACCGCAACACCTTAAAAAAAATTTGAAGTGACCGTACAGCGGAAAAGTCCCCACCCCCGCCTTAAAGCATAAAAATGGGGCCCCCCCTCAGGGCTTTGGCCACAAAGGGATCCCCGTTCTCGCATCAGCTTTAATAAGATCATAATTAGAGCAAATTTAACTATCAAATGTTATTTCCGGTTGGATTCTCCGAAAAACTTGGAATTTCATACGATATGCCAACTGACTACATGTGATGACTATTGTCCATGTATAGTCACCATCATTACACATTCAGTCAAAAGGAGGTAGTCGGTCGAGCCGGTTTGTGCGATTGTAAGTCATGCACATTTATTTGTTTTGGGTTATTGTTTGCATGGGTATTTAACAACGTATGTTATGTACTATCTACTGTAGTTGGGGCCTACATTTGCGTAGGGGCTCAGGGCTACAAGAGGTCTTAAGACGTCCCTGTAAACATGCAAAAAATTCTTATTTATGACGATAATATTTAGATGTTGTAATTTACATGAAGTTTTCAACTGGTGAGTTAAATGTGAGAATTTTTTTAGTATATCAGATACATTACTGCATTTCGTTACAAATTTTTCAGTATAAATTCTGTTTATAAAAGAAATTATCTTTCGATTCCTTAAGGTATCCAAATACGTTCGGAAACGGGGATTTTAAAAACCCATAAATGGATAATTTTCATGATATAATATTTAGTGTCCCTTGGGTTAAATTTACATGTATAAATTTTTTTAAAGGGGACACATTTTTGAAAAAAAAATTATTTAAATGGAAAAATTTAAAAGGAAAAATTAATGTAAAATTTTTTTAAAAATTTTTTTTTTAAAAAATGCTTCTACTAAAATAAATTTTTGCCTGTATGAGCCCCAACCTGTGTACAGAGGTTCAACTCTGTTTTTTTAAAAAAATTACTTATTTTCAGAGTTAAACCCCAAATTAAATCGGATTTTTTTGTTTTTAAAATTTCCCCCTTTTGTTGTCGAAAAACATGGGTAAACCCCCTTTAATTTAAAATATTTAAAAAATTTAGTTGAGACCTGTACAGAGGCCGGGCCCTTCCCACAGTCAAATTTAATTTTTAAAAAGCTTTTTTTTCGCAGAAGAATATTTCGGAAAACCAAACTTATTAATTTTTTGACAAAATATTGTACTTAAATAATTTTTTATTGTAATGCTGTTATGTGCTTACGAATCAGAAGGTACTGAGTTCTATTCGCTTCATTGGTGACCTTGACAGAACTAAGAAAAGCGTAATCTTCTGAACTGTCGTAGCGCCATCAACCCACAAAAAAGAGCAATAAAAACTCGTCAGATTTACTTGACGTAAGCTATACAAAGTCGTCACTCACATGACACAACTCCTACAACAGCAACAACTCACACGCTCGCTGTAACATTTATATCATTAGTTCACCTATCCACCGACTCACTGGTGGGAGAGTGTGTAACAGTATCATATCTCTTTATAAGCCAGTAACAGCCTCCGGACTAAAGTGATTATTTTGGTCCAGTGGCATGTTATGTGCGTGCGGAACCGAAGGTCGTGAGCTCTATACTCCTTAGATACATATCCAGGGTAGGAATATTCGATTCCAGAAATAAATAAATTGAAGAGTTACAAAAATTCACACCTCTCAGCTTCCTATAAAAAATTGAAATTCATAATAATCAGAAAAGGAGGTCATTAATTTTCCCAAGACTCAATAGTTTAAAAATATCCTTCATGTGTAATTCTAAAAAATACAGTTCTAATTACAATAACAAATTTACTTATAATTATTAGAACAGGTAGCAATAAATACCTTTCAATCAAATTAGTAGTAGTAGGAGCATTGAAGTATGTGTTGTATTAAGGATTCAAGTTGTTGGTAGCGGAAATCATAAATACGTTTTCAGAATAAGTTACCAGATACGGGATTATAAAAGGTTTTACGTAAAATTAAGTTTAAATTAAAATTTTGCTGGTTTCACTTTCCAAAATTGTATTGCTGGTGAAAAGATTTGTTGAAGACTAAGAGATAATACTCTTAATATCAAGCGAAGAGTGATCTTGTAACGGATCTATCCGCGATTCTACTGATGATCCTGTTGGGTAAAATTACTCTTTTTAACTGTGATTTCAGTTGAAAAACTTTCTCTGCGAAGAAGACTGGATTTATTCAAATTAGAACTAATTAAGTGTTTGTAACAGAGTAGGCGATGATGGTTGAAAGTGGATATAGAAGCGTGAATAAGATAACGACCGGAGGTCTATATTTAAATTTAAGTTAAAAATACCCAAAAAGATAACCCAAGCTTTGGGGCCCAAAAAGGCTACCATATTAAGAAAAGTGTGTGCTTATTTTTTTATGATTATTAAATTAATCCAACGTGTTTGGGCATCCCGGTTTAATTTTTTAAAGGGTTTTTTCCCCTTCCCTTTGTCTAGGTTTTTAAACAAACAGATAAAAAAAAGTGTGTTTGAATTACTATGGCTGATCTTTACCAAAACCCCCCAAAAACACTAGTGTCCCCCGGAGACTTTAAACAATCGTACTGAAATCGGGAAAAACTGATGCCAAATGTTGCCAAGGGGAAATTTGACTACAAAATTCCGAAGAATCAAGGGGATTATATATTTTATTAACCCCTTAACTGCTGCCGGCGTATGTATTCCCCTTCTCTCAACCGGTGTGTTAAGTGTCATGGACGTATATATATATATATATATATATATATATATATATATATATAATATATATATATATTTTTTAATATGTCTTTTCCGAAATGCCATTATCTTTTTTTAAAGTTTTGGACGGGGGCTCACGCGTTCTTTTCTTTAAAAAAACCCTTTCTGGGTTTTTGGCCAAGATTAATGGCAACTTTTTTCCCAAACCCAAAAACCCAAAGAAGCGAAATGTGAACAAAAATGCAAAAAAGATAGCTTTTAAAAAAACAGAAGATTCAGTAAACAGGATGGCAATTTGGGGAAAAATTATGTTTGAAGAGATACCTCGTGAATTGACAGCCCTCGTAAAAATTAAACCCGGAAAATAAACCAGTAATACAAGGTGCATAACCATTGCACGGGGCGCCCAGACGTCTCCATATAGAAACTAACCCAAATTGGGTTAAAAGGGAGGATGATTATTTGATATTAGGGCGCAAATTTTAATTAAAAGTAAGGATTGAATAATTTTTTAAAAAAGTGGCTAAAAATTACGCGATTCGGGTTTTAAAATTTTTTTTTGTGTTTGGCCCCTTCTAGATTCTCGCTTTTAAATTTATCTAAATTGTTGGGGCATTTAAGTTTTATTCTTAATAAAATCATATTAAAGGAAATTTTAAAAAGTCTATTACTTTTGAAAACCCAAAACCCTTCTCCCGCTGACAATCAAAGATACGGTCACCAAAGGGGGGCTGTATCACAAGCTGATATCAGTAAAACTGTTTGTAAGCTTTGAAATGCAATAATATGACCTTGACAGCGTTTTCCAAGGGCAAAAATGTGCTCATCTGTGCCTTTTCTTCCCCCACCCTCCAAAATACTGAATACGTGCGTCTTTGTGGAAAACTAAGGGAAAGAATCGCAACTTTTTTAAATTTGGTTTTTAAAGGGGTTTGAAAAAAACAAAAGGTTTTGAAGGATCTTTTCAGCTTGCGGAAGGTTGGTGCAGGGAAGCAAAAATAGAATCAACCTAATAACATCGTCTGGGTGTTTCGTTTACCTTATGGAAAATTGTGATTATGGATTCGAATTGTTGTATTCAATATCTATGTGATTTATGAATAATAACAATTGCAGATTCAACCCCCCCGTAAGTGTTATTTATCTCTTGTTAGAAGAAAATCTATTGTAATTACTAGAAAGTTTTCGAATAAATTAAGCGTTACGCCGAAAGAACTTGGTAATTGCTTGGACCTTTCCTGCATTTTAAAGATGATCAGCCATGTAACAATATAAAAGTGAAAGAAAGCAGTCACTTTTATCCTCTTTGTCTGTAAATCCTAAAATTGTTTTATTGTTTGCGTGATACAATATCATATATACATTACAAACAATTTATATAGATTTTATGATTCAAAATGAGTAAGAAGGAACAGCACTCTTAAATATTTTGTTATAAAACAAAATCTTACACAGCTTTAAAAAGAAATACGCAATAAATAAGAATAAACTCTATGCATTACTAATACAGAGAAATACGTTGAACGCAAAAACGCTTAAGATGAAATATCGGTTAACACAAAATAATACAACGATCCCGAAAACTACTATGTATTTTCGTGCATTTTTTCTTTCTCTTAACACGAAACAAAAATTACTTTAAACAAAATATTTCTCCTTTGGAAATGAATTTAATGAAATATTGGGGAAGTTTCTGCATTATTAAACTGTCTTACTATATCGTCAGAAGAATTCCCTGCATTAAATAAAGTGTACGTGTACAACCCCAATTATGGCACACAAAAACATTTTGGAGTTTGTTCAAAGCTCAAAAAATACCATTGATGCAGATTCTGACGATGAAAATGAAATGAATAATGCAGCTTCTGTTCCCACGTCATCCGAAAAGACGAACATCATGAAAAGTATGCACAGATATTTAGGTGCACATTTCTATGGTGAAATGTATAACACAATTTTTATTGACAGTTTGATACTAAGAAAGGCAATACAAAGAAAATTACCAGATTATTTTCCAAAAACTCAATAAATGTTTGTGTTTCTTTAAAAAAACTTGAGAATTTCGTATTAAATTTCATTTTCTGAATGCTTTTCTTGTATTGATTTTTATTAAATATATGCATTATGTGTCACCCAGCCAGTATGGAGGATATGATCCTCGGCTTGTAACCGATTGGGAAAAGAAGTCGGACTTTCGCCTGTAATGGATTCCCGTCTCGAAAGGAAAGCAGCGCACCACTTCTTGTTATATGCTGGGATCATCGTCATTTATAATAAATGTCTATATTCTTCTGTTTGTACTGTATGTTTCTGTTTTTCCACTTGTGTTTCATATGTATCCCAGGATAAAAACACGCGACAACAACATATGCATTATGTATATATAGTGTTACGAATTTTGGGTAAATAGTGTAAATAATTTGTATATATATATATTTGGATGTTTAATGCATTTAAATTACTCTATGTTATATTTATTTTATGTTAAAATTGTGCTATTGCCAAGCAATGCCGCCCTTTACGTTATAATGGTGATTTAATGAGAAGGCGAAATCTTGGCGGTAGAGCCAAGTTGGACGTCAATTTGGCGACATTGGCAACCATTTTGGCGCCATTGGTGACCATGTTGGCGAGTTTGGGACCCTCTGGATTCTTCTAGAAAGAAGTGGATCTTGCCACGAAGTTCACGTTTTATGGCGCGTGTGGATTTTTCTGGAAGTTTCCGTCGGGTTTATAAATAGAGCAATGCCAGCCGCAGTCAGTCTTCATTAAACCAGCGTGAACATTGTTTTGACTAGCAATTAGCCCGGCTGTGCTTGTGAATAATCTTTTACATACATGTATTTTACACACGGATAATTGTGTTTGATTGCTGTTGAAGGTGTGAAGACCTTGGGAGATTTACTCTGTGAATATTGCTGCGGAATCCTGTATTTAAAGGATTGGATTTTTGTTAATAAATTCGCATCGCTCTTGAAAAACTGTTTATTGTTCTTTGTGATTGTTTTGCATAAAATCCTAGAACCCGGATCTACGTAACAGGATGTACATAAAATGTGCTTTAATAAACTTAATTTTGTTGAATATATGCGTGTTTTTTTTTTGCAGTATCTTGTAACACGAAATTCTTTTAACACTGAAAAATATTTCACAGTCCCCTAAGTTTCGTGTTAATCTATTTTCACTATACTAGCATATTAAAAAGAATGAAAGCGGATTAATTGTTAATAAGCGCTGTTTGTTAATTTAAGTTATTAATAACTCATATGTTGTATGTAGAAGGAGGATATTTGAATTACATTGTATAAACTAAAATTATTCACTAGAAATATTAAAATTGCTTTTTGATCTGTCCAAAGAACAAGAAGATGTAAAAGAATTTTCTTTATTGTTTATATAAATTATTCTAAAATAGTTAAGAGCTATTTCGCGCTTTCAATGTAGCACTTTTACATACACATGTTGTCAGAAAATCAAAGAGAAAATTTCCAATTATAAAATAAGACTTAACATGATTGTTTTTATTTCCTTCTTTTTCATGTCATTAGCATTCAAATACTTGTAATCATTCATTATTCTGCCTAATGGATATCTTATGTATTGCACTTATTTTCTCTGAATCAAACTATTTTTCGGTGGTAATTGTTTCGTTTCTAAGAGAATTGATTATCCGAAAAAACGAGACGATATCGAAACAAAAGTGCAAATGAAAAATAGATTGCACTGATGCAATCAGATATGGCACTTGGGTTTATCTTTCACTGTCTTTCTTTTGTCCGTATATTTTATTCCACTTTCTTCATCTGAATTATTTTTGGTTGTTTCTTTTTTAAAGAGACTGGCTGTGTGTGTTAGTTAATTCTCTTAAGTTCTAACTTTAAAGACTCTATGAAATAAACTTCTCTTAACTCGCGTCCTCGCGTTTTTTTCTACCGTCGTTACTCGGGGGGGTGAAGAAACCCCAAAAACTTTTAACACGTTTTTAAAAGGGAAATAAAAAAAAATCATTATAATACATATTTAAAAATAAAGATTTTTTGCATTATGAAAATAAAAATTTTTAAATTTATTTCATAAAATAGACTAAATTAATTTAAACAAAACATAAAAAAATTTTCATTTTAAAACACAAAATTTTTATATTTTTCAAAAACCAGTATATAAAAAACCATATACCAGTAAAAAAAATACTTTATATTTAATGAGATAATGATTTAAAAAAGTAGAAAAATAATATTTTAATCTTTTCCTAACATTCAGGAGACTGTATACATATCTCAACTTAGGGAGTTCTCAGGCCCCGATAAATTTTTGAATTTCATTCAATCTTCGAAAAAAAAAGGTGCATCAGGCCTGAAGGTTCAATGACCTTGTGCCTAAGAAAAAAGGGTTCTGCGCATTCTTTTTAGAATACTGGGAGGATTTTCTTGTTGCTGGGGTGTACAGAACACCCCGTGCGAGTGATCGCGGTTAAGTACACTTATGTCCAAAAATAATGTCACAAATATAAAATCTATGAAAACTGATGATCTATTTACTTTGTTGCCACGAAATTTGGTACAGAGATATATTACAATGTCAGAAAGACTATAGCAACATAACAATATGGAGAAGATTTTGTGAGAAGATATGTCATATAAAAATGTGAAATCATGAATCAGAGACAAGGCATTTAATTTTAAAAGTTTTCCCTAATACGGCGTGGAAGACTATAATCCTATCCCGCCTCACAACGGTTGTTTTTTTGTTATAATATCAATATGTCGGGGCCCGCTTTTGAATCCCTTTTTCTAAAGCGGGACTTTAAATTCCTGAGGGCTCCTGGGAGGAGAGCTACGCTGAGAAAGGATCCCAAACCTAGGGGGTCCTAGACCGTCCCAAATATATTCAATAAAATTATGAGTCTGAGGCCTCTAGGGTCAATCCATGTGGTGGTTATCCGCTCCTTCTTGGAATTTATCAACAATGTGAGTTCTGTGTTAGTTTTCCAAGTTATTACTTAAATGTTTGATGATTAAAAAACAACCAAAACCAATTCATATCTTCCAACAAATCAAGATGCAATTCTAAAATATTGTCATTGTTCTAGATATTGCAATTTCTTTCAAAAACGAAGAAGTAATTTTTTACGAGCATAATTTTATTTTATATTAGTATATACAATGTTTTTAATTCCTTTGAAATGCATTGTGCATAGCAAGCAATAAAAAGATAATAAATGATGGCTGTTTTTTTAGTTCCTTTAAGAAATATCCGTCTAGACTAAAGTAACTGGTGTAATAATAAAGTAAAGAGGCTAAGACATTTAGTAATGTTTTAAAATGTTTCTTATCTTATTAACGTAAAATGAAAATAGAACATTCTCGAAAATAATCCAAAATATCTATAGTTTCATGACTCGAAATAAGAGTTAAAATGTCTAGAGTATATTGAAATATTGTTAATGTGTTCTTCACATTTTTATACACAACATATGTTATATTCTGGTAGCTCTGATACTCAATATTTCAAAATTACAAACCAATATCATTACCGGTGAAATATTGCTTCTTTTATCTTACCTTTGTTTTGTATTTCTGAGCATTGATTTCCATTATCATTTTCTAGAAACATGTTCACTTTAACATGTGGTTTTTATAAATTTTATCACATTTTATTTTACAATGCCTTGCTTTAAGGGCGTGAGCAAGTATAGTTCTAATGACAAGCCTATGCATAAATTCAAATTACAAATCCATTATTTTGATGTAAATCTTACGAGCTCAAAACTTTTGCCGCAATAGTAACAAATTTTTCCTATTTCAAATGTATGTATACATTTTTTAATATCCCAATAATAAGCAAATTATTTTTAAAATTCGTCGGTAGATACATAATCTTTCTGTAATTACCGTTGTGCTCTCTGAATATTAAAGTAAAGTTGAATTTGTTTTTATTTAACTGTCTAACAGCTTTCAATGTGTTATATTGTTAATGCAACTCTACTTTTAATTATTTAAACAATGTTGATATTTTTTCTGTTTAATTATTGTTGCCAAAATTAAGTATATTATATTACCATCTCTTAATTAATTTTTTTTTTTTCAAAATAGCCATAAAGCTGTATTATTTATTTAATTTTTTTAATATTTTAAATATCATAATTATCTCTTAACCTTCAACTAATGAATCTTAAACAAAAATCACTTGTTTCTTATTTGACTGTTTAAATAACAAAATAATGCGGATTATAAATATAGCATAAATGGAAATACAGAGTGGAGGCAAAGTCTTGAATCCGATTGTTATTTTTTTTTTTTTTCTAATTATGTTTGACTTAATTTTTCGTTCAAAATGCACGTCAAATGTAGCGTGTTTGTAAAGTTCTGTGTTATTGTTCCATGTATATCAGTGTTTCTCAAACTGTGGGGCGCAACCCCCAGGGGGTGTGATAACCCTATGAAGGGGGGCGCAAACATATTAAAATGTCGAAAACAAAAGATTATTTTTAAAAAAATTATTAATTTACTGAAAGTAAACAAATAAAAAATTCTGACATAATAAAAATAAATTACATTCTTACCATGATATAATACACTTATAAATATATTACTGCGCAATGCATTTTATGTTTAATTTATAACAATAATAAGTTAAGAACAAGTTTAATAATTACCAGTGACCCACATGGGCTTGTCATATATAAAATTATATACAAACATTAACACTTATCTTAATAATTTGTACGGTTTATGATTAGTCTCTAAAATGCCGATTAAAAATTACGTGATTCACTCCCCAATGCCCCCGGATAACACGTGGCGAGCGTATGTGGTGTTTGGGGTGGTGGTGGTGGTAGAAAATGAGTTAATGAGCACAAATCATTGCTTACTGGTTTCTACGTTCTAAGTAAAAATAAGTTTCTACATACTAAGTAAGTTTCTACATTCGAAATAAGTAAATCATTCGCAAACATTGTCAAGATCATTTTATTGCATTCCAAATGCCTTCGGAATAATTTTTTTATGGATAGCAGTTCACAGAAAAGATCGTACTTTGGAAAGACGTGTATATACGTCCAGGGCAAATAACGCACAGGCTGAGCGAGTCATTTTTATACGCCCTAGAGGTTACTGTCGCATTGTAGGTTTAGCATCAAAGTATAGTATTATTGAATTTAATACATTGTTATTGTATGAAAGGGAGCGATGAAAATTATATTTGAATATTGGGTCGCAAGTATTGAAAGTTTGAAAAGCACTGATGTATATTATATTTTTCTATATTTTGCTATTCTGTGCATATTGCACATTTCTTGTGTTTAGGCATACGTAATGCAAGAAAATTTATTGCATTAATAAACTAGTAACAGATTTAAAACCAGCATAAAATTACAATCGAATCAATAAAAATAGTTAAGACAGTTTGATGATTTCATAACAAAAAATTCAAAAAAAGTCAAACACAAAACCTGGACAAAAAATACGACTGGGTTTAGGGCTTTTTGCTTCCACTGTATGTCATGTAAATTTTATCAAATCGACATTTATTTCCATTCAATTTATACTTTTAAATTTATTTTCTTTTTCTTTTGTATTTTGATAAAAAAATTAAAAAAATTATACATTCTCTAAAGCATGTTATTCCAGTAAGAAGTGTTAATCTTCAACATAAGTAAAAACTTTTCGCGTTTAAAGGAGAAAAGTCAATGCAAGGGTGCGGCTTGTAGTACGCTCTTACATGAGTAATTTATGAATAGTTCATTTTATGATTTATTCCTATAGCATTATCCCGCTATTTTGTTAAATAGGAAGAACTGGTATGCGTGATAGAGTTCCATATATACTTACCCAAAACTATTTAAGTCTATAGTAATAAGAAATTTATTATGACCATTTTTCTTTTTGATTTAATGTATTGGCATTTCATAATGCTTTAAAAAGTCTTTGATAAATCGTTGGGGTAGTACATATTTGTGTTTTTGTGTACGTAAAATTTTTTTTGATGACTAGGTTTTGCAAAATTGGACAGTATTTTCTTTATGCACTATATGGAATCAAATAAAATTAATTTAATTTAATTAGTTTATGAAGATTTTAAGTGAATATTGACTACCAAAGTATAAAATATCTAAAAAAAGTAAATCCTGTTTCCAGAATAAAGAACAATTTGAAAAGGAATTATAACAGTGTCAAAAATATTAAAAGCACACAAATTAATTTTTGAATTTATAAATGTTTTCCAGAGGTTTTCCTTTCATAAAACTCCTCAGGTTTAAATTTATGAAATTTTCCACATGTAATTAAAAAGAACAAAAACGTATACACGAAAACCTACTTCGAGGATTATAATTTTATGTTAAATTTAAAGCGCAATCATCTAGATGGTAAAAAATTAACTTCTCATTTAATTGAAAGTTTATATCCTAGTTGTATGACTTGGTTTTATTTACGTCGCTCTCTGAAACAGTAAGAGGGCTATCGGCGATGGATCTCGTGATTCTGAACCATAGTCGATGGGCGAGAACTACACCTGACATGACACTCCCTCTCCTAAATTCCCCTCAGGGGGCTCACCTTCTTTAGGTGGGTACGGGTGTCACAATCCCGAGGTACCCTAGTGATTTTTTCCTTTTCCTAAGGGGTTTACTAACTTTGGTAAACACGGGTGTCACGACTCCGGGGTACCCCAGTGATCCTTCTCTATTTTCAATCCTCCATCTTGTCATCCAATTTCTTCCTTTCTTCTTTTCCCGTTTAGACCACAGACCTATGAATGTTTGGCGCAGTATAGCCAAAACTGGCTCTTGCGCCATAAAACACCAAACTCAACTCAACTCAACCCTCTCCTAAATTCTGCACCAGGGATCGGCAACCTACTTGCTGTGGTGCGCCACACTAATCTACCAATACGATTCAAGGCACGGCACAGTAGGGTGTATTTGAAACATTTCGATTTTCGCAGCAATGTATGTCTAAATGAAGAATAGAAGTCAAGAATGTATATTTAGAGTTTTATAGTATATTAATTCTTGTTCTTTTTAATTATGTATTTTTTAAATTATTTTTAAAATAAGAAATAAGCCCTTGGTTCTCTTGCATCTCTTCCAAATGGAAAAGAGATTTGGATACTGTCTGATAGTAGAAGGGCAATACAGCACTTGTCCAATTTTCAAAGTGTGAGAGATAATGCTGGAGTGTCAATACTCACCAAGTTAAAACATCTTTCCACATCGCATCAAATTCATCTGCAGTGGATTCTCTCTCACGTAGATCTAGAAGGAAATGAGATTGCGGACACTTAGGCCAAGGCTGGCGCTTGCGAGGTATCAGAGCCGTCAGCACCTCTCACCTTTTTGGAGATTTTCTCTAGAACAAAACACCAGCATAAGACCGCTTGGATTACCTCCCAGAGTACCATTGGTAACAGTGTTCTCGTCCTGGAGGCTCTCTGGCTCACGGTTTTAGAAGACAGGATAAAACTCTTCAAGCCCGCTTTCGAAGTGGCCATATCAAAACAATGAAATTTTCCGAAGGATGCAAGAGCTTAGAGATGTGCATGAACTGTTCTTCTGAGCCTGCCTCGCCTGCTCACATCCTCGAATGTCTAGGACTCACCAAGCAGGATTTAGAAAACGATTCCTTGCTGGTGTTAGACTTTCTGAAAGTGTAAGATATCACGGACCTGGTTTAGCACTACTAATCAATGGGGGCGTGCAACAACAACAACAGAAATAAGCAACACATACAAAATACAAGAATTCTTTCAATATAGTTAAAAATTTTAATGTGAATCTTCTGTCCCTGCACCTCTCTATTTTATATCGCATTATCAAGGGTACAAATTGTGACTATATTCCACATCCTAATTCATTGTGACCACATTATGATTGTGACTATATTTCACACTATCCGATTCTGAATGATGAGTTGAGTCCGCAAAGAAGTTGCTAAACAACTTCTTTGCAGACTCAAAGAGCTTTGCATGTGAGTAAAGATTTGTTCACAGAGAACTTCTAAAAAACGATTATTCTCTCCAGAAATGGTATCCAACAA